>CM049386.1:1201606-1211606 GCA_026937815.1 Etheostoma perlongum
GTTGGTACCGACTGTAACGAGCAGAATATGTCGGACTAAAAACAGATTTTCAAAGAACTAAGTGGTGATTTTCCCAATCCTCCCGCCATGTTCCACCGTGGTCCACTTCAGAGTCAACGTTAAATTAGGGCATGTATTGTACATGTCTACTGTAAAAAATAAATAAAAATAAAAGGATATCTTAACATCTATCCAAGGCTTTACTGAATTATGCATTACCATGAACACGAGGGAGCCTGGAGTGTCCCACTGGATCGGTTATTAACGCAACTTATCATACAATTTATTTATTATTTTAAAGTAATTCCTTAAAACTCTGTAAAGTAAAACAAAAACAAAAAACTGTCATTAACATACCATAACAACCCCCATTAAGCTTCTGTATGGGACACACCGGGCAGAGTAGTATGTAGAGACAGCAGTAGAGAGTAGTATGTAGAGAGACAGCAGTAGAGAGTAGTATGTAGAGACAACAGTAGAGAGTAGTATGTAGAGACAGCAGTAGAGAGTAGTATGTAGAGAGACAACAGTAGAGAGTAGTATGTAGAGACACAGTAGAGAGTAGTATGTAGAGACAACAGTAGAGAGTAGTATGTAGAGACATCAGTAGAGAGTAGTATGTAGAGACAGCAGTAGAGAGTAGTATGTAGAGACATCAGTAGAGAGTAGTATGTAGAGACAACAGTAGAGAGTAGTATGTAGAGACAGCAGTAGAGAGTAGTATGTAGAGAGACAACAGTAGAGAGTAGTATGTAGAGAGACAACAGTAGAGAGTAGTATGTAGAGAGACAACAGTAGAGAGTAGTATGTAGAGAGACAACAGTAGAGAGTAGTATGTAGAGACAACAGTAGAGAGTAGTATGTAGAGACAGCAGTAGAGAGTAGTATGTAGAGACATCAGTAGAGAGTAGTATGTAGAGAGACAACAGTAGAGAGTAGTATGTAGAGACAACAGTAGAGAGTAGTATGTAGAGACATCAGTAGAGAGACATAAGTAGAGAGACATCAGTAGAGAGTAGTATGTAGAGAGACATCAGTAGAGAGTAATATGTAGAGAGACAACAGTAGAGAGTAGTATGTAGAGACAACAGGACAACAGTAGAGAGTAGTATGTAGAGACAACAGTATAGTATGTAGAGACAACAGTAGAGAGTAGTATGTAGAGAGACAACAGTAGAGAGTAGTATGTAGAGACAACAGGACAACAGTAGAGAGTAGTATGTAGAGACAACAGTAGAGAGTAGTATGTAGAGAGACAACAGTAGAGATTAGTATGTAGAGACAACAGGACAACAGTAGAGAGTAGTATGTAGAGAGACAGCAGTAGAGAGTAGTATGTAGAGACAACAGTAGAGAGTAGTATGTAGAGACATCAGTAGAGAGTAGTATGTAGAGAGACAACAGTAGAGAGTAGTATGTAGAGAGACAACAGTAGAGAGACAGCAGTAGAGAGACATCAGTAGAGAGTAGTATGTAGAGAGACATAAGTAGAGAGACATCAGTAGAGAGTAGTATGTAGAGAGACAACAGTAGAGAGTAGTATGTAGAGACAACAGTAGAGAGTAGTATGTAGAGAGACAACAGTAGAGAGACAGCAGTAGAGAGACATCAGTAGAGAGTAGTATGTAGAGAGACATAAGTAGAGAGACATCAGTAGAGAGTAGTATGTAGAGAGACATAAGTAGAGAGACAACAGTAGAGAGTAGTATGTAGAGACAACAGTAGAGAGTAGTATGTAGAGACAACAGTAGAGAGTAGTATGTAGAGAGACAACAGTAGAGAGACATCAGTAGAGAGTAGTATGTAGAGAGACAACAGTAGAGAGACATCAGTATGTAGAGAGAACAGTAGAGAGTAGTATGTAGAGACACAGTAGAGAGTAGTATGTAGAGAGACAACAGTAGAGAGTAGTATGTAGAGACAACAGTAGAGAGTAGTATGTAGAGACAACAGGACAACAGTAGAGAGTAGTATGTAGAGAGACAACAGTAGAGAGTAGTATGTAGAGACAACAGTAGAGAGTAGTATGTAGAGACAACAGTAGAGAGTAGTATGTAGAGACAACAGGACAACAGTAGAGAGTAGTATGTAGAGAGACAACAGTAGAGAGTAGTATGTAGAGACAACAGGACAACAGTAGAGAGTAGTATGTAGAGACAACAGTAGAGAGTAGTATGTAGAGACAACAGTAGAGAGTAGTATGTAGAGACAACAGTAGAGAGTAGTATGTAGAGACAACAGTAGAGAGTAGTATGTAGAGACAACAGGACAACAGTAGAGAGTAGTATGTAGAGACAACAGTAGAGAGTAGTATGTAGAGACAACAGTAGAGAGTAGTATGTAGAGACAACAGTAGAGAGTAGTATGTAGAGAGGACAACAGTAGAGAGTAGTATGTAGAGACAACAGTAGAGAGTAGTATGTAGAGAGACAACAGTAGAGAGTAGTATGTAGAGACAACAGACAACAGTAGAGAGTAGTATGTAGAGAGACAACAGTAGAGAGTAGTATGTAGAGACAACAGTAGAGTAGTATGTAGAGACATCAGTAGAGAGTAGTATGTAGAGACAACAGTAGAGAGTAGTATGTAGAGACAACAGTAGAGAGTAGTATGTAGAGAGACAACAGTAGAGAGACAGTATGTAGAGAGACATCAGTAGAGAGTAGTATGTAGAGAGACAACAGTAGAGAAGTAGAGAGACATCAGTAGAGAGTAGTATGTAGAGAGACAACAGTAGAGAGTAGTATGTAGAGACATCAGTAGAGAGTAGTATGTAGAGAGACAACAGGACAACAGTAGAGAGTAGTATGTAGAGACAACAGTAGAGAGTAGTATGTAGAGACATCAGTAGAGAGTAGTATGTAGAGACAACAGTAGAGAGTAGTATGTAGAGACATCAGTAGAGAGTAGTATGTAGAGAGACAACAGTAGAGAGTAGTATGTAGAGAGACAGCAGTAGAGAGTAGTATGTAGAGACAACAGTAGAGAGTAGTATGTAGAGACAACAGTAGAGAGTAGTATGTAGAGACAACAGTAGAGAGTAGTATGTAGAGAGACAACAGTAGAGAGTAGTATGTAGAGACAACAGTAGAGAGTAGTATGTAGAGAGACAACAGTAGAGAGTAGTATGTAGAGACATCAGTAGAGAGTAGTATGTAGAGAGACAACAGTAGAGAGTAGTATGTAGAGAGACAACAGTAGAGAGTAGTATGTAGAGAGACATCAGTAGAGAGTAGTATGTAGAGACATCAGTAGAGAGTAGTATGTAGAGAGACAACAGTAGAGAGTAGTATGTAGAGAGACAACAGTAGAGAGTAGTATGTAGAGAGACAACAGTAGAGAGTAGTATGTAGAGACATCAGTAGAGAGTAGTATGTAGAGACAACAGTAGAGAGTAGTATGTAGAGAGACACAGTAGAGAGTAGTATGTAGAGACATCAGTAGAGAGTAGTATGTAGAGACAACAGTAGAGAGACAACAGTAGAGAGACAACAGTAGAGAGTAGTATGTAGAGAGACAACAGTAGAGAGACAGCAGTAGTATGTATGAGAGACAACAGTAGAGAGTAGTATGTAGAGACAACAGTAGAGAGTAGTATGTAGAGACAACAGTAGAGAGTAGTATGTAGAGAGACAACAGTAGAGAGTAGTATGTAGAGAGACAACAGTAGAGAGTAGTATGTAGAGAGACAACAGTAGAGAGTAGTATGTAGAGAGACAACAGTAGAGAGTAGTATGTAGAGACAACAGTAGAGTAGTATGTAGAGAGACAACAGTAGAGAGTAGTATGTAGAGAGACAGCAGTAGAGAGTAGTATGTAGAGACAACAGTAGAGAGACAGTATGTAGAGAGACATCAGTAGAGAGTAGTATGTATGAGAGACAACAGTAGAGAGTAGTATGTAGAGACAACAGTAGATAGTAGTATGTAGAGACAACAGTAGAGAGTAGTATGTAGAGAGACAACAGTAGAGAGTAGTATGTAGAGAGACAACAGTAGAGAGTAGTATGTAGAGAGACAGCAGCAGAGAGACAGCAGTAGAGAGACATCAGTAGAGAGTAGTATGTAGAGAGACAACAGTAGAGAGTAGTATGTAGAGAGACAACAGTAGAGAGTAGTATGTAGAGACAACAGTAGAGAGTAGTATGTAGAGAGACATCAGTAGAGAGAGTAGTATGTAGAGAGACATCAGTAGAGAGTAGTATGTAGAGAGACATCAGTATGTAGAGTAGTATGTAGAGAGACAACAGTAGAGAGTAGTATGTAGAGACAACAGTAGAGAGTAGTATGTAGAGAGACAACAGTAGAGACAGTATGTAGAGACAACAGTAGTAGTATGAGACAGAGAGACAACAGTAGAGAGTAGTATGTAGAGAGACAACAGTAGAGAGTAGTATGTAGAGACAACAGTAGAGAGTAGTATGTAGAGACAACAGTAGAGAGTAGTATGTAGAGAGACAACAGTAGAGAGTAGTATGTAGAGAGACACAGTAGAGAGTAGTATGTAGAGAGACAACAGTAGAGAGACATGTAGAGACATCAGTAGAGAGTAGTATGTAGAGAGACAACAGTGAGAGTAGTATGTAGAGACAACAGTAGAGAGTAGTATGTAGAGAGACAACAGGACAACAGTAGAGAGTAGTATGTAGAGACATCAGTAGAGAGTAGTATGTAGAGACAACAGGACAACAGTAGAGAGTAGTATGTAGAGAGACAGCAGTAGAGAGTAGTATGTAGAGAGACAACAGTAGAGAGTAGTATGTAGAGACAACAGTAGAGAGTAGTATGTAGAGACATCAGTAGAGAGTAGTATGTAGAGAGACAACAGTAGAGAGTAGTATGTAGAGACAACAGTAGAGAGTAGTATGTAGAGAGACAACAGTAGAGAGACAGCAGTAGAGAGACATCAGTAGAGAGTAGTATGTAGAGAGACAACAGTAGAGAGTAGTATGTAGAGAGACAACAGTAGAGAGACAGCAGTAGTTAGACATCAGTAGAGAGTAGTATGTAGAGACATCAGTAGAGAGTAGTATGTAGAGACAACAGTAGAGAGTAGTATGTAGAGACAACAGTAGAGAGTAGTATGTAGAGAGACAACAGTAGAGAGTAGTATGTAGAGACATCAGTAGAGAGTAGTATGTAGAGAGACAACAGTAGAGAGTAGTATGTAGAGAGACATCAGTAGAGAGTAGTATGTAGAGACATCAGTAGAGAGTAGTATGTAGAGAGACAACAGTAGAGAGACAGCAGTAGAGAGACATCAGTAGAGAGTAGTATGTAGAGACATCAGTAGAGACAGCAGTAGAGAGTAGTATGTAGAGACAACAGTAGAGAGTAGTATGTAGAGAGACAGCAGTAGAGAGTAGTATGTAGAGACAACAGTAGAGAGTAGTATGTAGAGAGACAACAGTAGAGAGTAGTATGTAGAGAGACAACAGTAGAGAGTAGTATGTAGAGAGACAACAGTAGAGAGTAGTATGTAGAGAGACAACAGTAGAGAGTAGTATGTAGAGACAACAGTAGAGAGTAGTATGTAGAGAGACAACAGTAGAGAGTAGTATGTAGAGAGACAACAGTAGAGAGTAGTATGTAGAGAGACAGCAGTATGTATGTAGAGAGACATCAGTAGAGAGTAGTATGTAGAGAGACAACAGTAGAGAGTAGTATGTAGAGACAACAGTAGAGAGTAGTATGTAGAGACAACAGTAGAGAGTAGTATGTAGAGAGACAACAGTAGAGAGTAGTATGTAGAGACAGCAGTAGAGAGTAGTATGTAGAGAGACAGCAGTAGAGAGACAACAGTAGAGAGACATCAGTAGAGAGTAGTATGTAGAGACAACAGTAGAGAGTAGTATGTAGAGAGACAACAGTAGAGAGTAGTATGTAGAGACAACAGTAGAGAGTAGTATGTAGAGAGACAGCAGTAGAGAGACAGCAGTAGAGAGACATCAGTAGAGAGTAGTATGTAGAGAGACAACAGTAGAGAGTAGTATGTAGAGAGACAGCAGTAGAGACAACAGTAGAGAGTAGTATGTAGAGAGACAGCAGAGAGTAGTATGTAGAGAGTAGTATGTAGAGACAACAGTAGAGAGTAGTATGTAGAGAGACAGCAGTAGAGAGACAGCAGTAGAGAGACATCAGTAGAGAGTAGTATGTAGAGACAGCAGTAGAGAGACATCAGTAGAGAGTAGTATGTAGAGAGACAGCAGTAGAGAGTAGTATGTAGAGAGACAGCAGTAGAGAGACATCAGTAGAGAGTAGTATGTAGAGAGACAACAGTAGAGAGTAGTATGTAGAGAGTAGTATGTAGAGAGACAACAGTAGAGAGTAGTATGTAGAGAGACAACAGTAGAGAGTAGTATGTAGAGACAACAGTAGAGAGTAGTATGTAGAGACAACAGTAGAGAGTAGTATGTAGAGACAACAGTAGAGAGTAGTATGTAGAGAGACAACAGTAGAGAGTAGTATGTAGAGAGACAGCAGTAGAGAGTAGTATGTAGAGAGACAACAGTAGAGAGTAGTATGTAGAGAGACATCAGTAGAGAGTAGTATGTAGAGAGACAGCAGTAGAGAGTAGTATGTAGAGACAGCAGTAGAGAGTAGTATGTAGAGAGTAGTATGTAGAGAGTAGTATGTAGAGACATCAGTAGTGACGTAAGGAGCTTAATGACTGATACCCGACACTTTGGTTCCTCTCCTCCCTCCTCCTCGTCCCCCATCGTCGTCCTTGTCCCCCATCGTCGTCCTTGTCCCCCGTCGTCCTGCAGACTGCTGCGCTGGTCACTTGGACTACATTTACTGCAGCATCTTCACTTTTACACCAGTAAGAAGATACTCTAGTGAAGAAAAGTGCTTTTTCTAAAAAGACGGCATTAATATATAGTAGAGCCTGGCGGGTTTTAGCCAATTAAAACTTCCATTACCGTATTGACCGTAATATAAGACAAGTTCTTTTTTCCCCCTTTGAATAAACTGTACAGTATCTAAAAAACTTAGGTTGTGTTATAACTTATTAATTAACTTATTAATCAATCTGTTTATTGATCCCTAGTGGGGAAATTACAATTTTACACTCTGTATTGTTAGTCCTCACTACACACAGGCCTGAAACACACACACACACACACACACATACACACACACACACACACACACACACACACACACACACACACACACACACACACACACACACACACACACAGGAACACAGGAACACACACACACAGGACCACACACACACACACACATACACACAGGAACACACACACACACACAAACACACACACACACACACACAGGAACACAGGAACACACACACACACACAAAGACACACATACACACACACACACACACACACACACATACACACACACAGGAACACAGGAACACACACACACACAAAGACACACAAACACGGGAACACACACACACACAAAGACACACAAACACGGGAACACACACACACACAGGACCACACACACACACACATACACACAGGAACACACACACACACACAAACACACACACACACACATACGGAAACACACACACACACAGGAACACACACACACACACACAGGACCACACACACACACACAGGACACAGGGAGGACCACACACACACACACACAGGAAACACACACACAGGAACACAGGAACACACACACACACACAAAGACACACAAACAAGGGAACACACACACACTCACACACACACACACACAAACACACACACACACATACGGAAACACACACACACACTCACACACTCACACACAGGACCACACACACACACACATACACACAGGACACACACACACAAACACACACACACACATACGGAAACACACACACACATTACCACACACACACACACACACACACAGCTCTGGCCTCGTACCACTCATCAGAATGGAGCAGAAGATTAGGTCAGGGCGAGAGACACCACTCACACAGAGGGTAGAGGGACAGAGGGGAGAGGGGAGAGGAGGGAGAGGGAGACAGAGAGAGAGAGAGAGAGAGAGAGAGAGAGAGAGAGGAGAGAGAGAGGGAGAGAGGGGGAGAGGAGAGGGAGAGGGAGAGAGGAGAGAGGGAGAGAGAGAGAGGGGGAGACAGGGAGAGGAGAGAGAGAGACAGAGAGAGAGAGGGAGAGAGAGAGAGGGGAGACAGGAGAGAGAGAGAGAGAGAGAGAGAGAGGGAGAGAGGAGAGATATGAAGAGAGAGGGAGAGAGAGAGGGGGAGACAGGGAGAGAGAGGGAGAGGGAGAGAGAGAGGGGGGAGACAGGGAGAGGGAGAGAGAGACAGGAGAGAGAGAGAGGGAGAGAGAGGGAGAGAGGGGAGAGACAGGGAGAGAGAGGGAGAGAGAGAGGGGGAGACAGGGAGAGAGAGAGAGAGGGAGAGAGAGAGGGGGAGACAGGGAGAGAGAGAGGGGGGGAGACAGGGGAGAGAGAGAGGGAGAGGGAGAGGGAGAGAAACGGCTTGTTCAACAACAGAGGAGAGAATCCAAAAAGGTGAGAGAGGGGGAGGAGAAGAAAAAGGAAACGGGGGGGGCTTTTAGTTAGAACATCAGCCCCCCCCCCATCCAGAAGAAGATACAACATGACATCATGACGTAAACATAAACGCAGACGTTATTAATAATAACAATAATAATAATAATAATAATGTCCTATTATTATTTATTAGTCCCACAAGTGGCGATGACTACACACATGGGGGGAGGTTAGCATGCAGCCTGTGATGTCAGCGGGGGGGAGGTTAGCATGCAGCCTGTGATGTCAGCGGGGGGAGGTTAGCATGCAGCCTGTGATGTCAGCGGGGGGGAGGTTAGCATGCAGCCTGTGATGTCAGCGGGGGGGGGCTCTGAGTGACGGGGGGAGAGGAATGAGATGTCAGCGGGGGTGTGAGCAGAGCAACACCTGCCAGCATCAATCACACACACACACACACACACACACACACACACACACACACAGACACATACACACACACACACACACACACACAGACACACACACACACACACACACACACACACACACACACACACACACACACACACACACACTCACACACACACACACACACACACACACACACACACACACACACACACACACACACACACACACACACACACACACACACAGACACACACACACACACACACACACACACACACACACACACACACACTCACACACACACACACACACACACACACACACACACACACACACACACACACACACACACACTCACACACACACACACACACACACACACACACACACACACACACACACACACACACACACACACACACACACACACACACACACACACACACTCACACACACACACACACACACACACACACACACACACAGACACACACAACACACACACACACACACTCACACACACACACACACACACACACACACACACACACACTCACACACACACACACACACACACACACAGACACACACACACACACACAGACACACACACACACACACACAGACACACACACACACACACACACACACACACACACACACTCACACACACCCGAGCGCCATCGCCGGCTCTGACAGCGAGTGTTCTCTGTTTATGTTTTCTTCACAGTTTGGTCACCTTGAAAGAGACAGCGGAGACCAACAGACACTTCAGGGAGCGGGGGTTGGGTGGGGGGGTCTGGGGGGGTCTGGGGGGGTCAGTAACCACAGGCTTCACTCTGAGCTGTCAGACGGACCCAGACTCCTTCAACAGCCTCGCCGTTACTCACTGTCAACAAAAGAGGTCCCACACAGGTCCCTTATTGTTCCCTAAGGTACAAACTTAGCAAATGGTCCCTTAAAAGTACAAAAAATGTATCTTGAAGGTACATTTATGTATGAAGTGTGTACTTTCTGAGGTGTAAGGTACATTATTGATCCTCAAAGGTTTAATATTGTCCCTTAGAAGGTACAAACAGGCAGGGCTATAGTCA
>CM049386.1:1216606-1284106 GCA_026937815.1 Etheostoma perlongum
CAAGATGGGTTTGATGTACATTACCATTTTTCTGCAATCAAAGAGTGAAAAATTAAAGGGGGACACACTGTATATACATGCATATATACAGTGTACATATGTAATATATATACATACACACACATACTGTACATACATGTATATACTTACACATAAATACACACATACATATTTACCTATACACACACAGGCATATACAGTACATACACATGTATATAAATATATACAGTATATGTACATTTACCTACCTTTTTATTTTTTTGCTATTTTGTAACATGGGTCATAAAACTTATGGGGGGGGATCTCAATTTTTGAGCAAAATCAATTTTGAACATCAAACCCAATGTTCTGCATGGGCGTAAATCTCTGGTGGGGGGGGGGTCAATATTACACAGTTGTAGAGGATATGTGTAGTTGTGGTACTCCATAAGTATGTTGACATGTTTTTTATTATCCACTTCAGACATCAGATGGAGTGATTAGGCTCGTTGGAGAGGTCCGGTCACGCCGCCCGTTGCATTCTGGGTAGATCTGTGTCCGACTTGATCCCGACTCGCTCTGACGTCGTGCACCCGTGGACAACGATGACCTCACGTGACCGAGGCGGCCGCAGGTCTGAGACGCAGGCGGCGCAGTTGCAGTTCCAGGCGGACCCAGAGCATGCTGGGAAATGCCAGGCTCTCAGCTGATCTAACAGCTGATTGGTTCAGATCAGATGATTCTAATTTGCATAGGCTTCACCCTCTATGGGCTACGCCTATACTCGTAGAATCTGGAGTTACAATACGTAACTACCGTTAATTAACATCAGCAACAGATCACATGTAGAGCATTATGAGTCTTAATTAAAACTGGAGTCTGAAAGCATTTGATTAAATTAGACTCACCTGCTCTAGACCTGCTCTATCTGTAGATTATAGAGCGGTCTAGACCTGCTCTATCTGTAGATTATAGAGAGGTCTAGACCTGCTCTATCTGTAAAATATAGAGAGGTCTAGACCTGCTCTATCTGTAAATTATAGAGCGGTCTAGACCTGCTCTATCTGTAAATTATAGAGTCTAGACCTGCTCTATCTGTAAATTATAGAGTGGTCTAGACCTGCTCTATCTGTAAATTATAGAGTGGTCTAGACCTGCTCTATCTGTAAATTATAGAGAGGTCTAGACCTGCTCTATCTGTAAATTATAGAGAGGTCTAGACCTGCTCTATCTGTAAATTATAGAGAGGTCTAGACCTGCTCTATCTGTAAATTATAGAGAGGTCTAGACCTGCTCTATCTGTAAATTATAGAGCGGTCTAGACCTGCTCTATCTGTAAATTATAGAGCGGTCTAGACCTGCTCTATCTGTAAATTATAGAGCGGTCTAGACCTGCTCTATCTGTAAATTATAGAGCGTGTGTATTCTGAGTAGTAAGACGTCAGGCTAGAATTAATAGTCAATAATTGTCACAAACAGTTAATTGATAAGTAAATTTTAAACAAAGATGTTTCACATTACACTCTGGTCCCAGATGCAGATACCTGCTTAATATTTTAGTCGTTATGATTCATAGGACTTCATAGGACATTTAAAAACTCGGTGAAAAGGATGTTTTGACATTGTCTGCCATTTTATAGAAAGAGCAACTAATCCACTCATTGAGAAAAGAATCAACAGATGAATCATGAATGAAAACAGTCATTCATTTGTAGAAGTTCTGTTTGCACGGAGGAGAATGAAATCTGACAAAAAAGAGTAAACCTGTGGGTGAGAAGAAGCCGCTGGAGTTAAATAAAATAAAATACATAAAATATGAGTCCAATAAAAACTAAAAACGTGACATGAACACGTCAACAGTTCTTCTCTCTGCAGCGAGGAATCGACATTCATCACACAACGAGGCACGTAGAGATCGCAACTAAATGACGGGACCAAACTTGTAGCTTTGGGCCTTTAAAAAAAAAACTAATTCACTCTTTTTGTTTCCATCCTCCCCTCCCCAGCTCGGCCAGGAAACACACAGAGGGAACTCAAAGGCGGGAAAGGAGCTGCACACGGACTCGAGCACCTTTAGCTGCTCCACAGATTCATCGTAGCCAGCTCGCGTCTCAGTTCATTTCTCACATTCACACTCTAATTTTTCGCTCTCACGCGCAGTGAGAATTCAGAGTTCAGCAAAGAAAGGATGTGCTGAAACTGAATTATAGAGCGGTCTAGACCTGCTCTATCTGTAAATTATAGAGCGGTCTAGACCTGCTCTATCTGTAAATTATAGAGTGGTCTAGACCTGCTCTATCTGTACATTATAGAGCGGTCTAGACCTGCTCTATCTGTACATTATAGAGCGGTCTAGACCTGCTCTATCTGTACATTATAGAGAGGTCTAGACCTGCTCTATCTGTACATTATAGAGCGGTCTAGACCTGCTCTATCTGTAAATTATAGAGCGGTCTAGACCTGCTCTATCTGTAAATTATAGAGCGGTCTAGACCTGCTCTATCTGTAAATTATAGACGCTTCGCTGTAGAACCGGCTGTCTTAACAACGCAGCAACGCTGCAACACCCGCACGCTGGGAGAAATAAACACACCAGAGTTCAGCAAAGAAAGGATCATTTGTTCTGAAACCGATCCATTAATATAAGCCAATACTAACAATAAGATCGGCTCTGGATTGGCTCTACAACTCCAACAACTAAAAACTCTTTCAGTATAAAAACACGTAAACCCATTACGGGGGTCACGGCCATTCAATTTTCAATTTAAAACATTTTTGGGCTAAAGTGCCACAAGAAAAACCAAAGACACTAGAAGGCAGAGGGGTTAAAACAGTTTGAGTTCCTCAGCGTTTGTAAGTTGCGAGTGATTGCACCATTAGTTTAACAAGGTGCACATGAATACACCATGGAGGCCCGTCGGAGCACACCGGCTTGATCTATGTTGTTCATTTCCTTAACTCACTCTCGAACAAGGCTAAATGTTGCCACTACGGTGACTTCGGGGAGGCAGGAGGATTCCACCAGTCGCCGCGGTGTCTGGACAAGAGCAGCTGCCGGCTACCGCAAAGCTAACATTGCCATGTGTCTTTAGCTGCAGGCTACCGCCAAGCTAACGTTACCATGTGTCTTTAGCTGCAAGCTACCGTCAAGCTAACATTACCATGTGTCTTTAGCTGCAGGCTACCGCCAAGCTAACGTTACCATGTGTCTTTAGCTGCAAGCTACCGTCAAGCTAACATTACCATGTGTCTTTAGCTGCAGGCTACCGCCAAGCTAACGTTACCATGTGTCTTTAGCTGCAGGCTACCGCCAAGCTAACATTACCATGTGTCTTTAGCTGCAGGCTACCGCCAAGCTAACATTACCATGTGTCTTTAGCTGCAGGCTCCCGCCAAGATAAAGTTACCATGTGTCTGTAGCTGCAGGCTCCCGCCAAGCTAAAGTTACCATGTGTCTTTAGCCGCAGGCTACCGCCAAGCTAACGTTACCATGTGTCTTTAGCTGCAGGATACCGCCAAGCTAAATGTGTCTTTAGCTGCAGGCTACCGCCAAGCTAACATTACAATGTGTCTTTGGAGAATAAAAATACTAGGGTAATTGCCTGATCCTGCTTCCGATTTTCGATCGACAAAATGGAAATAGATTTGCGAAAAAACGTTTCTTCAAACGCGTTGACTAATCCAGCAGGATAATTCAACCCAGAATTTCCCATTGATGAGAGAAGTCTGTGCAGCGATGCTCTCAGCTGTCTGACAAAGCTGTAAACCAAGCGTCACACAGCGGATCTCAGCCTCCGGTGTATCTCCAGCTTTTAAGATATCTGGCTGTAATGCTACTCATTGTCTACCCATAATCTAACGTTAGGTACCCTGTCTTTAGCCATATGCTACCAAGCAGGCGAAAATAGAGAGAGAGAGAAATAAGGGGGGAAATCACCGATCCTGCTTTTGAATTCGAAATGAAAAGCTAATCCTGAGCTTTTTTTGCTATAAAATGTCAAATCGTGACACCCTTAGAACCTAAGCTTGGATTTTAAACCCCTTTCCTGTCTCTTAGCATGTAGAATGATCACCGCAGGAGAATTTAATTCAGAATGTCCCATTAATGTACCATAAAGAAGTGTGATGAAGCTGTGAACTAACAACGAGACGCTAGCAGTCGTCGAACGGGTCGACTCTGTGTCTGAGGGTTTGCGTGGAGGAGGGGTGTCTCGATCTGGGAGCGGCCCACTCCTCCTCTCGTCTGTCGTGGCCGTTGGACTCGCTGGCCCAGCGTGCGGAGTAACGAGGGAGGGACGGAGGAGGAGCTGTCTGATCCTCCGGCAGACGGGCCGGCCCTCTCGAGCTCCGGTGGGAGATATCTGGATCCTGTCTGGGTCAGGGACAGATATCTGGATCCTGTCTCCTCCGGTGGGGGATATCTGGATCCTGTCTGGGTCAGGGACAGATATCTGGATCCTGTCTCCTCCGGTGGGGGATATCTGGATCCTGTCTGGGTCAGGGACAGATATCTGGATTCTGTCTCCTCAGGTGGGGGATATCTGGATCCTGTCTGGGTCGGGGACAGATATCTGGATCTTGTCTCCTCCGGTGGAAGACTTCTGGACTCGTCTGAGTGAGGCGGTCTCCTCCACTCGCTGTCGACATGAGGGGCCGTCCACCGGTACGGACTGAGATGCACCGCCGGTGCCCCCCATTGAGGCATTAACGGCGGACTGGGAAGAAGGCCGCGGCCCCCTTGTGGATGGTGGTTGTGATATGAGCGCTGGATTGTTTCCCTCGGAGAGAAAGCTCTGCTGAAGGAGAGAAAGACACAAGGTTAGACCCAGGGTTGTTGTAGTCCACGGAAACTAAAAATGAACATACGCGTAGGCGACAATCTTAAACTCAAGTGTTAGCCCCCGAGAGGCTGAGTCGGGGAATAACTAACTCGCCACCTCCCTCATTCACAAAACGTCCAGCTGGGAGGAGGCCTCGGGGAAGGCCCAGGACTAGGTGGAGGGACGTCCAGCTGGGAGGAGGCCTCTGGGAAGACCCAGGACTAGGTGGAGGGATTATATCTCCAACCTGGCCTGGGAACGCCTCGGGATCCCCCAGTTGGAGCTGGTTGATGTGGCTCAGGAAAGGGAAGTTTGGGGTCCCCTACTGGAGCTGCTGCCCCGAGACCCGATACCGGATAAGTGGACGAAGATGGATGGATGGATGTCCAATTTGGCTTTTTAATTTTTTTTATTAATGACCCAATTTCAATAGTTTTACGAATTATTCTGGTGTATTGACTTAACCTTTGAGCTCAGGTTGTACTGATTTTATGGATATGCAGTATTTGAAGATACTCCCAAGAAATGACATCACAATAAGCAGAAATACCAATGTACTGATGCACTGTAGACGATGGTCCGTTTGTTCTGAAGCACCGGTTCCCCTCCTTACCTTCGGTGCCGGGAGGCTTTGAAGCGCGGCCGCCTCTCGTCTCGGCTGTCGGAGTCCGACGCGGCGTTACTCGGCCGATGGGCGGCGAGGCCTCTCACCGGCTCCTGCTCCGACTCCTCCATCCCCACGTTACTGTTGAAGACAGATCACAAAGGGACGGCTCAATAAACGTACCGGACAATTAGGGCTGTGCAATATATCGATATTATATCAATATCGTGATATGAGACTAGATATCGTCTTAGATTTTGGATATCGGGATATATATAAGTGAATAAATGTCTTTTCCTGATTTTAAAGGCTGCATTACAGTAAAGTCATGTCATTTTCCGAACTTACCAGACTGTTCTATTATTTATAATATATAAAAAGTCAGAGTATAGTATGTCGAAAAGTCAAAAAACGTCATAGTATATTAGTATATTATATCAAAAAATCTAAAAGTATATTGAAAAGTCATAAAAAGTCATAGTATAGTATGTAAAAAAAAATCATAAAAAGTTATAGTATAGCATTTCAAAAATGTATAGCGGAAAAAGATTTGCTAAAAAAATCATCAAAATTCATAGTATAGTATGTTGAAATAAGGTTGAAAAATACAAAAGTTACTACATTAATAGGACATGTTGTGCAAATTGCAAACTATACATAACCATAAACAAAACACAACAGTGGAAGTAATTTAGATATATTGACCTCCTCTTGGGCCCCCGTTGCAGATCGTCCAGATAGTTCTGTCTTTCCACAGCGTGGCCCCGCGACGAGTTGAACACTGACAACAAGACATTTGAGATGTTTTACTTTGATTCTGAAATGAGCCAAACACACATTAAAATAAGGAAGTAGAAGATCAGCACTCACACTCGACTGCCTCTTTAGGATCCATCCCATCCACATCGATCAGATACCTGCAGGTATGACACAGACAAACATCTGGATGATTCTTCATGTACAGACCAGAGAGACTCAAACATCTGTATGATTCTTCATGTACAGACCACAGTCTCAAACATCTGTATGATTCTTCATGTACAGACCAGAATCAAACATCTGGATGATTCTTCATGTACAGACCACAGACCAAAACATCTGGATGATTCTTCATGTACAGACCACAGGCTTAAACATCTGTATGATTTTTCATGTACAGACCACAGTATCAAACATCTGTATGATTCTTCATGTACAGACCACAGGCTTAAACATCTGTATGATTCTTCATGTACAGACCACAGTCTCAAACATCTGGATGATTCTTCATGTACAGACCACAGAGCAGGCTCAAAGATCTGTATGATTCTTCATGTACAGACCAGAGAGACTCAAACATCTGTATGATTCTTCATGTACAGACCACAGTCTCAAACATCTGTATGATTCTTCATGTACAGACCACAGTCTCAAACATCTGGATGATTCTTCATCTACAGACCAGAGAGTCAAACATCTGTATGATTCTTCATGTACAGACCAGAATCAAACATCTGGATGATTCTTCATGTACAGACCACAGACCCAAACATCTGTATGATTCTTCATGTACAGACCACAGGCTTAAACATCTGTATGATTCTTCATGTACAGACCACAGGCTTAAACATCTGTATGATTCTTCATGTACAGACCACAGTCTCAAACATCTGGATGATTCTTCATGTACAGACCACAGACCAGGCTCAAAGATCTGTATGATTCTTCATGTACAGACCAGAGAGACTCAAACATCTGTATGATTCTTCATGTACAGACCAGAGAGACTCAAACATCTGTATGATTCTTCATGTACAGACCAGACCCAAACATCTGTATGATTCTTCATGTACAGACCAGAGAGACTCAAACATCTGTATGATTCTTCATGTACAGACCACAGTCTCAAACATCTGTATGATTCTTCATGTACAGACCACAGTGTCAAACATCTGTATGATTCTTCATGTACAGACCACAGTCTCAAACATCTGGATGATTCTTCAGGTACATACCAGAGTCAAACATCTGGATGATTCTTCATGTACAGACCACAGACCCAAACATCTGTATGATTCTTCATGTACAGACCACAGGCTTAAACATCTGTATGATTCTTCATGTACAGACCACAGGCTTAAACATCTGTATGATTCTTCATGTACAGACCACAGGCTTAAACATCTGTATGATTCTTCATGTACAGACCACAGACCCAAACATCTGTATGATTCTTCATGTACAGACCACAGACCCAAACATCTGTATGATTCTTCATGTACAGACAGGCTCAAACATCACAGAGAGGCTCAAACATCTGTATGATTCTTCATGTACAGACCACAGGCTCAAACATCTGTATGATTCTTCATGTACAGACCACAGTCTCAAACATCTGTATGATTCTTCATGTACAGACCACAGTCTCAAACATCTGTATGATTCTTCATGTACAGACCACAGTCTCAAACATCTGGATGATTCTTCATGTACAACATCTGTATGATTCTTCATGTACAGAGGCTCAAACATCAGATTCTTCATGTACAGACCAGACCCAAACATCTGTATGATTCTTCATGTACAGACCAGAGAGACTCAAACATCTGTATGATTCTTCATGTACAGACCAGAGACTCAAACATCTGTATGATTCTTCATGTACAGACCAGAGAACTCAAACATCTGTATGATTCTTCATTACAGACTAGACTCAACATCTGTATGATTCTTCATCTACAGACCACTCAAACATCTGTATGATTCTTCATGTACAGACCAGAGGCTCAAACATCTGTATGATTCTTCATGTACAGACACAGACTCAAACATCTGTATGATTCTTCATCTACAGACCAGACTCAAACATCTGTATGATTCCAGACCAGAGACTCAAACATCTGTATGATTCTTCATGTACAGACCAGAGAGACTCAAACATCTGTATGATTCTTCATGTACAGACCAGAGAACTCAAACATCTGTATGATTCTTCATCTACAGACTAGACTCAACATCTGTATGATTCTTCATCTACAGACCAGACTCAAACATCTGTATGATTCTTCATGTACAGACCAGAGACTCAAACATCTGTATGATTCTTCATCTACAGACCAGACTCAAACATCTGTATGATTCTTCTGAAGCTGAAGAGAGTTGAAGAGATGATGGCTTCTACAGACGGATAATAATCCTAAACACACCTCAAAATCCACGGTGGATTACATCAAGAGGTGTAAACTGAAGGTTTTGCCATGGCCTTCACAATCTCCTGACCTCAACATAATGGAAAATCTATGGATAGACCTTAAAGGAGCAGTGCGTGACAGACAGCCCAGAAATCTCAAAGAACTGGAAGACTTTTGGAAGATAATGGGCGAAAATACCTCAAACAAGAATTAAAGACTCTTGGCTGGCTACAAGAGGGGGGCGGGGGTGGGTGTGTGTGTGTGGGGGGGGTACAAGGTATTAACTCTGAAGGGGGCCCAAACTTTTGCAGACGCCATTTTTTCCCCTGTTATTTTGAAAGTGTAAATGATGAAATAAAATCAAACTTTTTGTGACATAGTATAAAAATGTCTAATCTGTCATTTGATGCCTTTTGGAGATTTTCCATCTTTTCTTGGCTTCTTTATGCACATTAATACAAATCATCTTTACCTGGGGGGCCCAAACTTTCGAGCCCCACAGTATGTTAATGATGAGAGAGGAGAGATGTACGTATGTGTTTAACATGATGTGTTGCCAGGCAACCTGCTTCCCTTTACTTCAGGTTTCTTCTTCTCTACTTCTGGCTCATTCACAGATTACTTTGTGTGTACGTCCTCAGGTGTTTCAGAGAGAACTGTAACAGACAATGCATAAACGTCTCCATCTACAGGGGACCGCGCTCGGCTGTACCCGGCGCTGTAAAACACACTTAGGTACTAGGAGCGCGTGGATGCTTCGCTCCGTACACACCTGCAGATCAGGTAGCCGGTGCGGTTCAGTCCGTGGGTGCAGTGGACTCCGATCAGCTCGTCTGGAACGGAAAACAGGAATTATTTTTAGTTTTTACACTTTGGTTAAAGTAATCAGAATCAAAAAAGGGTTTAATGCCACAATAAACACACTCATGTACGTTGAGTCACACAGTCAGTGTGTCCTCCATGTTGATTTTGTAGTGGCGGATCGCCACGGCAACATTTCTGCCGCCACGGTATCAGAAATAGGGCCGACGCACAATGTGGTCACGGCTGCCTTTTAAATGATCCTGCTGTGTGTGTGTGTGTGTGTGTGTTTGTGTGTGTGACTGTGTCTCTGAGTGTATTTGTATGTATGTGTGTGTGTGTGTGTGTGTGTGTGTGTGTGTGTGTGTGTGTGTGTGTGTGTGTGAGTGTGTCACTATCTCTGAGGTTATTTGTGTGTGTGAGTGTGTGTGTGACTGTCTCTAAGTGTGTGTATGTGTGTGTGTGCGTGCATGCGTCTGTGTGTGTGTGACTGTGTCTGAGTGTGAGTGAGTGTGTGTGACTGTCTCTGAGTGTGTGTGAGTGTGTGTGACTGTCTCTGAGTGTGAGTGTGTGTGAGTGTGTGTGACTGTCTCTGAGTGTGTGTGAGTGTGTGTGAGTGAGTGTGTGTGACTGTCTCTGAGTGTGTGTGAGTGAGTGTGTGTGACTGCGTCTCTGAGTGTGAGTGAGTGTGTGTGACTGTCTGTGAGTGTGAGTGTGTGTGAGTGTGTGTGACTGTCTCTGAGTGTGAGTGTGTGTGACTGTCTCTGAGTGTGTGTGTGTGAGTGAGTGTGTGTGACTGCGTCTCTGAGTGTGAGTGAGTGTGTGTGACTGCGTCTCTGAGTGTGAGTGTGTGTGAGTGTGTGTGACTGTCTCTGAGTGTGTGTGAGTGAGTGTGTGTGACTGCGTCTCTGAGTGTATTTGTATAGATACGTGTATATACCTCCATTCCAAGACTTTTCTTGCAAAACCTAATTTGCTAAATACTAGTTATTACATAATATTATATAATATTATAATATTCTATAATAGAGATTGTTCTGTGCTCATTCTGCAGGTCAGTGTTGCGATGACTTGCTCGGCCCGGTGTCTCTCACCGTTGTGTGCGTTCTCCCGTAGAAACCTGCGTACGGCGCGTTTGAAGCTCAGGATGGTGTCGTCGCCGGGAACCTCGTGTCCGGCCGTGAGGATCTTCACAAACAGCAGCGAGTCGGGGACGTCCTGCACGCACAACACAGCAGCTTAGTGGGATTATTGGCCCTAGTTGCAGCGAACTGTAAATCACCAACGAATCAGAATAAAATG
This sequence comes from Etheostoma perlongum, assembly GCA_026937815.1. NCBI lineage: Eukaryota > Metazoa > Chordata > Actinopteri > Perciformes > Percidae > Etheostoma > Etheostoma perlongum. Next base: position 1,227,283 of record CM049386.1, read on the forward strand.
TCTCTCTTTTCTGTGAAAAAAAAACATGTGACCCGTTTCAACTCCACCGCTCAAAGAATGGGACACGAGAACTGGAATGGAACAACAAAACAATGACCCTTAATAAAATGTGTGTGTGACTGTGTGTGTGTGTGTGACTGTGTGTGACTGTGTGTATGTGTGTGACTGTGTGTTTGCGAGTGTGTGACACTGTGTGTGTGAGACTGTGTGTGACTGTGTGTGTGTGTGTGCGCGTGCGTGTGAGACTGTGTGTGTGACTGTGTGTGTGTTTGCGTGTGTGTGAGACTGTGTGTGTGAGACTGTGTGTGACACTGTGTGTGTGAGACTGTGTGTGTGACTGTGTGTGTGTTTGCGTGTGTGTGACACTGTGTGTGTGAGACTGTGTGTGTGAGACTGTGTGTGACACTGTGTGTGTGACTGTGTGTGTGACTGTGTGTGTGAGACCGTGTGTGTGTGTGTGTGTGCGTGTGATTGTGTGACTGTGTGTGTGTGTGCGTGTGACTGTGTGTGTGTGTGAGACCGTGTGTGTGTGTGTGTGTGCGTGTGATTGTGTGACTGTGTGCGTGTGTGTGTGTGCATGCGTGTGATTGTGTGACTGTGTGTGTGAGTGACTATGTGTGTGTGTGTTACCTGTAGTGTGTAGTAGCGCGTGGTGAACGTCAGGTCGATGATCAGACCCAGCCGCTGCTTCTCTTTGCTCAGAGCGTCCAGCAGCTCCCAGGGACCGAACACATCCGAACACGGCAGCTTACGGTTCAGAGACTGAAAGAGAGACACAGAGACTCCCATCAGGGGCCAGAAAATCCCTTAAAGACCAGGACCTCCTGGGAGGGACGCTGTGGAAAGGAAAGGGGGCTGGGAGAGAGAGGGAGGGGGAGAGAGAAGACAGAGAGAGAGAGAGAGACAGAGAAAGAGAGGGACAGAGAGAGAGAGACAGAGAAAGAGAAGGACAGAGAGGGAGAGACAGAGAAAGAGAGGGACAGAGAGACAGAGACAGGAGACAACACACAGCACAGGGCCGCCAGTTGGACTCAAACCCCGCCCGCTGCAGCAATGACTTCGCCTTGGAACATGGGCGCACGCTCTACCAGGTGCACCCCCCTTGTTACAGCAGCCACAACACACACAGACAATGTGTAAAAGCACTGAATGAATATAAAGTTATACAGTCATGGACAAAATTACTGGCAAAATGCTTCATTTCTCCCAGAAAAGTGTTGCAATGACAACACGTTAACATGTTTATTACCTGTAAATGCTTTGGAGCCGTCAAAAACAGCAGAAGAAAAATGGCAAATTTGACATCATTTTACACAAAACTCAAAAATTAGGTCAGAAAAAACTTAATATTTAATAAACATGTGTATGCCAAAACATTTTGTCATTGCAACACTGTTCTGGGAGCAATGGTCCCAGCGGTGCCAATAACTTCAATAAGTTCATCCATGACTGCACATTTTAAAAAAAGGGACAAAATTGTCAGAATGTGTCAAAAATAAATTTTTAATAAATAAAATGGTCAAAAAAGTGACTAAAACGTCCGACGATGTGTCAAAAGTATTAAAAAAAACCTTCAATTTTAATTTTTTTTTTTAACCCAGAAGGACAAAAGGGTGCATGGTGGACAGGAAGGAAGACGCTGCTGACCTGCTTCAGAGGGACTTTGAAGGCGATGAACCGCGTCCCGGGGAGCCTCTTCCCCACAGCGATGTAATCCAGCCATCTGATGAGAGGAGCAGACACCATCATCATCATCATCATCATCACCATCATCTTTTTCATCATCATCATCATCATCATCACACACGCACACACACACAACTCAATTTTATATATCTATCACCAAATCACAACAACAGTCATCTCCCAGGTCTTTCATAAAGAGCAGCTCTAGACTATATACACAGTAACACACACACACTCACACACACGTAGACACAGTAACACACACACACTCACACACACGTAGACACAGTAAACACAGTAACACACACACACACACAGACACACAGACAGACAGACACAGACAGACACACACACACACAGACACTGTAACACACACACACACACACATAGACAGTAACACACACACACGTAACACAGTAACACACACACACACACATACACTGTAACACACACTCACACACACACACACACACACACACACACTCACAGACAGACAGACAGACAGACTTACACACTTAGACACAGTAACACACACACATACACATAGACACACACACACAGACAGAGAGACAGGCAGGCAGACAGACAGGCAGGCAGACTGTAACACACACTTACACACACATAGACACACACACACACACACACACACACACACACACACACACACACACACACACACACACACACACACACTAAATGCTGTTAAAGCCTCCATGACTCAGCATAATGCTATGCTAGCTGATGTTGCTAGCTCATAAACACGAAGATAGTTAACGTTATAACAACACGACATGGAGGTTAAAACCACAACACAACGCACCTGTCGGGGACGCCGTTTCTCTTGTTGTATCGGGACATGTCCAAAAACTATAACAACTATAATAACTACAATAATAACTATAATAACTATTTAAATCTTAATAACAAACCATCCGCGTTAGCACGTGGAGCTCCAGCCGCCTATAAAGCTCAATATTCCCCTTCCCTTCCCTCTGTACTCACTGACCACACGTCCACAGCTACCTACGGTCATTTAAAAACACGACATTACTAGAATATACTGTAATAGTTCTCATATTTTAAGAAACTAGGCTACAGACTGTTGTGTCGGGAATGTAGGCAGCTGCCGCCAACTGCCGCTAACTGCTGTCGCGCGTTGGATGACGTAGCGACGTCATCTCACAGGAGACGGCACTGTTGTTGCCATGGTACCACGTCACTGTTTCGTTTAAATTGTATTTAACACCGTTGTTACCTCATTTTTTATTATTATATGTTATATTTCCTATAACGTTACGTTTTGAATTGTGATGTCTGAATGTTTGTAAATTTATTTGTTAATAAAAAAAATAAAAAATAAAAATACCATGGACGTAAAACACGTGATCTCACAGGAGACGGCGCTGTTGTTGCCATGGTACCACGTCACTTGTTTCGTTTAAATTGTATTTAACACCGTTGTTACCGTATTTTACATTATATAAGTTGAAATTTTATTTTCCTATAACGATATGTTTTGAATTGTGATGTCTGAATGTTTGTAATTTTATTTGTTAATAAAAAAATTAAAAATAAAAATATCATGGACGTAAGACACGTTATCTCACAGGAGACTAAACTGTTGTTACCATGGTAACAACAGTTTATTCAAATATCATTTGATTGAAAAAATGAACTAAAGACACGAAAATAAGTGACAAGATGTCAAAAAACAAGAAAGAAATTGCGACAAAAACATAGAAAAAAGTGACAAAATGTCACTTATTTTTAATGATGTGACACTTTTAATTATCATTTAATGAAAAACAACAAAGTTTTAATGATTTGTTGAACGTCATATGATTGACTTTAATGTATTCATCGTATTGTAAGGTATTTTATTGTGAAACCTCTCAGTTGAAGCTGAAGAGGAAGCTACAGGCTATTTCCATTTTTTATTATGTAAATTTACATATATAGATTATCTAATGATGATTTACAGTTTCTCTATGTTTTATTTGTAGTCTCAATTCATAACAAGAGTTATCTTGAGACACTTTACAGGTAGAGCAGGTTTTATTTACAGATAGAGCAGTCTCTATGATTCATAGCTAGAGCAGGTCTAGACCGCTCTATAATTTACAGGTAGAGCAGGTCTAGACCGCTCTATAATGTACAGATAGAGCAGGTCTAGACCTCTCTATAATTTACAGATAGAGCAGGTCTAGACCGCTCTATAATTTACAGATAGAGCAGGTCTAGACCTCTCTATAATTTACAGATAGAGCAGGTCTAGGTCTATAATTTACAGGTAGAGCAGGTCTAGACGCTCTATAATTTACAGATAGAGCACAGATTTACAGGTAGAGCAGGTCTAGACCGCTCTATAATTTACAGATAGAGCAGATCTAGACCACTCTATAATTTACAGATAGAGCAGGTCTAGACCACTCTATAATTTACAGATAGAGCAGGTCTAGACCGCTCTATAATTTACAGATAGAGCAGGTCTAGACCACTCTCTATAATTTACAGATAGAGCAGGTCTAGACCTCTCTATAATTTACAGATAGAGCAGGTCTAGACCTCTCTATAATTTACAGATAGAGCAGGTCTAGACCGCTCTATAATTTACAGGTAGAGCAGGTCTAGACCGCTCTATAATTTACAGATAGAGCAGGTCTAGACCACTCTATAATTTACAGGTAGAGCAGGTCTAGACCGCTCTATAATTTACAGATAGAGCAGATCTAGACCACTCTATAATTTACAGATAGAGCAGGTCTAGACCACTCTATAATTTACAGATAGAGCAGGTCTAGACCGCTCTATAATGTACAGATAGAGCAGGTCTAGACCACTCTAGGTACAGATAGAGCAGGTCTAGACCGCTCTATAATTTACAGGTAGAGCAGGTCTAGACCTCTCTATAATTTACAGATAGAGTAGGTCTAGACCGCTCTATAATTTACAGGTAGAGCAGGTCTAGACCGCTCTATAATGTACAGATAGAGCAGGTCTAGACCTCTCTATAATTTACAGATAGAGCAGGTCTAGACCGCTCTATAATTTACAGGTAGAGCAGGTCTAGACCGCTCTATAATGTACAGATAGAGCAGGTCTAGACCGCTCTATAATTTACAGATAGAGCAGGTCTAGACCGCTCTCTAATTTACAGATAGAGCAGGTCTAGACCGCTCTATAACTTACAGATAAAGCAGGTCTAGACCGCACTCTAATTTACAGGTAGAGCAGGTCTAGACCACTCTATAATTTACAGGTAGAGCAGGTCTAGACCGCTCTATAATTTACAGGTAGAGCAGGTCTAGACCGCTCTCTAATTTACAGATAGAGCAGGTCTAGACCGCTCTATAATTTACAGATAGAGCAGGTCTAGACCACTCTATAATTTACAGGTAGAGCAGGTCTAGACCGCTCTATAATTTACAGATAGAGCAGGTCTAGACCTCTCTATAATTTACAGATAGAGCAGGTCTAGACCACTCTATAATTTACAGGTAGAGCAGGTCTAGACCGCTCTATAATTTACAGGTAGAGCAGGTCTAGACCGCTCTATAATTTACAGATAGAGCAGGTCTAGACCTCTCTATAATTTACAGATAGAGTAGGTCTAGACCGCTCTATAATTTACAGATAGAGCAGGTCTAGACCTCTCTATAATTTACAGATAGAGTAGGTCTAGACCGCTCTATAATTTACAGGTAGAGCAGGTCTAGACCGCTCTATAATGTACAGATAGAGCAGGTCTAGACCTCTCTATAATTTACAGATAGAGCAGGTCTAGACCGCTCTATAATTTACAGGTAGAGCAGGTCTAGACCGCTCTATAATTTACAGATAGAGCAGGGTCTAGAATAATTTACAGATAGAGCAGGTCTAGACCGCTCTCTAATTTACAGATAGAGCAGGTCTAGACCGCTCTATAACTTACAGATAGAGCAGGTCTAGGCACTCTAATTTACAGGTAGAGCAGGTCTAGACCGCTCTATAATTTACAGGTAGAGCAGGTCTAGAGCAGGTCTATAATTTACAGGTAGAGCAGGTCTAGACCGCTCTCTAATTTACAGATAGAGCAGGTCTAGACCGCTCTATAATTTACAGATAGAGCAGGTGGCAGACCACTCTATAATTTACAGGTAGAGCAGGTCTAGACCGCTCTATAATTTACAGATAGAGCAGGTCTAGACCTCTCTATAATTTACAGATAGAGCAGGTCTAGACCGCTCTATAATTTACAGATAGAGCAGGTCTAGACCGCTCTATAATTTACAGATAGAGCAGGTCTAGACCGCTCTATAATTTACAGATAGAGCAGGTCTAGACCACTCTATAATTTACAAAGACCCAACCATTCCCCCAAAACAGACAGGCTCTTGTTGCCACCTGTTGGGACACAGATACAGATATAGAGAATTATGATTCATAATAATTATAGCAGTTGGTATGATGAACGGTGGCAATTAGAGTAACAATAAAGATAATGGAACAATGACTATAAATACCAGTTGTTGCCAATGTGTCCCTGAGCAAGGCACGTAACCCCTAGTTGCTCCAGAGTTATCCAACCTCTGACATTTATAGCAACTGCAAGTCTCTTCTGATAAAAGCATCAGCTAAATGACATGTAATCTCAGGTATACCTGATTGTCAGGTGAAAACTTTGTCCAACAAAATGTTAAGTCTCTGAAACATAACAAATAAAGATCTTAGATTTAGTTTATACTCATTGAAGCCTATGCTACGCTGAGCTTTCACAAAGTTTTCCTAATGATTAAAAAGTCTATAGACGTTATACGTAGTTATCTAGTTTTATCTTTTAATTTACCTGCACGTTGCTTTAATTTGACTTAACTTGACAATGACAAAGTGTCAGAGAGTGGATCTACATTGTGTCTTTACATTATTAAGACCTAGAGCTTACTTATATTTCAGTAGCAAGATGAAACTTTAGTAAACTATTCCCAGTCTGGGCCAGTCTTCTGTTAAGGGTCGAGGTACTTTGTGAGTACTCTTCTCTCTCTCTCCCCCTCGTTACAGTCTGTGATGTAGATGTTGTGTTGTATTGGCGGCTGCAAGTCGTTACCACATTGTATTGTTCCAAACACAGAGCGATCAGCAACAGTCTCCTTACTGTCCTCACTAAAGTCATGGTGGACAAAGCAAGAGTAAATTCCATGGGGCAGGTCCTGCCAGGTCTATAGGCCTCTTCAGTGCAGCACATCTGGCTTTAAGGGGACCACTGGTGGGGCGTACAGTTGGTCTGGAGAGGGGGAGGGGTGTGAGTGATTCCTTCTCAAACCTGCAGTAGAAGGCATTCAGGTAATTGGCGAGGCCATTGTTAGCCTCAGCAGTGGGGGGGGCTCTCCACAGAGCTGCAGACTCGTTGGATGAAAACCGGGTTTCCAACTTTTGACAGTAGCTCCTTTCAGCTTCTCTGATCTCCTTGGTCGGTGTGTTTCTGAGTGGTTTATCAGACTCTGGTGACTGGAGTGATGACTTGTTAAAAATAATAGGAATGCTTTCATTTCTGCCAGTATATAGTCTAGACTAAAGGAATATAGTTTGATTTGGTTATGAAGGTGTTCAATATCAGTTGAAGTGGACACTATAGTTATATTTCCACAGCTTTATCCTGCCATCAGACCAAACCTTTTTACCACGCAGAACACAGGAGTTGCTGGTTCACCGTTGCCTCCATGAGTTCATTAGATTGTTAGTTCCTAACTCTTTAAAACAGTAAAGTCACAACAACAACCCCCGTGTTCTGTGAGATAAAAATGTTTTTGTCAAAGGAGTCTGGTGGCTTTGGAGAGAGAAAACCTGAAATATTCCAAAGTTAAAGCACTCATCATTCAGAAGAAACCAGCCAAACTATATTAAATATTTTGCAGAAACGTTAACATGTCAGCAGCATTTTAATGATGGTTTAGCACAATCTGTCATTTTAATACGCAGATGATTTTAAATCTATTTGCCTTTGAAAGCAAATGACAGTGTCGCACTAAAGTGCCTGCTTAGTTGTATCACTGATATTAAGTTGTGGCTTTCAGACATCTTTCTTAATTTGAATGAAAGTAAAACAGAGTGTATTATTTTCAGTACTCCAGGCATGCAGAATGGTCCAGCTTTGAGTTCGGGAGCTCTGGCATCTTGCACTAGATCAGCTGTCAAAAACTTGGGGCTACTTTTGATTGCAGCATGAAATTTGATAAGCAGCTCAGTAATGTGGTTAAATGAGCTTCTTCCAGCTTCGCCTGCTGCTAAAGTTAAACCTTTCTGAGCAGGCATGACCTAGAAAAGGCCATTCATGCTTTTATTAGTTCCAGGTTGGACTACTGTAATGCCCTCTATGTTGGTCTGGATCAGACCTCCATCTCACGTCTTCAACTTGTTCAAAATGCTGCTGCTCTCTTTTTAACAAATACATCTAGACGTGCACACATCACTCCCGTTCTCTACACCCTGCATGGGCTCCCGGTGCGTTTTAGAATAGATTTTAAGATTTTATACATTTATTAAACTGGGGAGCCGTCTCCACACCCTCTGATTCTAAGAAGAGTTTACCTCCTAAAAAAGAAGAGTTTTTAAATGAGAAATGAGCTCTGTTGGAAACAAGAGTTGCTGCATCCCATATCACATACTTTATCTTTTTACTTTACTACAAACTGCAGCTGATCTTACAAAGAATGTTTTGTTGTCTTCAGACAATTGGTACTGACAACAATAGCATACTAATTAGTTGCATACTAATGGTCGTATGGGCCTTGCAACACGCCCTGCAGCTCTCTCAAATTGCTTCTCGTCCAGGAATGAACAACGCTTGATAACTCCTCCCACACACATGCTGTTTAAAGATCAGAGCTCACACTAGTCTCACTCAGACAGTCGTCACTGAGCGAGAGGTGAGATGGCGCAGAGAGGAGTTCAGCTGGACCGGGAAACCTTCTCTTGTTCCCTCTGTCTGGATCTACTGAAGGATCCGGTGACTACTCCCTGTGGACACAGCTACTGCATGAACTGTATTAAAAGCCACTGGGATGGAGAGGATGGTAAGTACAGCTACAGCTGTCCTCAGTGCAGGAAGACGTTCACACCGAGGCCTGTCCTGCTGAAAAACACCATGTTAGCAGTTTTAGTGGAGGAGCTGAAGAAGACTGGACTCCAAGCTGCTCCTGCTGATCACTGCTATGCTGGAGCTGAAGATGTGGCCTGTGATTTCTGCACCGGGAGGAAACTCAAAGCCATCAAGTCCTGTCTGCAATGTCTGGCTTCTTACTGTGAGAAACACCTTCAGCCTCATTATGAATCACCTCCATTAAAGAAACACAAGCTGGTGGAGCCGTCCAAGAAGCTCCAGGAGAACGTCTGCTCTCGTCATGATGAGGTGATGAAGATTTTCTGCCGTACTGATCAGCAGCTTATCTGTTATCTCTGCTCTGTGGATGAACATAAAGGCCACGACACAGTCTCAGCTGCAGCAGAGAGAGCTGAGAGGCAGAGAGAGCTCGAGGGGAGTCGACTCAACATCCAGCAGAGAATCCAGGACAGAGAGAAAGATGTGAAGCTGCTTCAACAGCAGGCGGAGGCCATCAATCTCTCTGCTGATGAAGCAGTGGAGGACAGTGAGAAGATCTTCACTGAGCTGATCCGTCTCCTGGAGAAAAGAAGCTCTGATGTGAAGCAGCAGGTCAGATCCCAGCAGGAAAGGGAAGTGAGTCGAGTCCGAGAGCTTCAGGAGAAGCTGGAGCAGGAGATCACTGAGCTGAAGAGGAAAGACGCTGAGCTGAAGAAGCTCTCACACACAGAGGATCACAACCAGTTTCTACACAACTACCCCTCACTGGCACCACTCAGCCAATCAGCATCCAGCATCCAGATCCGTCCTCTGAGCGGCTTTGAGGACGTGACAGCGGCCGTGTCAGAGCTCAGAGATAAACTACAGGACGTCCTGAGAGAGAAGAGGACAACCGTCTCACTGACAGGGACTGAAGTGGACGTTTTACTGCCACAACCAGAGCCCAAGACCAGAGCTGGATTCTTACAATATTCACGTGAAATCACACTGGATCCAAACACAGCACACACACAGCTGTTATTATCTGAGGGGAACAGGAAAGCAACGTTCATGAATCAACATCAGTCTTATTCTAGTCACCCAGACAGATTCACTGACAGGTCTCAGGTCCTGAGTAGAGAGAGTCTGACTGGACGTTGTTACTGGGAGGTGGAGAGGAGAGGAGAAGGAGTTTCTGTAGCAGTCGCATACAAGAATATCAGGAGAGCGGGGGGGTTGGAATGTTTATTTGGAGGAAATAACAAATCTTGGGCGTTAGAATGTAACAACAACAGTTATACATTTTGGTCCAACAATGTCCAAACTCCCGTCTCAGGTCCTGAGTCCTCCAGAGTAGGAGTGTACCTGGATCACAGTGCAGGTATTCTGTCCTTCTACAGCGTCTCTGAAACCATGACTCTCCTCCACAGAGTCCAGACCACGTTCACTCAGCCCCTCTATGCTGGACTTTGGGTTTATTGGTCTGGAGGCTCTGCTGAGTTGTGTAAAGTGAAATAGACAGAAGTCATTTAAGGGTTAAATTCTGAGTTTTAACTCTTCATCTTATTTAGTCTCCATGTTTGTTGCTGACAGCTGATTGTTGTCATTCTATTTTTTATGTTTTTCATGTGTTTCCATGTTTTGTGTTGGTTTTTCTTATTTTTTTGGCTTTTATCAACAAGCTCTCAATGAGCTCAGTTGAGATCTGTTATTTTACCTGCAGAGGGAAGTCCATATATGGTCGGACAGGTGTGTCTGCAGGTTCACAGCTGTGCTGGGAGGGGTTGACCTGCAGAGACACACAGAGACAGAGACACAGAAACACACAGAGACACACAGAGACACACAGAGACAGAGACACACAGAGACACACAGAGACAGACATTTCCAGAAGAGAAATCTGAACATTGTAAAGGTTCTAAATTCTTCTTTTATGTTGTTGACATATTAGAGTCAAAGGTTTTTCCAGACAGGATTTTGGAGATCTCCTTTTATCACTGCATCAATCACAATATGGTGGCAACAGCCATAAAAACACCTGTTGACAGGTTTTTAGATATGAAATGTTCCATAAATCAGTTTGTGAATGATATGTAAAAACCTTCAGAATATAGATTGGAGTGAAACTGGAAAGTTGGGTGCATGGAAGTGCTGCTGAAGTGGAGATTTTTGGCTCAGTCTGAGAAAAACCCATTTAGAGAAAACGGCCTTTGAACATCTGGATTATACATAACATAACATTAACATCTGGTCATTATAGGAGAAAAGGGTCCAACTAATGAACTAACACATATCAACAGTTAATTACTTACATTAACACAGAGAAATATTACAGATTTTTGGATTACTACTTTTCTGAAATGTCATGTTTAAATATGCAAATGCTAACTTTTGGTGAATTTAGGAGAACTTTGAACGTGCAAATAGACAAAGTTTAGTCAAATAATCTCCTAAATGTGTATTTTGGTATGATGGTTTTTAATAAATCTCATTTTTCTTGTATCTGTTATGTTTTTTATTTCTCATTTTCTCAGCTTGACATTTTTAGTATGGAATCCAAATCAAATGCTACCAGCGTTTTTACGCAGCATCGGAGGCTTTCTGATGAAGTATTTCCAAAGTATTTTGTATTTGAAATGATTTTCCCGACCTGAAAGTTTAAAAAAACACAAATCAAAAACCAGCTGATAATAAAACAACGAGGAGACGCCGGAGCAGCAGCCATTAACTTATTTATTATATTGAATTTACCAAAAAGTAAAAGCAAACACTCGAATAAACAGTATTGTACATTTGGTAGTCTGTTGTCCTATGGGGGGGGGAGGTTAGAAGAGGGTGATATGCAGCAAAGGGCTGCAGGTCGGAGTTGAACCTGCGGCCGTTGCGGCGAGCACTGAGCCTCTGTACATGGGGCGCACGCTCTACCAGGTGAGACGAGTGGGTTTTGTTTTTTAAAGATTATTTTTGGGCATTTTAGGCCTTTAGAGACAGGACAGATGAAGACATGAAGGGGGGGGGGAAGGGGGGACTGACATGGAGCAAAGGGCCGCAGGTCGGAGTCCAACCCGGGCCGCTGCATTGAGGACTAAACCTCTCTCTCTATAGAGATATATATCTATCTTTAGATAGATAGATATATATATATATATATATATATATATATATATATATATATATATATATATATATATATATATATATATATATATATATATATACACACACATGTATAGATATATATGTATATATATGGGCGCACGCTTTACCAACTGAGCTGCCCGGGCGCCCAGAGATGAGCGCTGCCCCCCCTCCCCCTATCTTTTCTGCACCACTGCTAGCATGGTGGCTAAGTGGTTAGCACTTCTGCCTCCCAGCAAGAAGGTTGTGGGTTTGAATCCGTGGTTCTGGGCCGTCTGTGTGGCTTCCTCCCCCCCATGAAGACATGCATGCTGGGTAACTAGGATACAGTAGAAGGTTTACAGAGACGGCGAGTAATGTGCATCGTCCGACCCAAATACATGAATCTACTGTAGAGACCGCTGCTGTAGTCATGGGAACCAGATGATGGATTTTCAAAATAAAAGACATGAATAAAGGCATTTTTTCTCCACTGCTTTAATCCCGTCAGCTGAGACAAAAAGCCGACTGACACGACCCGGCGTCGTCACGTCCATGTAGAGACATCTCGTTGGGAATAAACTGGGACGATAAATTAACCGCATTCACTTTGCTGTGAGGCCATTATTTATAATACAGTGGTTATCTTTCTCTTTATGCCCCCCCCCCACCCCACCCCCCCCGCTCAATCGCCCAAAAACAGACATGAAATAAAAACCTACATCTTCGGCCTTGGAATGGACAATTTCAACAGCAGCAGAACAAGAACTCTTCAGGTTTATTGACATGTGGAGATGTTTCTTCACCAATACTTCAACATGGATCCGTTATTAATCACATAGCACAACCTGCAGTTAAAGAGTCCACAGGGCCCCCCCTCTCAGACCCCTGACGGGGGGGGGGGGGGTAGGTTGGAGCGCAGAGGGTCGCCGTCATCGTCGCCCTACAACAGGAAAGAAAGGGGGGGGCTAGGAGGCAGAGGCTGACAGGAGTGTAGAAGCAGGGGGGGTTGATAAAGGATCACGCAGGAGGTACCGGGAGGGGACGGGGTGTAGGCGTCTCCGACAGTGTGACGGGGGGAGGGTTTGAGGGCAGTTTCTGGGGGGGCGTTTGCAGGGCGGGTGGGCGGGCGGGCGCGTGCCCCCCCCCACTAGAAGGTCTTCCTGTGGATGGCACGTGCTCTGTCTTCTTCGTATTCTCGCTTCGACACCCACATCTTCTTGAAGGTGTCCAGCGATGCCAGGATGGAGCCACTGCCGGGACCAGAGCACGGGACAAGTTAGACTTTTTAAAATCGCGTATCGCGTCCCCAAAAACACACCCGGGACTCTGAATCCTTACCCGATCCATGTGGAGTACAGCCTCTCTTGGGGAGCCGAAATCTGGAACAAAGAGCGACAACACACACTTGTTACAGAGCATTTCAAAATAAAACGTCCCGACTTTTAACTGGATCCATGCATATTTATTCTATTTTATTAACAACAATACAATGCTTTTTCATTAAGGAGCCAGAAATCACATTTACGTCTGGAAGGGCTCGGTAATAAAACGGTAAAAATCACATTTTAGCTGCTATTTGTGAGTTGTTATAAGCGGCCGTATGACATCCCCTCGAACCGACCGCAGCTTCCTGAACTGAATATCGCATCACTAACAGGGACGTTGTAGAGCGTCCTCTGGTGGACAGACTATGCAACGCCATCACTAACAGGGACGTTGTAGAGCGTCCTCTGGTGGACAGACTATGCAACGCCATCACTAACAGGGACGTTGTAGAGCGTCCTCTGGTGGACAGACTATGCAACACCATCACTAACAGGGACGTTGTAGAGCGTCCTCTGGTGGACAGACTATGCAACACCATCACTAACAGGGACGTTGTAGAGCGTCCTCTGGTGGACAGACTATGCAACGCCATCACTAACAGGGACGTTGTAGAGCGTCCTCTGGTGGACAGACTATGCAACACCATCACTAACAGGGACGTTGTAGAGCGTCCTCTGGTGGACAGCCATCACTATGCAACGCCATCACTAACAGGGACGTTGTAGCAAGCGTCTCTGGTGGACAGACTATGCAACGGCATCACTAACAGGGACGTTGTAGAGTGTCCTCTGGTGGACAGACTATGCAACGGCATCACTAACAGGGACGTTGTAGAGCGTCCTCTGGTGGACAGACTATGCAACGCCATCACTAACAGGGACGTTGTAGAGCGTCCTCTGGTGGACAGACTATGCAACACCATCACTAACAGGGACGTTGTAGAGCGTCCTCTGGTGGACAGACTATGCAACGCCATCACTCACAGCTCTACAACGTCCTCTGGTGGACAGACTATGCAACGGCATCACTAACAGGGACGTTGTAGAGTGTCCTCTGGTGGACAGACTATGCAACGCCATCACTAACAGGGACGTTGTAGAGTGTCCTCTGGTGGACAGACTATGCAACGCCATCACTAACAGGGACGTTGTAGACTGTCCTCTGGTGGACAGACTATGCAACGCCATCACTAACAGGGACGTTGTAGAGCGTCCTCTGGTGGACAGACTATGCAACGCCATCACTAACAGGGACGTTGTAGAGCGTCCTCTGGTGGACAGACTATGCAACACCATCACCAACAGGGACGTTGTAGAGCGTCTCCCTTGGTGGAAACAGGGTAACAGGCACTGGGTTTTGGTCCCCGACCCTAGAGGACAGTTGTCCATGGTTCACCGACAGCCAGCAACAGTTACACGTAACAGCACAGCCCGACGACAGGAACCCACCTTGATCTTCACGTCTTTGGGTGCGAGCTTCTTGACTTCAGTTAGTAGTCGTTCCCCAAAACCTGTAAAAAGGAAAAGAGAGGATGATCAGTAAATACAGTCCAATACAGTGGTGGACTTAAGTTTACCCCCCCCCCCCCCCTAGGCTAAAGTTGACTAAAAACAGGAATTAAAAAAACATCTTTGGGAAATTAATCTAAATGCCTTCATTTAAAAAAATAAGAAAAATCCGACCTTTAAGGACACCAATTTTCTCTGTGAATGAATAATGTTTCATAAATAAATAAATGTTCTTTCTTAAAATACAGGGGCATAAGTATACACCCCCTATGTTAAAATACAGGGCATAAGTATACACCCCTATGTTAAAATACAGGGGGGGCATAAGTAACAGGCACCCCCTATGTTAAAATACATGGGGGCATAAGTATACACCCCCTATGTTAAAATACAGGGGGCATAAGTATACACCCCCCTATGTTAAAATACAGTCCAATACAGTGGGGCATAAGTATACACCCCCTTATGTTAAAATACAGGGGCATAAGTATAAATGCCCATTTAAAAAAATAATGTTAAAATACAGGGGGCATAAGTTTATAAACCCCCTAAATGTTAAAATACAGGGGCATAAGTATACACCCCCTATGTTAAAATACAGGGGGCATAAGTATACACCCCCTATGTTAAAATACAGGGGCATAAGTATACACCCCCTATGTTAAAATACAGGGGCATAAGTATACACCCCCTATGTTAAAATACAGGGGCATAAGTATACACCCCCTATGTTAAAATACAGGGGCATAAGTATACACCCCTATGTTAAAATACAGGGGGCATAAGTATACACCCCCTATGTTAAAATACAGGGGCATAAGTATACACCCCCTATGTTAAAATACAGGGGGCATAAGTATACACCCCCTATGTTAAAATACAGGGGCATAAGTATACACCCCTATGTTAAAATACAGGGGCATAAGTATATACCCCCTATGTTAAAATACAGGGGGCATAAGTATACACCCCCCTATGTTAAAATACAGGGGGCATAAGTATACACCCCCTATGTTAAAATACAGGGGCATAAGTATACACCCCCTATGTTAAAATACAGGGGCATAAGTATACACCCCCCTATGTTAAAATACAGGGGGCATAAGTATACACCCCCCTATGTTAAAATACAGGGGCATAAGTATACACCCCAAACCAACCTTTGATGAGGGTGGAGCCGCCACACAACACTATGGTGGAGTAGAGCGTGCGCCGGAGGTCCATGTCGGACTTCTGGATGGCGTAGGCCAGGACCTCGTGGATCCCCGAGCTCTCGTCTCCGATCAGGTCGGGTCTGAACAGCAGCTCTGGCGCCCGGAACCTGGCCGGCCCGATCTGAGGAAAAAAGGGGCGCGTTTGAAGGGGCTGGGGATCGGTTTCAGACGGCGGGGGGGGAGGAGGTTGTGGAAAAGGTTTAGCGTCCACTCACATTTAAAGTGCTTCCATCCGGGAGTACGTACTGCGCCTTCTCCGTTTCTAAAGTCTCGTCCTTTTGTGGGTTGAGAGACAGATAACAGGCTCTCTGTGGAGAACACATTCAGTTAGACAAGAAAACAAAGCAATGCAACAATAAAGTAGATAGAGAGATAGATGACAGATAGATAGATAGATAGATAGTTAGAGATAGTTAGATATAGTTAGAGAGATAGATAACCCAATAAAATGGGATATTATAGTGTTCCAGCAGTAAAATCACAGCACAGAATATAAATATAATGAAATACTATGATACAGTATTCATACGCCGTGCGCTCAGATCGTTAAAATAGGGCCCTCAAGATATTTTGTGTTAGCTAAAAGAGAATATCGGCAGAAAAACGCACTTTAAGTAACTTTAAGTAACTGTCGCTCTTTTTTTGCGCTGCCTTTTACATTCAACTCAATGTTCAAATTGTTCAATAAAAAAATAAAAAGCGGGAAATGATTTCCTTTCATTCGTCCTTTCAGCAGTTTGTAGTATTTCAGCAGAACTGAGAGCTTAATATCCGTTTATTCATCGCAGGTGTGGAGGGTATCCTGTAAGCCTCGGTATGGATGGCGTGGGGTTCCCAACGCGGAGCAAAAAGGATCTGAAGTCCAGGCACCGATTGTCTTTGGGTGGTCCATCCATCCATCCATCTTCATCCGCTTATCCGGATCAGGTCGGGGGCAGCAGCTCCAGTAGGGGACCCCAAACTTCCCTTTCCCGAGCCACATCAACCAGCTCCGACTGGGGATCCCGGCGTTCCCAGGCCAGGTTGGAGATATAATCCCTCCACCTAGTCCTGGGGGTCTCCCCCGTGCCTCCACCTAGTCCTGGGCCTCCTCCCAGCTGGACGTCCCTCCACCTAGTCCTGGGTCTTCCCGAGGCCTCCTCCCAGCTGGACGTCCCTCCACCTAGTCCTGGGTCTCCCCCGAGGCCTCCTCCCAGCTGGACGTGCCTCCACCTAGTCCTGGGACCAGGCCTCCCCAGGGACGGCCTGGACCACCTCCCAGGGGAGGCATCCTTACCAGATGCCTGAACCACCTCAACTGGCTCCTTTCGGCGCGAAGGAGCAGCAGCTCTACTCCGAGCTCCTCTCGGAGGACTGAGCTTCTCACCCTATCTCTAAGGGAGACGCAGCCCCCCCCCTCCTGAGGAAACCCATTTCGGCCGCTTGTACCCTGGATCTGGTTCTTTCGGTCCTGACCCAGCCTTCATGACCATAGGTGAGGGTAGGAACGAAACTGCCCGGTAGATCGAGAGCTTTGCCTTCTGGCTCAGCTCTCTTTTCGTCACAACGGTGCGATAAACAGAATGTAATACCGCACCAGCTGCTCCGATTCTCCGACCAGTCTCACGCTCCATGGTCCCCTCACTCGCCAACAAGACCCCAAGGTACTTAAACTCCTTCACTTGGGGTAAGGACTCACTCCCCACCTGAAGAAAGCACTCCATCGGTTTCCTGCTGAGAACCATGGCCTCAGATTTAGAGGTGCTGATCCTCATCCTCGTCTTTGGGTGGTGTTCCCGTGTATTATAAGAGTAGAAAAAAGGGGTACTTCACATAAAACATAAAACAGTACTTCACCTCGTGCTGACTCATAAAATGTAGCGGCGTGTTGATTACATGCATTCACGTAGAATACTTCATTTGGCTGTAAATCAGATATTGTATCGTTGTCCAAAGAATAAATATCATATTGTCCCCTAGTGCCTCCCCACTTGGTCTTTTTTAAGCTTATTCTCTGGGGCTTTTCCCGTGGATAGACAGGTAAGGGGGGAGAAAAAGAGAGGGGATGACACCTAGGTCGGATTCGAACCAGCGCCCGCTGCAAAGGACTCGAATGGACTCTACCGGGGGTGCCCCGCGCCTCACCTCTTTGACGGTGCGGACGACCTCGAACTCGGCCGAGGTGTTGAAGTTGTAGCCTTCTTTGCGCAGCAGCAGGCGCAGGTACCGCGACACGTCCCGCCCCGCGATGTCCACGCGCATGATGGAGTGCGGGATGGCGAAGCCCTCGTAGATGGGCACCACGTGGGTCACGCCGTCGCCCGAGTCCAGCACAACACCGGTGGTCCGGCCGGTGGCGTACCTGCAACAAACACGGGCCGGTCAGACCTACACTCCAGAGGGGACGGAGCATTTAAAGGAGAAATCCCACCGATTTCAACGTGTAGCTCTGTAGTATTTCAGTGTGTAGTTCTGTAGTATTTCAGTGTGTAGCTCTGTAGTATTTCAGTGTGTAGCTCTGTAGTATTTCAGTGTGTAGTTCTGTAGTATTTCAGTGTGTAGTTCTGTAGTATTTCAGTGTGTAGTTCTGTAGTATTTCAGTGTGTAGCTCTGTAGTATTTCAGTGTGTAGCTCTGTAGTATTTCAGTGTGTAGTTCTGTAGTATTTCAGTGTGTAGCTCTGTAGTATTTCAGTGTGTAGCTCTGTAGTATTTCAGTGTGTAGCTCTGTAGTATTTCAGTGTGTAGCTCTGTAGTATTTCAGTGTGTAGCTCTGTAGTATTTCAGTGTGTAGTTCTGTAGTATTTCAGTGTGTAGTTCTGTAGTATTTCAGTGTGTAGTTCTGTAGTATTTCAGTGTGTAGCTCTGTAGTATTTCAGTGTGTAGCTCTGTAGTATTTCAGTGTGTAGTTCTGTAGTATTTCAGTGTGTAGCTCTGTATTATTTCAGTGTGTAGTTCTGTATTCAGTGTGTAGTTGTGTAGTATTCAGTGTGTAGCTGTGTAGTATTCAGTGTGTAGTTCTGTAGTATTTCAGTGTGTAGTTCTGTAGTATTTCAGTGTGTAGTTCTGTAGTATTTCAGTGTGTAGCTCTGTAGTATTTCAGTGTGTAGTTCTGTATTATTTCAGTGTGTAGTTCTGTAGTATTTCAGTGTGTAGTTCTGTAGTATTCAGTGTGTAGTTCTGTAGTATTTCAGTGTGTAGTTCTGTAGTATTTCAGTGTGTAGCTCTGTATTATTTCAGTGTGTAGCTCTGTAGTATTTCAGCGTGTAGTTCTGTAGTATTTCAGTGTGTAGCTGTGTAGTATTCAGTGTGTAGTTCTGTAGTATTTCAGTGTGTAGTTCTGTATTATTTCAGTGTGTAGCTCTGTAGTATTTCAGTGTGTAGCTCTGTATTATTTCAGTGTGTAGCTCTGTAGTATTTCAGCGTGTAGTTCTGTAGTATTTCAGTGTGTAGCTGTGTAGTATTCAGTGTGTAGCTCTGTAGTATTTCAGTGTGTAGTTCTGTATTATTTCAGTGTGTAGTTCTGTAGTATTTCAGTGTGTAGTTCTGTAGTATTCAGTGTGTAGTTCTGTAGTATTTCAGTGTGTAGTTCTGTAGTATTCAGTGTGTAACTGTGTAGTATTCAGTGTGTAGCTGTGTAGTATTCAGTGTGTAGTTGTGTAGTATTCAGTGTGTAGTTCTGTAGTATTCAGTGTGTAGCTGTGTAGTATTCAGTGTGTAGCTGTGTAGTATTCAGTGTGTAGTTGTGTAGTATTCAGTGTGTAGTTCTGTAGTATTCAGTGTGTAGCTGTGTAGTATTCAGTGTGTAGTTCTGTAGTATTCAGTGTGTAGCTGTGTAGTATTCAGTGTGTAGTTCTGTAGTATTCAGTGTGTAGCTGTGTAGTATTCAGTGTGTAGCTGTGTAGTATTCAGTGTGTAGTTCTGTAGTATTCAGTGTGTAGTTCTGTAGTATTTCAGTGTGTAGCTGTGTAGTATTCAGTGTGTAGTTGTGTCAGTAGCGAGACAGATGGAACCTACACCGAGTTCTCCTCCTGCAGGAGTTAGCACCAACAGGCTCCAACAGGGCAGGTTTTAACCCTCGTGTTGTATTCCCGTCAAAATTGAAAATCAAGACTTTTGATGTTTTGTTATCGATGTTTTTAACTTTTTCTTATTTTTGTACCTTTTTTCAACACTTGTTAGACTGGAAAACTTGATGCTTTTTTTCACTTTTTCCACTAGAGGCCGCCTCCTGTCATAACTTTCATGCCTTTCTGTCACATCTCCAGCAGTCAGATTGTGTTCACTCAGAAGGAATCACTGCACATGGGGAGGACCTGGAAATGATATTTTGAACATGTTCGGAGGCTAAAAACCCATTCATATCCTGGCCAGTTGGAGCCTGTTGGTGCTAACTCCTGCAGGAGGAGTACTCGGTGTAGGTTCCATCTGTCTCGCTACTGACACAACTACACACTGAATACTACACAGCTACACGCTGAATACTACACAGCTACACACTGAAATACTACACAGCTACACACTGAATACTACACAACTACACACTGAATACTACAGAGCTACACACTGAAATACTACACAGCTACACACTGAATACTACACAACTACACACTGAATACTACAGAACTACACACTGAATACTACACAACTACACACTGAATACTACACAACTACACACTGAAATACTACAGAACTACACGCTGAAATACTACAGAACTACACGCTGAAAAACTACAGAGCTACACGCTGAAATACTACAGAACTACACATTGAAATACTACAGAACTACACATTGAAATACTACAGAACTACACATTGAAATACTACAGAACTACACATTGAAATACTACAGAACTACACATTGAAATACTACAGAACTACGTGTTGTCCTCGGGTCAAACCGACCCGTTTCTACGTGTTTTATATCAGAAATACGGATTTCTTTCAATCACATTGACCAAAAATAACACGGATGATTCCATATAACATTCTTCAGGTAATTTTAATGATTATTTTCATTGAATATTTGAAGTGTTTTATTTAATCTTTTAGCATTTGAATTCTTTTTTTTTAATGGTTTTAAACAGTATGTGGACTAAACTTTGACATCTACCCATGTGAGATCCACTCAACATCCTCTGATCTCAACTATTAGTCAACATAATTCATCATTTCTGCCTTTTTAACTAAAAACGTACGTATAATTTGATATAAAAGAGGTTTGTTGACCATGAATTCCAAGAATAAATTTAAAACCTGTTATTTAAAAGCGCCAATAGCATGGAAAAAGTGACAAATAACATCGGAAAAGCACACAAAAATGTTCATTTTCAATTTTGACCAGCATGACAAGCTCATGGTTAATGGGAAGACAACACACGGGTTAAGTTAAATCTAGGAAAAACTGAGCTGGTTGTTTTTGGAGCAAAAGAAAAAAACGATTAAAAGTCAGCGCTCAGCTTCTAACAACAATGTTAAAAACAACAGAGGAAGCCAGAAATCTGGGTGTAGTCATGGTAACTGATCTGGACTTTAACAGCCTCATTAAGACTATTACAGAGTCAGCCTATCATCACCTTAAGTGCTGTACCAGTAAAGCTGCCTTGCCTTAAGGCGACAGCACCCGGACAGAGTGAGGCGTACTCACAAGCTGAGGACGGCCTGCATGGAGATGAAGAGAGCGGGAACGTTGAAGGTCTCAAAGAAGACCTCCGCGGCCTTCTCTCGGTTCTTGCTGGGGTTGAGAGGGGCTTCGGTCAGCAGCACAGGATGCTGCCAGAGAGAAACCACGCACAGTTAAGGGGGGGGGATCCATACAGCGTAGTATCACAATATTTTCAGTGGTAATACTGCATCAATACACAGACGCCTAGTATGGATCTGTTATTATATATTATATATATGTGTTGGTCAGTTTGTCCCGTTCTGCAGCGATAACATTGAAGTGATATGAACAAACAGAGAAATGTTTTCTTTTTAGATGAAACGTCGCCATGGTAACATGTGATCTGGTGAAGTGCTGTCCCAATCCCATTTCTACCTCTCTGAGCCCAGGTGGCCTCACACACTCACTCAGCACCTGAGATCCATTAGGTGTGTAGTCCTCAGGGCTCCCTTTGGGGCCCCTGAGTTTTCTAAATGTTTGGGACCCCTGACTAGGAGTGGGGTACAGCGTAGTATCGTGATATTTTCAGTGGTAATACTGTCTCAATACCCAGGCGCCAAGTATTGATCTTTTATGAAATATATTATATATTAAATATTATAAATGTTTTTAAACATATTGCAATATTCTGTGATATATTACAATTTATAACCTTTTCTCCAACTTCTAATTTTTCCCCAATTTCTAATGACGTCCCCAAAAAGAAACTTATCAACATCTGTTTCATCTAAAAAGAAACATTTCTCTGTTTGTTCATCTTCAATGTTATCGACCAACACATATATAATATATAATATATAACACATATATAATATATAATATATAATAACAGATCCATACTTGGCGTCTGTGTATTGATACAGTATTACCACTGAAAATATCGCGATACTACGCTGTATTGATCCCCCCCTTGCGTATCGTAGCATGAGTATCGTGATGATACCGTATCGGGAGGCCCCCTACCCCCCCCAGTCTGAGTATCAGATACCACGCCGCGTGGCAGCATGAGGCGGGAGGACACCCTCACCTCCTCTGAGAAGGTCTGCAGCTGCTCCTTGGAGTACACGTACTGCCAGATCCTCTCCATGTCGTTCCAGTCCTTCACGATGCCGTGCTCCATCGGATACCGCACCGACAACAAGCCCCTGTGCTCCTGTCACAGACACAGGAAACATCAGTCAACATCAGGAAGGTGGAAACATCAGTCAACATCAGGAAGGTGGAAATATCAGTCAACATCAGGAAGGTGGAAACATCAGTCAACATCAGGAAGGTGGAAACATCAGTCAACATCAGGAAGGTGGAAACATCAGTCAACATCAGGAAGGTGGAACATCAGTCAACACCAGGAGGTCTGGATCAACGGAAGCACATCTCCAGGATGAAGCCCGGCGAGTGTTACCTCTGCCTTGGGTCCGATGAAGAGGTCCCCCTCCAGGGCTCCGGCCATCACGCGCACATGCTTGGGACGCCCCACACTAAATCAACACACACACACACACACACACACACACACACACACACACACACACACACACACACACACACACACACACACACACTCACACACACACACACACACAGACACACACACACAACACACACACACACACACACACACACAGTCAGTATTTTTCCATCATTGTAATCGATCTCTAGGAGTAGACTGTTTTAAACAAAGTAATCCAGCTGTAATGTCACGTGTGATGCGAGTCCAGTTTTAAAGACACAGAGGGAGTAGGTGAGTTGATGATGTCGCCGGAGTGCTTAAAGAAGAGGGTGAAGGAACACTTACTAGTTAGGGAAACAGTATTTGGGGATCTGGTCACCAGCAAAACCAGCTTTGATAACCCCCGAGCCCTGCAGGAGAGACGGATGTTAGACCAGATCAGATAGATCCTTTGATCCCAAATCGGGAAATGGAAGTGTTCTTGAAATAGTATTGAGTAAAAGTTGACATATTCCAGTCTGTGATTATCATCAACATCCATTCCTTTAATTTTAGTCTCAATAATTCCTAATTTCTGCTTTTCTAACTCAAACATTAGGTATAATTTCCTATAAATGAGGTTTATTGACCATAAATTCCAAAAATAACTGTAAAACTACAGTTAATAAGTTAGTGTTACGTAGTGTTAAATGTAAAAAAAAGGGACAAACATTGAAAAAAAGCATCAAAAGTGTTGAAAAAAGGGACAAAAACATAAGAAAAATGGATAAAAGCATCAACAAAAGTGTTGATTTTGATATTATTTTTGACTATTAGACAACACGAGGGGTGTAATCTCCGAGCAGACAGGTCATAAGACGCGGCCGGACGCCTCCAGCAGTCACACACACTCACTCACGCGGAGACACTGTGTCCTACATACTTGTCCTGGTACAGTGTCTTCCACTAAGTTAGTAGAAGACATACTGTATATGCACATATTTGGGGGTTTAGAGGGTTTAGGGGTCTTTCCTTAAACCTCGTGTTGTCTTCAGTCAAAATTGAAAATGTCACTTTTTGTTGATGCTTTTTCGATGTTTTTAACTATAGTTGTCTAAAAGGTGCTTCCATCTTACTATAGGACACGGACATGTACATTAAAATGTCCTAACTACACAGTTTACTAATACTTTCCTGTGTATTTAACTCTTCTCTATCAATATCGTAAGAAAGATTAATGTTACGCTCTCATGCACAAGTGTGTTTGTGTGTGTGTGTCTGTTTGTGTGTGTGTGTGTCTTTCTCAGTGTCTGTATTTGTGTGTGTGTAAATAATCAGTTTCTGTGTATTTATCTGACTCCATGTAAATAATCACTACTTTTAGTGTGTATAGAGCAGCATATCTCCACCAGACTCCATGTAAATAATCACTACTTTTAGCGTGTATAGAGCAGCATATCTCCACCAGACTCCATGTAAATAATCACTACTTTTAGTGTGTATAGAGCAGCATATCTCCACCAGACTCCATGTAAATAATCACTACTTTTAGCGTGTATAGAGCAGCATATCTCCACCAGACTCCATGTAAATAATCACTACTTTTAGCATGTATAGAGCAGCATATCTCCACCAGACTCCATGTAAATAATCACTACTTTTAGCGTGTATAGAGCAGCATATCTCCACCAGACTCCATGTAAATAATCACTACTTTTAGCGTGTATAGAGCAGCATATATCCACCAGACTCCATGTAAATAATCAGTGATTTTAGCGTGTATAGAGCAGCATATCTCCACCAGACTCCATGTAAATAATCAGTGATTTTAGCATGGTAAAATATCTCCACCAGACTCCATGTAAAAACATTTTAGCATGAGCAGCGCTAAAACATCTCGATCGGCTCCGTTTGGTCAGAGTTTTCTTTCTTTCAGTCCAGTATCGGGTCTGTCAGTCACAGTGGAAACCGGGGACAGATCCGGGGACAGATCCTGACCGGGGACAGGTCCCCGGTTTCCGGGGGGGACAGGTGACCAGACGTCCCCGGTTTCCGGGGACGTCTGGTCACCCTACCAAAATGTCTAAATAGAAACGTTTTTCCCTGTAGTGTCTCCCCATCTGATGGCTAACCGGAGCTAGCTTAGCCAGTCGGCTAACTGGAAGCTAGCTGCAGCTTTGGCTTGGATACATCAGAAAAGATGCTATGTATGCTAACAGCTGGAGCTAATGCTAACAGCACTTGAGGGTGGAGACCTGTCAAGCCACGGCACATTGAATATAGGCGACCAGGGTTTCGACCACAGGTGTATTGTGTTAGCTATAACACAACGGTTAGCACGGCTAACCGTTAGCCTAGCGGCCTCGGTTAGGGTGTGGATGAATGACATCATCATACTCACGTTATCAATCACGACGGGCTGGTTAGCTAAAATGTCATAGGACTCCATGACGGACTAGATGTTTAAGCTATGTTTCTATCGGTCCGTGTGTGCGATCCTCCCCGCGTTGTGTTTTAATCATGTAAAAGATAACGCGCAGTCGATCCGCTTCTCTCGGTGCTGCTGCCGCTGAACGGTTGGCCCGCCTCTGTCTGCCCACCACAACACCACCACCGCGGCCGCAGCCAATCACATTGACAAGAACTGTGACTGACAGAAGGTTCGACCAATCAAAAGGCGTTTAACCGAATAGCCACGCGTCTCATGCTGTGTTTGCGGTCAAAGGGGGGCAGCTAAAGCTGCGGAAACTACGGCTTCTCTTTGTGAGGAAAAACGCCCAGTTAAACGTTACTGGTTTGTTGAGATCTTTTGAGCCGATGCAGAGACTAAAGCGGCAGGTCACCCTCTACAAAGGGTTTATAAAATCAGAGAAGTCTCTGTAGGTGTATATGTACATCATGATATGTCCATAAGTAACTGTTTATGGCATTTTATTTAATTTTATTCCAATTTAAATGTGTATATACGTGTTAGGTGTATGGCGTACAAGGTAGTTATATAGTATAACATATTTTAACTGAACCTGACGGCACAAATTCTGCTTTATGACAAGAATCACAAGAATATGGGGTGGTTTCACGCCCGAATACCCGATCTGGGATATTCCTTTTTTTTAATCTATTTATTTATTTTTATTTTTTATTATCATCTTTAAATTTTACAAACATGGTAAACAGTTATTGAACAGCTGGCATCAGGAGAATATATAAAAAGATACAAAATAAAAATAAAAAATAAATAAATAAAAAATAAAAAATCCTTTCCATGCATTAAATATAGATAAGCTTAAGAAAATATATATATATATATATATATATATATATATATATATATATATATATATATATATATATAAGAAACAAGGACATAAAAATATAAAAATAAATACAAATAAATAAGTTAGAAAAATAGATTAAATATAAACATAAAAAACAAAATACTATACAGACAAGGTGAGATGGGCTATATAATTATAATTCCTTAAAATCTTGCAGTAGATCGGCTATATAGGTACTTTTCTTACTATTAATGATTTGGATAGACTCACAAAAATTTCGAAAATCACTTCTGAAGTGAGTAAAAGCAAATTTTGCTTTATGGATATGAAATTTCCCTTGTAGAATTAGTAAATTGACAATCCCGTATAATTTTTTGTTTTTGTGATCATATTTAATAAAAACATATTTTGCTTCTAATTTAATTTGGTGATTCTTTTGAATATGTTAAATCATTTTCCATTTTTTTCCAGAATTCCACAGAGAACTGACAATCTGGGATATTCCGAGAGACCCTGAATGCAACACCTACCGTCACGGCCGCCGACCAATCAGAGAGCTGCTAATCCCCTAGCTAGCTAGCTAGCTTAGCCCCTGTCAGAAAGTTACATGAACAAAACACAGCACAAAAGTACGGATTACACAGTAACTATTTGGATATATTCTTATTTATCAGGTAGGTGGTGTTCATTATATTGAATATATCGTTTTATAAACCGACAAATATTAAGTCAACGCTACTAGTTACTTAAAGTAAAATGTCAACATAGCAAAAGTTAGCTGACGTTAGCTAGCTCCTGTTAGCATCAACTTGTAGTTAGTGACGTAAGCGAGCTCGTGCTGACGAACGTTAAAAGTCAGTTAAAGTCTTTTTAAACGGTAATAATAATAACAACTGTGTTTTTAACGGTAATAATAATAATAACTGTGTGTTTAAACCACATTTTAATACATAAATACAGCTGGAAGTGCTTAACGTTAACGTCACGGCGTTAAAAACAACAAACAGTGAAGTTAACACGATAACTAAGTCCGTAACACAGCTACGGTAGTTAGCTTTGACATGCTAGTTAGCTTGCTAGCTCATTTATTTCCAAAGAATACTGTTACAGTTTCTGTTGATGGAGCTCACTTTTAACCTAGGGTGACCAGACAGATCACCGGGGACAGATCCAGCCGGGGACAGGTCACCAAAACTGTCCCCGGCTGGATCTGTCCCCGGTTTGGTGACCTGTCCCCGGTTTTGGTGACCTGTCCCCGGCTGGATCTGTCCCCGGTTTGGTGACCTGTCCCCGGTTTTGGTGACCTGTCCCCGGTTGGATCCCCTTACCTGTCCGCGGTTTTGGTGACCTGTCCCCGGTTTGGTGACCTGTCCCGGTTTTGGTGACCTGTCCCCGGTTGGATCTTTCCCCGGTTTGGTGACCTGTCCCGGTTTTGGTGACCTGTCCCCGGCTGGATCTGTCCCTGGAAATGTCCCCGGTTTTGGTGACCTGTCCCCGGGTTCTGTCTTCTGATTTCCAGGGTCCCCGCTGCAGGTGATGGGGTCTGTCTTCTGATTTCCAGGGTCCCCGCTGCAGTGTGATGGGGTCAGGTTAACCGCCAGCAGAGCATCCGTTCAGCAACATGGCCCTCGCTGAGGAGCAGCCGGAGAAGTAAGACCTCCTCTGACCATGATCAGATGTTATGGTGAAGACAGTTTACAGTCAAACTGTAGAAAGGCAGATTAATGTCTGGAATATTCTTAATTGTGTGTGTGTGTCTGTCTTTTGTGTGTGTCTTTGTGTGTGTGTGTGTCTTTGTGTGTGTGTGTGTGTTTTCTGTGTGTGTGTGTTTGTCTGTGTGTCTGTCTTTTTTGTGTGTGTGTCTTTTGTGTGTTTTGTGTGTGCGTGTGTGTGTGTGTGTGTGTGTGTGTGTATGTGTGTGCGTGTCTGTGTGTGTTTGTCTGTGTGTGTGTTTGTCCGTGTGTCTCTTTTTTTGTGTGTGTGTCTGTCTTTTTTTGTGTGTGTGTCTGTCGTTTCTTTTGTGTGTGTGTGTGTGTGTCGTTTCTGTATGTGTCTGTCTGTCTGTCATCACCACCTGTGTGTGTGTGTGTGTGTGTGTGTGTGTGTGTGTGTGTGTGTGTGTGTGTGTGTGTGTGTGTGTGTGCGTGCGTGCGTGCGTGCGTGCGTGCTGTCCAGACACTGTTGGGTGTGTTTTGCCACGGAGCGAGACGACCACAGTGCCGAGTGGGTGAGCCCCTGCCGGTGTAAAGGCTGCACCAAGTGGATCCACCAGGCCTGTCTGCAGCGCTGGCTGGACGAGAAGCAGAAGGGGAACAGCGGCGGAGCGGTCAGCTGTCCACAGTGTGGCACTGAGTACCGCATCACCTTCCCCAAGATGGGTGAGTCACGTTTACATCAAGAAACAAGTCCAGTCGGCATGGAAACCTTTTTTCCCGTTACCGACAGAAATTCCTTAGGCTCTGTGTTGTTATTCTAAACTCTGGTGGACTATGGTTCCCTGGTCCTCAGGTCTCGCAGGGTAAATCCAGACAGCTTCCTAGACTATCTGTCCAATCTGAGGACTATGGTTACCTGGTCCTCAGATCTCTGCAGGGTAAATCCAGACAGCTAGCTAGACTATCTGTCCAATCTGAGGACTATGGTTACCTGGTCCTCAGGTCTCTGCAGGGTAAATCCAGACAGCTTCCTAGACTATCTGTCCAATCTGAGGACTATGGTTACCTGGTCCTCAGGTCTCTGCAGGGTAAATCCAGAAGGCTAGCTAGACTATCTGTCCAATCTGAGGACTATGGTTACCTGGTCCTCAGGTATCTCCAGGGTAAATCCAGACAGCTAGCTAGACTATCTGTCCAATCTGAGGACTATGGTTACCTGGTCCTCAGATCTCTGCAGGGTAAATCCAGACAGCTAGCTAGACTATCTGTCCAATCTGTCCATCTATCTCTCTATCTATCTATCTATCTTTGATGCACACACAATGCTTTTTGGTCTTTTTATGGGATTTATTAATGAGAAGAGAAGGACAGAATATGAGCAGAACTCTTAATGTGTGTTTCCCCCCCCCCCCCCCCAGGCCCGTTGGTGTACTTCCTCCAGCAGGTGGACCGAGCTCTGTTCCGGGCCAGTCCGTTTGCAGCCGTCGGGGTGGTGGTCGGGACCGTCTACTGGTCCGCCGTCACATACGGAGCTGTGACTGTCATGCAGGTCCAAAACAATCACATACTGCACAGAGAGAAAGTCCTAAACCGGTTCAGACCAAAGACCTGCAGCGAGACCAGTGGAGACCTTTACGCTGTCTTGACTGCTTTTCTTAGCCAGTTGTTACGCTAATAACACTTTCAGCGCTGCTATGATGATTTTGACGCTTTTTTAAGTCTTTCTTGACACTTATTCAGTGTTTGTGACAATTTTGACCGGTCTTCTTAACCCTTGTGTTGTCCTCGGGTCAAATTTGACCCATTTTGGAGAAGAAAAAATCTTTTATCGGAAAAGTGTCTTTCAACCAACATTTCAGAAAAATAACACGGATTGTTCCGCACAACAAGTAAAATAAATGATCAGCCCACTGCTTTTTTTTTTAAAATTTGGATGTTTTGTTAAATTTTATAGCATTAAAAAACATTGAACAAAGTGACCAAAATGTCCAAAAAAAACACACAAAAACATCAAAAGGCTCAGAAGAAAATGAGAAAAAACTTCAGGGGGGGAAAGCAACAAAGGTTTTGAAAAAAAAAAAAAAAAAAAATCAAAAGGTTTCAATTTTGACCCAGAAAAACCAAAACGTGACACAAGGGTTGATGTTTTAGTGACAGATAGAGATGGTCAGATATCATTTCTGCTTCCAGATATGGTACGGTACCGCCTCTGATACCGCCTAAAACGCTGGTACCGGGAAGTACTGGAGTTAAGCACCGATCCGACACTACGTAATGAAGCCCTAAAGACAATCTCCGATAAAGTAGTTTTATTTATGTTGTTTTTCCGTTTTATAACTGACGGTCAAGCTGGATGATAAAACAAAGCTCTGTGGCGTTCGTTGTTTGGGTTTCACAAAGAGTTCAACCTGAAAATATCTCATCCATACAGGGATAGTAAAATGGGAATCTTTGGTCTGAACTGGGCTTAAAACCACAGAGCGTGGACCATGTTTTACTACATTTGTGGGGACCAAAAACTGCTTTATTGTCAATTTTCTTCACATGTCAAGACATTATGTGGTCGAAATTGACAGTTTCCCTTTGTGGGGACATAAATGCTGGTCCCAGACAAACATAATATTCAAGTAAACAATATGTTAAGAGGCATACAATGAAGAAAATTAGTAGTAAGTTTGCAATTTGTGATCAGGGTTATGTGCAAAAGTCAAGTCAATAAATGGTGAGGTAGTTCTGTTTGACCTGGGTTGCAAGGGTAGTGGTGCAGGTTATGTAGGAGCAGCAGAAGTGTGTTCAGGACAACAGGACAACAACAACAAGTTGCAAAGTGTGCAAGGGGCTGGGGTGCAAGGCAGCCATTGTGGGTGTCAGGATGTTATGAGCTGGGGGTCCCCCATAAAGAGAGTTCAGCACACAGCGTGTGTGTGTGTGTGTGTGTGTGTGTGTGTGTGTGTGTGTGTGTGTGTGTGTGTGTGTGTGTGTGTGTGTGTGTGTGTGTGTGTGTGTGTGTGTGTGTGTGTGTGTGTGTGTGTGTGTGTGTGTGTGTGTGTGCGCAGGTTGTGGGACATAAGAAGGGTCTGTATGTGATGGAGCGAGCCGACCCCCTCTTCCTGCTCATGGGGCTGCCCACCATCCCCGTGGTGCTGGTGCTGGGGAAGATGTTCCGCTGGGAGGATTATCTGGTCCGGCTGTGGCAGAGGTACTCCTACAAAGGGAAGCTCCAGCCAGGTACACACACACACACACACACACACACACACACTCTCTCTACACACACACACACACACACACACACACACACTTTACACACACACACACACACACTCTCTCTACACACACACACACACACACACCTGACACACGGTACACACACAAACACACACACACCTGACACACGGTATACACACACACACACACACCTGACACACGGTATACACACACACACACACACCTGACACACGGTACACACACACACACCTGACACACACACACACACACACACACCTGACACACGGTATACACACACACACACATCTGACACACGGTACACCCATACACACCACACACACACACCACACTCCCCATGAACACACACACATACACACACCTACTCCCCCCACACATAAGCACACACACTCTCTACGCACGTATACACACACACACCACATACACACCATAGCACAAATCCCCCTGAACTGTGTGTTTTGTCTCAGGTGCCCGGCGCTACGTGCCCCGAGTCCCTGCAGACGGGTTCGGAGCAGGAGACCACCTCTCGGTGTCCCGGACTCTGTGTGGGGCGCTGGTCTTCCCCTCCATCGCCAGTCTGGTGGGACGGCTGCTGTTCAGACGGATGCCCTCTAACCTGCAGCGCACTGTGCTGGTGAATAGACCCCGTCCGTTGTATATTTAAGAATCCGTGTACATGTGTCTTTTTTTAATCGACTAGCTGTCAACTATTAACTGAATCGCTAGCATGAAGCTTACGTTGACGTTGTGTGACGTTGAGTTTAGCTTTCTTTAACCCTCGTGTGGTCTTCCCATCAAAATCAACACTTTTGTTGACGCTTTTTAATTTATGTTTTTAACTTTTTCTTATGTTTTTGTCCCTTTTTCAACACTTTTTTCAATGTTTGTCACTTTTTTTTGACATTTTCAACACTACGTAACACTAACTTATTAACTTTAGTTTTACAGTTATTTTTGGAGTTTATGGTCAATAAACCTCATTTATAGGAAATTATACCTAATGTTTAATGACTAAAATTAAAGGAATAGATGTTGATGATAATCACAGACTGGAATATGTCAACTTTTACTCAATACTATTTCAAAAACACTTCCATTTGTTTTACAATGCTATAAAATTGAATAAGACGCCCCAAAATGAATGAAAGTAGAGATTTGTACTTGGCAAAGAGCGTTGGGTGGAATCAATCATGTTA
Source organism: Etheostoma perlongum (assembly GCA_026937815.1). Classification (NCBI taxonomy): domain Eukaryota; kingdom Metazoa; phylum Chordata; class Actinopteri; order Perciformes; family Percidae; genus Etheostoma; species Etheostoma perlongum. The sequence continues at coordinate 1,259,637 of CM049386.1, forward strand.
TTTTGGGGAATTAAAAAGAACATTGATATAGGACAACATGAGGACAACATGGGGACAACATGAGGACAACATGAGGGCGACATGAGGACAACATGAGGACAACATGAGGACAACATGAAGACAACATGAAGACAACATGAGGGCAACATGAAGACAACATGAAGACAACATGAAGACAACATGAAGACAACATGAGGGCAACATGGGGACAACATGAAGACAACATGACAACATGGGGACAACATGAGGACATGAACAAAATGAGGACAACATGAGGACAACATGCAACAGAGGGCAACATGAAGACAACATGAGGGCAACATGAGGACAACATGAGGACAACATGGGGACAACATGAGGGCGACATGAGGACAAAATGAGGACAACATGAGGACAACATGAAGACAACATGAGGGCAACATGAAGACAACATGAAGACGACATGAAGACAACATGAGGGCAACATGGGGACAACATGAAGACAACATGAAGACAACATGAAGACAACATGAGGGCAACATGGGGACAACATGGGGACAACATGAGGGCAACATGAAGACAACATGAAGACAACATGAAGACAACATGGGGACAACATGAAGACAACATGGGGACAACATGGGGACAACATGGGGACAACATGAGGGCAACATGGGGACAACATGAGGACAACATGAGGGTTATCCTGGCAATGACTGGGGGACATGGGGGAGATGACTTTGGACTGCAGTAACCATTTTAATATATTGGTCCTTTAATTAACATGAAAAACATTTTTGTCGCTTCACTTATTTTGTCCTCCTCTGTCTCCACAGGGCGGCATTGCATTTGTGTTGATTAAGGGAGCGCTGAAGGTGTATTTCAAACAGCAGCAGGTCATTATGCAGACCAGCCGGATCATCCTCAACTACCCCGAGAGGACCCGAGACGGACAGAATGACGGTGGAGAGGAAGACACGGAGGACACAGAGGACAGTGGAAACGAATAGTTGTACTAGCGTGGAGAGAGAAGAGAAGGACAACCGTGTGGGCAGACATGGTGGTTCAAAAGCAAAATGTATTTAACTTTAAAAACACAAAGGTGAGTGCTACTGTAGAGGAGGAGGGGGGTTTGGGTCAGAAGATGTCTGTCCAAGAGAAACTCTGGTATTTCTTCATCCTGGACCCTAATGTCCCGTGCATTGGTTGTCTTGATGTCTAATGTGTCTCTAGACGTTAAATAAGTCAGCGTTCACTACTGAACTTTTGACTTTTTGTTAAACTCACACACACATAGAAATGTCCCTTAAGGGCACCTTCAGAGCGCAGACCTCCGCCAAGACATATCCTCGCTCACAACGTAAAGGCAATTTTTCCAATTATCCCGACGCCACATGAAAGCAGCACACACACCCTATCTAAAATGTCCTTTGGTATGAATGACGTATCTATCTATCTATCTATCTTGTAATGTTAACACAAGTGGAAGGAAATTTGTGTATCCACTCCACACACACACACAGAGACACACACTCACTTTTAATAATGCAGCAGGTTCATGTTTACATTAAGAACTGCCCCCCAAAGTTTGATTAAAGGACTTTTTGCTTCTACATCCACAGTGAAAAGGCAGATATTATGTCAAAGATCATATTAACCCAGCCAGCCAGGAGGCCTATTTGGGTGCAGAATGTGCATTCCTGATGTTAACTCATTCTCACGTATTGAGCCTGAACACTGCGTATACTACTGTCTCCCTTTTATGTGCCTTATTTGAAGCACTTTGTCAGAACAGATGGTCTGCCAAACACTGGACTGTAACATAAAGGTAATGCAGACATTATTTCCTGGCCTGCGGTATACTTTACTACTCTAAAGATTGCATAACTTTTTAAAGATGTTTCAAAACTTGGTCGGGCTGTACGTGTCCGGGCTTTCAGCTGACTTTATAATTTGGTTGTAAAAAGGGTGGTGCTGCTTGCAAACTCAATCAGTTGGCCGGTTGCACTGTGGACTTTGATCCGTGTTATCTGATGCAACTGAAGTCACTTTTATGGCTCACACACAGTTCACAGGGTCGCGGTGTACAGTGTGCAGTGTACAGTGTGCAGTGTGCAGTGTACAGTGTGCAGTGTGCAGTGTACAGTGTGCAGTGTACAGTGTACAGTGTACAGTGTGCAGTGTGCAGTGTGCAGTGTACAGTGTGCAGTGTACAGTGTACAGTGTACAGTGTGCAGTGTACAGTGTACAGTGTGCAGTGTACAGTGTACACAGTGTACAGTGTGCAGTGTACAGTGTACAGTGTGCAGGGCTGCGTACCGAACTCACTACTGTTATCGACCGATCTGCCTCTCTAAAGTATCGAGTTTTGAAAAATGCCTCATCATTCAACACCACATTTCAAAGCCTAAGGACTAAATCACATCAGTGTCAGTGAGCCAGTAAACACGCAGCATACGTCTACCAAGATCCAACGATGTTTGTGATTGGCTGTCGCGGAGACACGCAGGAGGAACTCCACGCTGCGCCCGGATCACGCAGTCAGAGCTGAAACATAAATACACAGATTTGTGCCGTGATGTTGAAATTTCTTTATCGAAAAAAAAAAAAAAAAGAAAAAAGTATTGTTTAGGAAATGATATCGAAGTAATGGTATTATTGGACATTTTGGAACGATGCCCAGCCCCAGCGATGTGATATCTCGGTCGTCTCAAGGCGCTGACGCACCAACTCGATGACCGGCCGGGGGACAGTCTGGCGGGGTCGCTGACTCGACTCCGGTCAGTGTGCTCCGTGCCGTCGTCCGTCGTAGTTTGTTTTATTGTCACAACGGATCAGAGGAACATGAAAATATATTTAATTTCTGATCAATAAAATGTATGAAAATACAAACTTAAGATATGAAACTTAAAACAGGGACGCTGTAGAGCGCCCTCTGGTGGACAAACTATGCCACGCCATCGCTCATAACATGGTTCACCGCAGAGTCATTTATTTGTCATTTTAAATGATTCTGATGAATGAATATTTCATTTTATTTTTTTAAATTATAAATGCAGATACCGATAGATGCATAATATTGGTCGGGCTCTAAAATGTCCCCACAGCTCCCAGAACTACCAGGAGACGGAACAAAGCATTTCCGAGTTGTACTGTACTTGAGTCGGTTGTGGTTATTGGGCGATTGTCTGTTTTGCACTTCCTCTTGTGGCAAAAATAAGAAGTTTAAGATGTATTATTATAGCTTTGAAAATAAAGATAAATAAATATGCCACGCTCAAATGGATTTCTGATTGTTGGGGTTGAGTTCCTGGGGCTCGTTCACTGCCAAAACACCGGGTTTGCCCCGGTGGCGGTGACATCATCGCGATAGTACGTGTGATTTACACACAGATGCTGAGTATTACAGACATCTAAAGTAGGGCCGCACGATGTGACAAAGGAATTGATTTTACCCAATCAGTAGTCTCGCACTGCCAGACCTTCCTCCACAGCGCTGCGGAGGAGGGTCTTCCTAGTCCACACAGCATTTTGGGATGCTCTGGTTTATTGTTGTTTCTTTAAACGATCGCCACGGCAAAATAGTCTCAGGAAGGAAGTTGTTTTGGTCGTCAACAGAGACTCCGATTGGACAGATAGTCTAGCTAGCTGTCTGGATTTACCCTGCAGAGATCTGAGGACCAGGTAACCATAGTCCTCAGAAATCAGCTGCAGGTTAGAGGTCACAGAGACAGAGACAGAGGACAGGGACGGAGGTTAGAGACAGAGACAGAGGATGGGGACGGAGGTTAGAATGCAGACACAGAGACAGAGGACGGGGACGGAGGTTAGAACGCCAACACAGAGGACGGGGACGGAGGTTAGAGGGACAACACAGAGACAGAGGACGGGGACGGAGGTCAGGGACAGAGACAGGTCGGGACGGAACGCCGTCACAGAGACAGAGGACGGGGACGGAGGTTAGAACGCCAACACAGAGACAGAGGATGGGGACGGAGGTTAGAACGCCAACACAGAGACAGAGGATGGGGACGGAGGTTAGAACGCAGACACAGAGACAGAGGACGGGGACGGAGGTTAGAACGCCAACACAGAGACAGAGGATGGGGACGGAGGTTAGAACGCCAACACAGAGACAGAGGACGGGGACGGAGGTTAGAACGCCAACACAGAGACAGAGGACGGGGACGGAGGTTAGAGGGACAACACAGAGACAGAGGACGGGGACGGAGGTCAGAACGCCGTCACAGAGACAGAGGACGGGGACGGAGGTCAGAGGGACGCCGGAGGTTAGAGGGTCACAGAGACAGAGGACGGGGGGGAGGTCAGGAGGTCCACAGAGACAACGCCGGGACGGAGAGACAGTCACAGGACGGGATGGAGGTCAACCGGCCAGAGAAATGACGGGACGGGAAAATTCGGCGGAACTTTGATTACTCCTTCCAACTACAAATTAGAAGACTAATGCAATGTAATGTAAAATAATATACCTCATGTAAAATAATATACATGTAAAATAATATACATGTAAAATAATATACATGTAAAATAATATTCATGTAAAATAATATACCTCATGTAAAATAATATACATGTAAAATAATATACATGTAAAATAATATACATGTAAAATAATATACCTCATGTAAAATAATATACCTCATGTAAAATAATATACCTCATGTAAAATAATATTCATGTAAAATAATATTCATGTAAAATAATATACCTCATGTAAAATAATATACATGTAAAATAATATACCTCATGTAAAATAATATACATGTAAAATAATATACCTCATGTAAAATAATATACCTCATGTAAAATAATATACCTCATGTAAAATAATATACATGTAAAATAATATACCTCATGTAAAATAATATACATGTAAAATAATATACCTCATGTAAAATAATATACCTCATGTAAAATAATATACATGTAAAATAATATACCTCATGTAAAATAATATACCTCATGTAAAATAATATACATGTAAAATAATATACCTCATGTAAAATAATATACCTCATGTAAAATAATATTCATGTAAAATAATATACATGTAAAATAATATACATGTAAAATAATATACCTCATGTAAAATAATATACATGTAAAATAATATAAATGTAAAATAATATACCTCGTGTAAAATAATATTCATGTAAAATAATATACATGTAAAATAATATACCTCATAAAAAATAATATACCTCATGTAAAATAATATACATGTAAAATAATATTCATGTAAAAAAATAATATACATGTAAAATAATATACCTCATGTAAAAATAATATACCATGTAAAATAATATACCTCATGTAAGATAATATTCATGTAAAATAATATACCTCATGTAAAAATAATATACCTCATGTAAAATAATATTCATGTAAAATAATATACCTCATGTAAAATAATATACATGTAAAATAATATACCTCATGTAAAATAATATTCATGTAAAATAATATACCTCATGTAAAATAATATTCATGTAAAATAATATACATGTAAAATAATATACCTCATGTAAAATAATATACCTCATGTAAAAATAATATACATGTAAAATAATATACCTTCATGTAAAATAATATACCTCATGTACTGTCAAAACAAATGTATACTTCAGGTTCCCAGAGCAGAGTTTAGTACTTTTCTTGTTTATTTTTTTCAACTTTTGAACTAAAATTTCAGTTTCCACAGATTTATACAGTAAAATCTGCAGTTAAAATTACTAGCAGAAGACGTTATGTCTCAATGTTGGACGAAGTACTCAGATATTTTACTGGAGTAGAAGTAGTAATACCATAGATTAGTTCAAAATTGAAGTAAAAGTAAGGAAAATATACTTAAACTACACTATTTCCCTCTGAGATGTAGTAAAGTAGAAGTATAAAGTAGCATTAAATAGAAGTAAAGTGTAAGTACCCGAGAAATTATATTTATATACAGTACTAGTAGTAGTAAATGTACACAGTGTAAATTTAAAAAAGTATTGTTAGTGATTTGCGGGGATGTGGAAGTCCCGCCCACTGGGTTCACTGATTCGCTGTTGCTTTTTGATCCAAGTAGCTGATTGGCTTATTCCGCTTCACTGGGCGTTTGAGCGGAGAGGAAAACAGGAAACACACTGTTGCTTAAAAGAATGTATTTTCATGGATAACGAGACTTTAGAGAGTTTCGTTGTTTTCATTTTGCCATGAGGAGAGTCACGCTGTTTGTCAACGGAACCTCTTCAAATGGAAAGGTAAGCTGTGGGGAATAAAACCGGGTAAATAGTTAGTACACCTATTGGCTAACGTTCTACCAAATATATCAGTTCAAATGCGAATATAAATGAAGTTGTGATGTTTTCAGGTAATTTAATGACGTCAAACTAAAGTGTGACGTCTTACCTTGTTAACTGTGTATTGTTTTATATATTATATTATTTATTTTAGCCTTGGTTTTACAAGAGTCGACAACAGGAAGCTAACACCATAGACTGTATAATATTAACGGGCTAAGGTTAACACCAGTGAATTAGCCGTTAGCATTGATTTTGTGCTAATGATAAACAACAACGGCTAACGTACATTTAGCTTTACGTTCCCTCACGTTACAGGCTGTTAGCTTTACGTCCGCTAGCGTTACAGGCTGTTAGCTTTACGTTCACTAGCGTTACAGGCTGTTAGCTTTACGTCCGCTAGCGTTACAGGCTGTTAGCTTTACGTCCGCTAGCGTTACAGGCTGTTAGCTTTACGTCCGTTAGCGTTACAGGCTCTTAGCTTTACGTCCGCTAGCGTTACAGGCTGTTAGCTTTACGTCCGCTAAGGTCACAGGCTGTTAGGTTTACGTCCGCTAGCGTTACAGGCTGTTAGCTTTACGTCCGCTAGCGTCACAGAATGTTAGCTTTACGTCCGTTAGCGTTACAGGCTGTTAGCTTTACGTCCGCTAGCGTTACAGGCTGTTAGCTTTACGTCCGTTAGCGTTACAGGCTGTTAGCTTTACGTCCGCTAGCGTTACAGGCTGTTAGCTTTACGTCCGCTAGCGTTACAGGCTGTTAGCTTTACGTCCGCTAGCGTTACAGGCTGTTAGCTTTACGTCCGCTAAGGTCACAGGCTGTTAGGTTTACGTCCGCTAGCGTTACAGACTGTTAGCTTTACGTCCGCTAGCGTTACAGGCTGTTAGCTTTACGTCCGCTTTACAGGCTGTCCGCTGTTAGCGCTTTACAGGCTGTTAGCTTTTTAGCGTTACAGGCTGTTAGCTTTACGTCCGCTAGCGTTACAGACTGTTAGCTTTACGTCCGTTAGCGTTACAGGCTGTTAGCTTTACGTCCGTTACAGGCTGTTAGCTTTTACGTCCGCTAGCGTTACAGACTGTTAGCTTTACGTCCGCTAGCGTTACAGGCTGTTAGCTTTACGTCCGCTAGCGTTACAGGCTGTTAGCTTTACGCCCGCTAAGGTCACAGGCTGTTAGGTTTTACGTCCGCTAGCGTTACAGGCTGTTAGCTTTACGTCCGCTAGCGTTACAGACTGTTAGCTTTAAGTCCGTTAGCGTTACAGGCTGTTAGCTTTACGTCCGTTAGCGTTACAGGCTGTTAGCTTTACGCCCGCTAGCGTTACAGGCTGTTAGCTTTACGTCCGCTAGCGTTACAGGCTGTTAGCTTTACGTCCGCTAGCATTACAGGCTGTTAGCTTTACGTCCGCTAGCGTTACAGGCTGTTAGCTTTACGTCCGTTAACGTTACAGGCTGTTAGGTTTACGTCCGCTAGCGTTACAGGCTGTTAGCTTTACGTCCGTTAGCGTTACAGACTGTTAGCTTTACGGAACCGTTAACGCCAGTTGGTGCATGTCCTCGGTGTTATATCCGTTGACAGTTAAAGAAGTTAAAGTTATATCCACAGGTGGTGGCCGTGTACGGCTCTCTGGAGGATTTACTGTCTGTGGCCAGCGCTAAACTGGGAATAAGAGCCTCTAGTGTCTATAACGGGAACGGCGGCCTCATAGACGACGTCACGTTAATCAGGTGAGACCGGAAGCTGATTCTAATGGGGACATATTTCATACACAAATGTCGATTTCTTAAAACATCCCCTGTCTTTAAGCCCTACTACTCTTTCATGAATACTTATGCAAACTCATTCCTTAGTGTCTGACACGCATAACACAAATACAGACCCACGTACACACACAGAGACACACACAAACACAAATACAGACAGGTACACACACAGAGACACACACAAACACAAATACAGACAGGTACACACACAGAGACACACACAAACAAATACAGACAAGTACACACACACAGAGGCACACATACACACACAGAGACACACGTACACACACAGAGACACACGTACACACACAGAGACACACGTACACACACAGAGACACACACAAACACAAATACAGACCCACATACACACACAGAGACACACACAAACACAAATACAGGCACACAGAGACACACGTGCACACACAGAGGCACACGTACACACACAGAGACACACACAAACACAAATACAGACCCACATACACACACAGAGACACACACAAACACAAATACAGACCCACATACACACACAGAGACACACACAAACACAAATACAGGCACACAGAGACACACGTGCACACACAGAGGCACACATACACACACAGAGACACACACAAACACACAGAGGCACACATACACACACAGAGACACACACAAACACAAATACAGGCACACAGAGACACACGTACACACACAGAGACACACACAAACACAAATACAGACCCACATACACACACAGAGACACACACAAACACAAATACAGGCACACAGAGACACACGTGCACACACAGAGGCACACATACACACACAGAGACACACACAAACAAATACAGACAAGTACACACACACAGAGGCACACATACACACACAGAGACACACACAAACACAAATACAGGCACACAGAGACACACATACACACACAGAGACACACGTACACACACAGAGACACACACAAACACAAATACAGACCCACATACACACACAGACACACACAAACACAAATACAGGCACACAGAGACACACGTACACACACAGAGGCACACGTACACACACAGAGACACACACAAACACAAATACAGACCCACATACACACACAGAGACACACACAAACACAAATACAGGCACACAGAGACACACGTACACACACAGAGGCACACATACACACACAGAGACACACACAAACACACAGAGACACACACAGAGACACACACAAACAAATACAGACAAGTACACACACACAGAGGCACACATACACACACAGAGACACACACAAACACAAATACAGGCACACAGAGACACACATACACACACAGAGGCACACATACACACACAGAGACACACACAAACACACAGAGACACACACAAACACAGAGACACACACATATGACTCCTGTAGTGTAACACTCCGTTCCACTGAGCCCGATTTAAGAAACGTTGCCTGTGTGTGTCTGTTTCTGCAGAGATGACGACGTGCTGTACGTGTCGGAGGGAGATTCATTAGAAGGTAAGGCAGCGAGGGAAAAAGTATTAATACCACAGCGTAGAAATTAGTTGGAATTCACAAAGAAAAATATAATTTAAACAGTAAAAAAAAAACTAATTACTATTCCAATGTGATTTTCTTTTTTTTATATATGAAATATGTCAACTTATATTTAATATGTTTTTCAAATGCTATACAATTGAAATGGAGGCCCCAAAATGAATGAAAGTAGAGATTTGTACTTGTAGAGCGTTGGGTGGTACCTGCAGTACCTTTTGACCCGTGTGTAGATCCTCAGGACGACCCCGCAGACCCGGAAAAGGATCAGACTCACACCGATTGGCTGACGCTCAACGTGGGCGGACGCTGCTTCACGACCACCAGGTAAATACGAGCGCCGGCATCGAGCCAGCGGTCTGCTGTTGTTATGTTGTGTTCCTCCTAAGTGGAGCTTCAGGTCAGACAGAAACGTGTTCGCTGGGTGAGAAACGCAAGGCGCACCGCCGAGTCTTTTTCATTATTATCGAGAGAGAGATTTTTTATTATTGTTTCCCTTTGAGGGACATGCACATAATTTGTTTAGTATCTATAATTATATCATAAGTATCCTGTTCACTTGTATTATTATATCAGATGGACTTACTCGTTGTTGTTGTTGTTTATATGTATGTTTTGTATATGTATGTGATTTTTTTGTCATGCCAATTAAGCAACATGTAATTGGAAATTGAGAGGGAGGGAGGGAGAGAGAAGGAGAGGGCGAGAGAGAGGGAGGGAGGGGGGGAGAGAGAGAGAGGGAGGGAGGGAGGGGGGGGGAGAGGGAGAGAGAGGGCAAAAGAGGGAGGGAGGGAGGGAGAGATGAGGGTGAAGGGGAGAGAGGGAAAGAGGGAGAGAGAGAGAGGGAGGGAGGGAGAGAGAGGGAGGGGGAGAGAGAGAGGGAGAGAGTAGATACATACATACTGTACATAACACGTGCATTATGAGATCATGGCTGCCTCCTTGAACTGTGTGTGTGTGTGTGTGTGTGTGTGTGTGTGTGTGTGTGTGTGTGTGTGTGTGTGTGTGTGTGTGTGTGTGTGTGTGTGTGTGTGTGTGTGTGTGTGTGTGTGTGTGTGTGTGTGTGTGTGTGTGTGTGTGTGTGTGTGTGTGTGTGTGTGTGTGTGTGTGTGTGTGTGTGTGTGTGTGTGTGTGTGTGTGTGTGTGTGTGTGTGTGTGTGTGTGTGTGTGTGTGTGTGTGTGTGTGTGTGTGTGTGTGTGTGTGTGTGTGTGTGTGTGTGTCCTCAGGAGCACGCTGGTCAGTAAAGAGCCGGAGAGCATGCTGGCCCACATGTTCAGAGAGAAAGGTGACGTCACGTTTTTTTCTCTCCTTAAGAGACACGCTTGATTCATTTCACTCGTAACGTGCTTGTATTGCGTTGTGTGTCTCCAGATGTTTGGGGCAACAAGCAGGACTCTCGGGGGGCATTCCTGATCGACCGCAGTCCAGACTACTTTGAACCCATTCTGAATTACCTGAGGCACGGACAGCTCATCGTCAACGACGGCATCAACCCTCTGGGTATGAGGAACACACCGGCTGCGTCACGCGTCGGCTGCGTGGATTTTTCTGCGTCCTACGCGCTAGAAACGTGTCTGACGCGGCGCTGCTGTTGCTAGGCAACATACAGGCAGGGCTGTCTCGGGACATGGCGCCGACAGATTTAGATCACCCTCGTTTGACATGTGGGGAGAGAGCTGTTAAGCATAAATACAGAGGCTACTGATTTGATTGAAGCAAGACGACGTCTGCAGTATCGACGTAATATTTCTATATTATTTACAGAATATTTCGTTCTGTATGACAGGTGCGGTATTTGAAAATCGATTTTTCTTTTCTTTTACATTTATATCCGCATTGATGTCAAACCCTAGAGAATTTCAAACATCAGCATGTCATTTATTTATATGTATTTGGGTCAAAATGACATAATCAACATCTTTTCCTCTTCTATTTTGCCTGAAAACGCCTCCAACACGCTCGTGTATCACGTGAAAAATTGCCGGTGCTTCTGTTTCTAGCATGCACGCGTTTTCGGCGCCTGAGATGTACAGTGGCTTGAATAAGTTTACACACACATGCTAAAGTTGGAATTAAAATACCCCCCCCCTCCTATCATCACGTAGTGATAGGCTAATGCCTCCTGTACGCTCTCTCTTTATACCTCAGGCTATCAGACAGCACAACAAGCACTTTAAATGTACATTTTTAGATGTTTTTATTTCATTTTACTGTATTTATGTCTAGTATTGTACTGTAGTGTATTTATTGTATTGTATTTATCTAGTTTTTATGGGTATTACGGCGGGTGTGGGCACTGCAATTTCCATTTTTATGGATGAAATAAACTTGACATAAGTCTCTGCGCTGCAGGTGTGCTGGAAGAGGCTCGCTTCTTTGGAATTGAACAGCTCGCTGAGCAGTTGGAGACCCTCATAAAGGTGTGTGTGTTTTGTAGATTGCACATTAAGAAGAAGAATGCAGTGTGTTTTCCCGAGGGTTTGAGCACAACGTGGGTGTCTCTCTTGTTCAGTCCTCTCAGCCCCCCGATGATCACTCTTCTCTGAGCCGCAAAGAGTTCATCAGATACCTGCTGGCCACGACGACCAAGTCAGAGCTCCGCTGTCAGGTAGACGCAAAGAAACACCCAGTCAAAGTCTCTTTATATAGACCTTAGTGGTCCCTAATACTGTATCTGAAGTCTCTTTTATATAGACCTTAGTGGTCCCTAATACTGTATCTGAAGTCTCTTTTATATAGACCTTAGTGGTCCCTAATACTGTATCTGAAGTCTCTTTTATATAGACCTTAGTGGTCCCTAATACTGTATCTGAAGTCTCTTTTATATAGACCTTAGTGGTCCCTAATACTGTATCTGAAGTCTCTTTTATATAGACCTTAGTGGTCCCTAATACTGTATCTGAAGTCTCTTTATATAGACCTTAGTGGTCCCTAATACTGTATCTGAAGTCTCTTTATATAGACCTTAGTGGTCCCTAATACTGTATCTGAAGTCTCTTTTATATAGACCTTAGTGGTCCCTAATACTGTATCTGAAGTCTCTTTTATATAGACCTTAGTGGTCCCCTAATACTATATCTGAAGTCTCTTTTATATAGACCTTAGTGGTCCCTAATACTGTATCTGAAGTCTCTTTTATATAGACCTTAGTTATACTGTATCTGAACTTTTATATAGACCTTAGTGGTCCCTAATACTGTATCTGAAGTCTCTTTTATATAGACCTTAGTGGTTATACTGTATCTGAACCTTTATATTAGTGGTCCCTAATACTGTATCTGAAGTCTCTTTTATATAGACCTTAGTGGTCCCTAATACTGTATCTGAAGTCTCTTTTTATATAGACCTTAGTGGTCCCCTAATACTGTATCTGAAGTCTCTTTTTATATAGTCCCCTAATACTGTATCTGAAGTCTTTTATATAGACCTTAGTGGTACTGTATCTGAAGTCTCTTTATATAGACCTTAGTGGTCCCTAATACTGTATCTGAAGTCTCTTTTATATAGACCTTAGTGGTCCCTAATACTGTATCTGAAGTCTCTTTATATAGACCTTAGTGGTCCCTAATACTGTATCTGAAGTCTTTTATATAGACCTTAGTGGTCCCTAATACTGTATCTGAAGTCTCTTTATATAGACCTTAGTGGTCCCTAATACTGTATCTGAAAGAGCTTCTAACAGACTTCACTGGTCCCCGTCCAGAGCAACAGGATCTGTTGGTCCATTTCTTTAACTGTCTATGGTATCGGCCGATAACTAAGTTCAGCTTCAACATCTCTAGTCCCAAACATCCATACAGCCTTTAAACTCTGTGTTGTTATTGCGTAGTCCTGCGTAGTCCTGTGTGGGACTGTCTCATCCACACAGTCGCTCCGATTCTCTTGTGTGTCTGTCAGGGTCTGAACTTTAACGGGGCCGATCTGTCTCGTCTGGATCTGCGCTACATCAACTTTAAGATGGCCAACCTGAGAGGAGCCAACCTGGCCCACGCCAACCTGAGCGGGGCTAACCTGGAGAGAGCAGACCTGTCCATGGCCTGCCTCGATGTGAGCCGGGTTTGGCTTTCATTTAATACCGAGTCTTCGTCAACGCAAGTACATGTCCAGCATAAAGCTTCATCGACTTCGCTCGTTCTCAAAATCAAACAACAGCAACCTTATAAAGATTGTCTCTGCTATGAAATAGTCTTGCATTGCCACGAGACCGTAAAGTCTGGTATAGGAGATAAAACCCTCTGTTTGCATTTCTTTTAACCAATCACAGTCGTCTTGGTGCTGATCCCCGGACGCGGCGGCGGCGGCTCTTTTAAATAGTCTCAGGAAGGAACTTCACCACAATGTTATAACATTACGATATACAATAAATTACAATATACAATATTAAATGAAGTTACCTGTTGACACAACACAGTAACGTGAGCTATTTAAATCAGCTGATACATGGCTACACCTCATTATCTCTCACCAGTATGTCTCCGTGTGGACTTCGTCATCAACAGTCCCACCAATCAGAACGTCCCAGTTAGAGTATATTCTTATTAATCTTTACAATCATTCCTCTAAAGAACCGAGCAGACCTGACTTTTTGCACCATCTAAATATTCTTCAAAACGTGGCTTTTTCAGCGCCTAGCTCGGAGTTTGTTGTTTCCGAAGAGAACGGAAACACACAGAGAGCGGATACCACATGCCAGATATCAGGCTTCATCCTGGAAATGTACTTCCCTTGAGTGGTAGAAATATATATAGGGTTACAAATTTAGGGTTAATCTGTGAAGCTATAATCTAATTGTGTGTGTGTGTGTGTGTGTGTGTGTGTGTGTGTGTGTGTGTGTGTGTGTGTGTGTGTGTGTGTGTGTGTGTGTGTGTGTGTGTGTGTGTGTGTGTGTGTGTGTGTGTGTGTGTGTGTCAGGCAGCCAATCTGCAAGGTGTGAAGATGTTGTGTACAAACGCTGAAGGGGCGTCACTGAGAGGCTGCAACTTTGAAGATCCTGCAGGAGTCAAAGCCAACCTGGAGGGTAAAGCAGCCAATCTCACACACTCCTCACACACACACACACACACCTGAACAGGTGACGTTTGTATTGATGTGTGTGTTTGTAGGTGCCAACCTAAAGGGAGTGGACATGGAGGGGAGTCAGATGACGGGGATCAACCTAAGGGTCGCAACGCTGAAAAACGCCAAACTGAAGAACTGCAACCTTAGAGGAGCAACATTGGCTGGGACCGACCTGGAGGTGAGAACACACACACACACACACACACACATAGACCCAATCACCATTACGTCATGCTAACACAAAAATCACTTCCGGTAGACAACTGTCCGTCGATTTGCAGCGACATGTGACAAGCGTTGTATGTTTTTCTTCCAGAACTGTGACTTATCAGGATGTGATCTTCAGGAGGCGAACCTGCGAGGCTCCAATGTGAAGGGAGCCATCTTTGAGGAGATGCTGACTCCTCTGCACATGTCTCAGAGCGTGCGGTAAAAACGCCACACGCTGCCATACACCATGCAGTGCTTTAGATCACAACATACACCCCCAGTGGAGATGAAATCAGTCCCGTAGAAGTGAGGATTGTGACAAGACGTGTGGTTAAATGACGGTTTCTTCCACAAAGCTCTCCGTTCTCGCCGCTCCGCTCAACATCGCTCGCCTCTCGCTCAAAAGAAAAGAGAAAAATCTGAAATATATTAACCAGATGAATGGCGCCCAACCTAGGGGTGGGTGGGGGGAATGGATTCAGCATAGTATCGCAATATTTTCAGTGGCAATAATGTATCGATACACAGACCGCAAGCATCGATCTTAGATGAAACAGATGTTGACAAAGTTTGAAAATGGGGAAAAATTAGAAGTTGTAAAAAAGGTTATAAATTGCAGAATATTGCAAGATGTTTAAAATCGCAAAAATATCGTATCGTGGCATAAGTATATACCGGTGACAGTAGCTAAGTCTCCATCCACGTGTCCATCGAATTATCTGAAGTTCAGTAAAAAACCTCATGTGACTAAATCTGGTGAAAGTGAGTTTCCATCAGACGGCTTTACAACCAATAAAAACCTGCTGATGATGTCACATGACGCTGTTTTAGGGTCAGACTGGGATATCTGATTGGTTGGAGACATTTTAAGGTATTTCCATTCATTTACACTGAATCACACAACAGACGTCTACCATCACATGATCACTATGGGACAACATCACATGACCACTATGGGACAACATCACATGGGACAACATCACATGATCACTATGGGACAACATCACATGATCACTATGGGACAACATCACATGATCACTATGGGACAACATCACATGATCACTATGGGACAACATCACATGATCACTATGGGGCAACATCACATGATCACTATGGGACAACATCACATGACCAACATGGGACAACATCACATGATCACTATGGGACAACATCACATGATCACTATGGGACAACATCACATGATCACTATGGGACAACATCACATGATCACTATGGGACAACATCACATGATCAATATGGGACAACATCACATGATCACTATGGGACAACATGGGACAACATCACATGATCAATATGGGACAACATCACATGATCACTATGGGACAACATCACATGATCACTATGGGACAACATCACATGATCACTATGGGACAACATCACATGATCACTATGGGATAACATCACATGATCACTATGGGACAACATCACATGATCACTATGGGACAACATCACATGATCACTATGGGACAACATCACATGATCACTATGGGACAACATCACATGACCACTATGGGACAACACCACATGACCACTATGGGACAACACCACATGATCACTATGGGACAACACCACATGACCAATATGGGACAACATCACATGATCAATATGGGACAACATCACACGATCACTATGGGACAACATCACACGATCACTATGGGACAACATCACATGATCACTATGGGACAACATCACATGATCAATATGGGACAACATCACATGATCACTATGGGACAACATCACACGATCACTATGGGACAACATCACATGATCACTATGGGACAACATCACATGATCACTATGGGACAACACCACACGATCACTATGGGACAACACCACATGACCAATATGGGACAACATCACATGATCAATATGGGACAACATCACATGATCACTATGGGACAACATCACACGATCACTATGGGACAACATCACATGATCACTATGGGACAACACCACATGACCAATATGGGACAACATCACATGATCAATATGGGACAACATCACACGATCACTATGGGACAACATCACATGATCACTATGGGACAACATCACATGATCACTATGGGACAACACCACACGATCACTATGGGACAACATCACATGACCAACATGGGACAACACCACACGATCACTATGGGACAACATCACATGACCAACATGGGACAACATCACATGATCACTATGGGACAACATCACATGATCACTATGGGACAACATCACATGATCACTATGGGACAACATCACATGACCAACATGGGACAACATCACATGATCACTATGGGACAACATCACATGATCACTATGGGACAACATCACACGATCACTATGGGACAACATCACATGATCACTATGGGACAACATCACATGATCACTATGGGACAACATCACATGATCACTATGGGACAACATCACATGATCACTATGGGACAACATCACATGATCACTATGGGACAACATCACATGATCACTATGGGACAACACCACATGATCAACATGGGACAACATCACATGATCACTATGGGACAACACCACATGATCACTATGGGACAACACCACATGATCACTATGGGACAACATCACATGATCACTATGGGACAACACCACATGATCAACATGGGACAACATCACATGATCACTATGGGACAACATCACATGACCAACATGGGACAACACCACATGACCAACATGGGACAACATCACATGATCACTATGGGACAACACCACATGATCACTATGGGACAACATCACATGACCACTATGGGACAACATCACATGATCACTATGGGACAACATCACATGATCACTATGGGACAACATCACATGATCACTATGGGACAACATCACATGATCACTATGGGACAACATCACATGATCACTATGGGACAACACCACATGATCACTATGGGACAACATCACATGACCAACATGGGACAACACCACATGACCAACATGGGACAACATCACATGATCACTATGGGACAACATCACATGATCACTATGGGACAACATCACATGATCACTATGGGACAACATCACATGCTGTTTTGCGATCAAATTGGTTATTTATCCACATGTCAATCGGAAAAATCTGAAGCGTTTATCGCATAAGCCGCATATCATCAAGAGAAAATCCCATGAGACCGAACGTATTTCATTCATGAAATTCCATCGAATTTGACTGTTTCCAGGCATCTTTCATTCAATATCACTTAATTGGGATAAAACCGCGTGGATGGAGACCGAGCTATAGTCCCGTCTTCTCTGATGACCAATGAATGCCAGACGCCAGCCAGTCCTTCTCACAGCCTAGCCGTGTCTGCGTCTTCTTTAAGGACATGATAAATGTATTTTGGGTTTATTTGGAGGTTAGTGACGGGCTTTTGAACGTAGTTACAGATTGTCTAGCAAAGTAGTCTGCGTTTTATCATTTATGATTTATTATTTATGATATTCTTAACTCCTTTTGAGCAGCTTTAAAGAGGTTTTAAATTCATTGAAATTAAATGTAATCGATCGACGCTGACTGAAATGAACTGTTGTTTTGGCAGATGTCTTGTTTATTTTTATGTCTGCAACACTGGACGCTTCTTCAGCTTTAAGAGAAAACATTCATTCATAAAAACAAACATTTCTTTATAACTGTGCAGCCAATGCTAACGTTGACATGTGACATGATGATGGGATGTTGTTACAAAGGGACCTCCCTTCAGTTTCTGAGAGAAGTCTGCAATTATTTTTTGAATGTTTTAGTTTTTTAGTTTTTTTTTTTACAGAATGACACTCTCTTGCCCGATATTAATTAAAGGTCCCATGGCATGAAAATGTCCCTTTGATGAGGTTTTTTAACATGAATATGAGGTCCCGCCCTACCACCCCCTAGTGGCTAGAAATGGAGATGGGTGTAAACCGAGCCCTGGGTGTCCTGCTCTGCCTTTGAGAAAATGAAAGCTCAGATGGGCCGATCTGCCCCTTATGACGTCATAAGGGGCAAGGTTACCTCCCCTTTCTCTGCTTTGCCCGCCCAGAGAATTTGAGACATCATGACATCATGACCCCCTCCTCTTCAAAAGCTACAGACGCAGAAATGGCACATACTAAGGAAAGCTCATTGTGGGACTGGCTCTAGTGGCTGGAATTCTGAACCAAGAGACTTCAGATCCAGTATTAGGGACCACTAAGGTCTATATAAAAGAGACTTCAGATCCAGTATTAGGGACCACTAAGGTCTATATAAAAGAGACTTCAGATACAGTATTAGGGACCACTAAGGTCTATATAAAAGAGACTTCAGATACAGTATTAGGGACCACTAAGGTCTATATAAAAGAGACTTCAGATACAGTATTAGGGACCACTAAGGTCTATATAAAGAGACTTCAGATACAGTATTAGGGACCACTAAGGTCTATATAAAGAGACTTCAGATACAGTATTAGGGACCACTAAGGTCTATATAAAGAGACTTCAGATACAGTATTAGGGACCACTAAGGTCTATATAAAAGAGACTTCAGATCCAGTATTAGGGACCACTAAGGTCTATATAAAAGAGACTTCAGATACAGTATTAGGGGACCACTAAGGTCTATATAAAGAGACTTCAGATACAGTATTAGGGGACCACTAAGGTCTATATAAAGAGACTTCAGATACAGTATTAGGGACCACTAAGGTCTATATAAAAGAGACTTCAGATCCAGTATTAGGGACCACTAAGGTCTATATAAAGAGACTTCAGATACAGTATTAGGGACCACTAAGGTCTCTATAAAGAGACTTCAGATACAGTATTAGGGGACCACTAAGGTCTATATAAAGAGACTTCAGATACAGTATTAGGGGACCACTAAGGTCTATATAAAGAGACTTCAGATACAGTATTAGGGACCACTAAGGTCTATATAAAGAGACTTCAGATACAGTATTAGGGACCACTAAGGTCTCTATAAAGAGACTTCAGATACAGTATTAGGGGACCACTAAGGTCTATATAAAGAGACTTCAGATACAGTATTAGGGACCACTAAGGTCTATATAAAGAGACTTCAGATACAGTATTAGGGACCACTAAGGTCTCTATAAAGAGACTTCAGATACAGTATTAGGGGACCACTAAGGTCTATATAAAGAGACTTCAGATACAGTATTAGGGGACCACTAAGGTCTATATAAAGAGACTTCAGATACAGTATTAGGGACCACTAAGGTCTATATAAAGAGACTTCAGATACAGTATTAGGGACCACTAAGGTCTCTATAAAGAGACTTCAGATACAGTATTAGGGGACCACTAAGGTCTATATAAAGAGACTTCAGATACAGTATTAGGGACCACTAAGGTCTATATAAAGAGACTTCAGATACAGTATTAGGGACCACTAAGGTCTATATAAAGAGACTTCAGATACAGTATTAGGGACCACTAAGGTCTATATAAAGAGACTTCAGATACAGTATTAGGGACCACTAAGGTCTATATAAAAGAATCCACAGACCACCATGTCATGGGACCTTTTATAGAGTTTAAAGGCTTTTATTTCCTCAGCAGATGATTGTAACAGAATGTGAAACACTGTTTTTGACCAAATAACAATCTTTAAATTATATATCCAGTCTTTGTGTGTTTGAACACGTTCGCCTTGTTTACCTCTGACGGCCGATGACGGGTGCTCTCTGAAACGTTGTCTCCTCGGGGCGTTTTCACAGCTTTTGGTCCGGATCAGGTGCTGAGTTTGTAAACTTGGTTCTGATTCCCCCTCGGTTCGCTTTCGTGTCACACCTGGAAACTTCCCAGCCAATCAAAATGGTTTTTGTCGCCCTTTTGTTGCCTTTTTGTCACATTTTTGTCGCCCTTTTGTCACCTTTTTGTTGCCTTTTTGTTGCCTTTTTGTCGCCCTTTTGTCACCTTTTTGTTGCCCTTTTGTCACCTTTTTGTCGCATTCTTGTTGCCTTTTTGTTGCCTTTTTGTCGCCCTTTTGTCACCTTTTTGTTGCCTTTTTGTCGCCCTTTTGTCACCTTTTTGTTGCCTTTTTGTCGCCCTTTTGTCACCTTTTTGTTGCCTTTTGTCACCTTTTTGTTGCCCTTTTGTCACCTTTTTGTCGCATTCTTGTTGCCTTTTTGTCACCTTTTTGTTGCCTTTTTGTCGCCCTTTTGTCACCTTTTTGTTGCCTTTTTGTCACCTTTTTGTTGCCTTTTTGTTGCCCTTTTGTCACCTTTTTGTTGCCTTTTTGTCACCTTTTTGTTGCCTTTTTGTTGCCCTTTTGTCACCTTTTTGTCACCTTTTTGTTGCCCTTTTGTTGCCTTTTTGTTGCCTTTTTGTCACATTTTTGTCGCCTTTTTGTCGCCTTTTTTGCCTGTTTTTTGGGAGCGATTTTTCACTGTTTTTGTCGCCTTTTAAAGCTTTAGTGCGTAACCTTTTGCTATTAATGAACGTTACATTCAAGCTGTTGCTAAACGAGTTGCTCCAAAGCTAATTAAGGCTCTCGGCTCCACACAGCTCTCTTTCTTTATGTTCTGGAGATGGTGGCGTCCGGGAGACTAACTACACCATGCAGGTGTGAAAGCGCCCTTAGATTATTTTATGATTTAAAAAGTAGAAAATGCCTCGTGCAGAAGTTGTAAAACATAAAGATGGTGCACGTTCATATCTGCAGCCAATAACAAAGCTAAAAGTCTGAAGTATACATGTTTGGTTATTACTGTACTATCAGTGACCATCCTACTGTGTGTGTGTGTGTGTGTGTGTGTGTGTGTGTGTGTGTGTGTGTGTGTGTGTGTGTGTGTGTGTGTGTGTGTGTGTGTGTGTGTGTGTGTGTGTGTGTGTGTGTGTGTGTGTGTGTGTGTGTGTGTGAGGTGCTAACGTCTGTTCTGCTGAGTCATTCTTATTTGATGATGTTTAATAAATGTTTTTCTTAAAGCGTTCATTTCTGTTTTGAGGTTTTTGAGTTGTGTGTTCACATTAACCCAATCTAACATTTACATGTTAGTCCACCCCTCCACCCCTCAAACCCTCCACCCCTCAAACCCTCCACCCCTCAAACCCTCCAATCCTCCAATCCTCCACCCCTCCAATCCTCCACCCCTCCAACCCCTCCAATCCTCCACCCCTCCAACCCCTCCAATCCTCCACCCCTCCAATCCTCCACCCCTCCAACCCCTCCAATTCTCCACCCCTCCAATCCTCCACCCCTCCAACCCCTCCAATCCTCCACCCCTCCAATCCTCCACCCCTCAAACCCTCCACCCCTCCAACCCCTCCAATCCTCCACCCCTCCAATCCTCCACCCCTCCAATCCTCCACCCCTCCAATCCTCCACCCCTCCAATCCTCCACCCCTCCAACCCTCCAACCCCTCCAACCCCTCCAATCCTCCAACCCCTCCAACCCTCCACCCCTCCAACCCCTCCAATCCTCCAACCCTCCACCCCTCCAACCCCTCCAATCCTCCACCCCTCCAATCCTCCAACCCTCCACCCCCTCCCCTCCAACCCCTCCAATCCTCCAACCCCTCCAATCCTCCACCCCTCCAATCCTCCACCCCTCAAACCCCCTCAAACCCTCCACCCCTCCA
This sequence comes from Etheostoma perlongum, assembly GCA_026937815.1. Classification (NCBI taxonomy): domain Eukaryota; kingdom Metazoa; phylum Chordata; class Actinopteri; order Perciformes; family Percidae; genus Etheostoma; species Etheostoma perlongum. Next base: position 1,282,074 of record CM049386.1, read on the forward strand.
ACCCCTCCAATCCTCAACCCCTCCAACCCTCCAACCCCTCCAATCCTCCACCCCTCCAATCCTCCACCCCTCCAATCCTCCACCCCTCCAATCCCTCCAATCCTCCACCCCTCCAACCCCTCCAACCCCTCCAACCCCTCCAATCCTCCACCCCTCCAACCCTCCACCCCTCCAACCCTCCAATCCTCCACCCCTCCAATCCTCCACCCCTCCAATCCTCCAACCCTCCACCCCCTCCAATCCTCCAACCCCTCCAATCCTCCAACCCCTCCAATCCTCCACCCCTCCAATCCTCCACCCCTCAAACCCACCACCCCTCAAACCCTCCACCCCTCCAACCCCTCCAATCCTCAACCCCTCCAATCCTCCAACCCCTCCAATCCTCCACCCCTCCAATCCTCCACCCCTCCAATCCTCCACCCCTCCAACCCCTCCAATCCTCCAACCCTCCACCCCTCCAACCCCTCCAATCCTCCACCCCTCCAATCCTCCAACCCTCCACCCCCTCCAATCCTCCAACCCCTCCAATCCTCCAACCCCTCCAATCCTCCACCCCTCCAATCCTCCACCCCTCCCCCCTCCACCCCTCCAACCCTCCGCCTTGTATACAGATGGTAATTTGGCTGCGGCTGCTGTTTACATCTGCGGTTTATTTCTGTACACATGCATTCTTGATCGCGTAAACAGAGGTGGAGCTGAACTCTGAGTTCTGTTGTCCGTCATCCAACCGCTGGTGGTGTGTTTACATCGGGGTAATGAGGCTGTGGGTGGAGGGGCTTGATTGGTGGTTTTGTCGAGAGACAACACCAGCGGGCAACTGGGCCAATCATAGTTCAGTGTTTATCTGCAGCTTTATCACATCATGAACACTAGTCACGCAGCGTGACGGAGTTGCGAATGCACGACTCGTTCTCTGGTGTCCAACATAGACAGTTAAAGACATGGACCAGCAGGTCCCGTTGGTCTGGACGGAGACCAGTGGAGTCTACTAGGAGCTCTGTCCCGGTGATGCGGAGCGTTACTGAGCAGCCTCCAACTGAGCTGGACGTGACGTGAGCAACCTGTCTGAAAGCTGTAAGTCTTCTGGTAGCTGTGCAAGAGAAATCTCAATCATTCCCAATCAGCAGAGACGGAGAGGTAGGTATATAAATCTTGAATAAAGTCTTGTGGTTATTATAAAATAACATGGATGCCATGCAGTGTTCTTCAGGTAAAATGAATGATTACTTTCACTGAATTTTGGTTGATTAATTGAATATTATGGCATTTTAAAAAACCTTGGGAAAAAATGACAAAAAAAACGAGAAATTATTTGTTTTTGTATAATGTAAAATAAAATGTAGGTTTATTGGCTATGATTTATTTTTTTTGTGTAGAAAAAAAACACCAAGAAGTGCCAAAAGATGATGGATGATGAGAAGACAACACGAGGGTGAACATAAACACTTGGAGACCACAGTCCTCCCGTGAGCCCGGGTCCCAGGGTAGTCGGACCAAACATGGACTGAGGAAACGCTGCTGTTTGCCTGTTGGGGTCGGAGAATACACAAACCGGTTTCCTAGAACACAGTGGGTACGGTATGGGGGGGTGCTGCCAGGATGTTTTTATACAAGCCAGACCACACTACTGGTACAGGTTCAATCCAAAGCCATGGCAACGGGACATGGCAACGGGACATCCAAGCTGCAACAGCTGACGTTTGGAATAGTTTTCTGAAAATGCGAGAACAGGCTATCGTTGATAAATTGGTCTTCATAGGTCTAGACCTCTCTATAATTTACAGATAGAGCAGGTCTAGACCTCTCTATAATTTACAGATAGAGCAGGTCTAGACCTCTCTATAATTTACAGATGGAGCAGGTCTAGACCTCTCTATAATTTACAGATGGAGCAGGTCTAGACCTCTGTATAATTTACAGATAGAGCAGGTCTAGACCGCTCTATAATTTACAGATAGAGCAGGTCTAGACCTCTCTATAATTTACAGACAGAGCAGGTCTAGACCTCTCTATAATTTACAGACAGAGCAGGT
>CM049386.1:1289106-1296606 GCA_026937815.1 Etheostoma perlongum
TTTGTCTCTTTTTTTCAATGTTTTTTGACTTATTAACTTTAGTTTTACAGTTATTTTTGGAATAAATGGTCAATAAACCTAAAATTTTTGAGTTAGAAAAGCAGAAATTAGGAATTATTGAGACTAAAATGAAAGGAATGGATGTTGATGATAATCACAGACTGGAATATGTCAACTTTTACTCAATACTATTTCAAAAACACTTCCATTTGTTTTACAATGCTATAAAATTGAATAAGACGCCCCAAAATTAATGAAAGTAGAGATTTGTACTTGGCAAAGAGCGTTGGGTGGAATCAATCATGTTATTTTGGACTTTTACATGTTTTTACAGTGTAGCATTAGTACTTTTACTGAAGTTAAGGCTCTGAATACTTCTTCCAGTATTGAAATTCCTATATTATTGGGTGCTTTAAACAAAAAACAAAAGTCTGGAGGCCGGTTTGGTGCAGAGGAATGTGCCTTTTTCCTGTAATGGTTTGGCCCATCCTGGCTGTAAGAAGTATTCAGATCCAAAACTTCTGCTGTAGATTTTACAGCAATGCCACAAAGGAAAATATCAATTTGCAAAGAAAAGAAAAGAGAGTTTGGGAAGATAGATAGATATGATAGATAGGTAGGTAGGTAGGTAGGTAGATAGATATGTCAAAAGTGGATTTTGTACAGTTAATATAAGTGCATGTGAATTGCTGTGAGTGCCTTTTTAAATAGGACTTGTGGCGTGTGTTTTTAGGATTTTAGTGTTTGCGTGTTTTTATTCGGTTTGCTGCATGCTTAAGTTTTATTTACAGCTTTTTTATTGCATGAACTGTTGTGATTACACCACCTTAGACAAGACTGGAGCTCCTCCCCTTTTTAACTCTCAGACCTAACGAGCTCTATGCAGGACAGGTGGGGACACCCTCAGCTTAATGGGGAGCAGGTGTGGAAGGGGGACGGACCAGGGAAAAGGAGAGGACACGCAGGAGAGCGGGAGGGAAAAGAAGGGAAAAAGAGGAGAGAAAGAAAAGAGCAGATGTGACGCTGAGGAGCAGGGGAACTCGGGGGGACCAAGCGGCGGGAGCAGCTGCAGCGCCGGGCCGGCTCATGCACCGCCAAAGCTCGGGCCGTGCCCAGGCGGAGGTGGCGGGGCGATGCCGAGGACGGAGCAAGGGAACCGGAGGCCAAAGAAACCAAAAGGATAAATGAAAGAAGAGGGGACGCTGAGGAGCAGAGCAGAGGAGAGACCGACTGACACGGAGGACAGTGGAAGCCGAGACCAGCAGACGGGCTGGAGAAGTGCCGGTGGGACAAGTTGTCCGAAGTGCGGGTGAACTCGTGGTGGTGCAGACCGGATTACGTCCTTAGAGCCCGAAGCAACAGGGGGACTGCAGCCACCCAAATGAGGAGTTCAACGCAGGAACGCAGATAAGTGAAGGACAGTCTTCCAGCTGTCCTCTGGGGGAGTGTGGAAGAGAACTGTTTGGTGTCTTGTTTGACTGAGAGTCCCTTTGTTGTCCCTCAGCGTCGGCCGGGTGGAACACGGGACGCGGTCAGCTGAAAGGAAGGATGATCTTCCTAGAGACCAACATAACTCCAGACTGTAAGGAACACTGGGGACTAGAGACCAACATAACTCCAGACTGTAAGTGATGTTTGTGGTTCCAGGAAACGGGAGCTCCAGAGGCTCTGCTGTAGTCACCTGTTTCCGACACGAAGGGACTTTGAACTCAGCTCGGCTGTTTGACTTGTTGCTGAAGACGGAGGCAGATTAAATATTTACAACCTGGGAAGGAGGGAGGGAAGGAGGGAGGGAAGGAAGGGAGGGAAGGGGGGAGGGAAGGGAGGGAGTCACACACTCCCATCTTGTTCTCCCAGGTAAAAAGCACTGTTTTTGTCAAAGGAGTGGAGTGTTTTTGAAGAGAGAACGCAGACATAACGGCCTCAGTTCCCCATTGTGAAGTACTGTCCTACAAATGTCCCACTATAATGTCCCACTATACTATAATGTCCCACTATACTATAATGTCCCACTATACTATAATGTCCCACTATATTATACATGTCCCACTATACTATAATGTCCCACTATACTATAATGTCCCACTATACTATACATGTCCCACTATACTATACATGTCCTACTATACTATAATGTCCCACTATACTATAATGTCCCACTATACTATAATGTCCCACTATATTATACATGTCCCACTATACTATAATGTCCCACTATACTATAATGTCCCACTATATTATACATGTCCCACTATACTATACATGTCCCACTATATTATACATGTCCCACTATACTATAATGTCCCACTATACTATAATGTCCCACTATACATGTCCCACTATATTATACATGTCCCACTATACTATAATGTCCCACTATACTATACATGTCCCACTATACTATAATGTCCCACTATACTATAATGTCCCACTATACTATACATGTCCCACTATACTATAATGTCCCACTATACTATAATGTCCCACATATACCTCAAACTATGAAGTACGACAACAAAGTGCCTTTGTTATTAAAGATACACTTTAGATCTACTGGCCATACCTAAAGCTTATATTCAGGGCTGTAGTCAAGACCACCTTAGTCGAGTCCAAGACAAGTCCAAGACCAGGACTAGTCGAGTCCAAGTCAAGACCGAGTCCAAAGAGGTTAGAGTCCGAGTCAAGACCGAGTCCAGGACAGAATAAAGGTCTTATGCATGACAGTATCAAGACAATCATTTTGGGTTTCCCTTTCCCTCCAATATTATTATCAACATAATAAAGACACCTGAACCCGGTCCAGACCAGAAGTCATATCTGGCAAGACCATTGGCCGAGACCGAGACAAATCCGAGTCCAAATACCAGCGAGTACGAGACAAGTCCGGGACCATAGAAAAACGGTCTTGAGTCCAAGACCGGACTCGAGTACTACAGCCGTGCTACAAAGTATACTACTGTATATACTGTACATTGCACCACTGCACGAGTCAAAAAACAAACAGAAAAATGTGTTTTATATTCAATTTTATTTATAGTAACAATTCAATGTATATTGTGTAAAGAAGCCTAACGTGATGAAGGAGAGCTTCACATCCGGTCTGAGTTCTGGATCTACATCCCTCCGAGAGCAGAGGAAATAATCCTCCCTCTGCACCCGTATGAGCCTCTCTGGCTCATTATGTGGTTTATAGAAGGTAAACAGGACTACTGTGTGATGGATGACCTGCGAGGGGAGGAGGGGGAGGGGAGGTAAGGGGGAGGCTTAAACTGTTATTTCCTGTTGTTCTCAATTAGGCTCTAAAAGCCTCTCGAGCGTTAATTAGCAACCCGACATGAAGCCGTTATTTCTAGGCTGCTACAGGCCTTCTTCTCTCATGCTGTTTGTTTGGCTACAGAACCTATGCACGTGGTTCTATGCTGGGTCTGATTTTTTAAGTCCTATTATGTGGTCTGGTTTAGACCTTTTTATTAAGAACAAGGTACAGAAAGACCGTTACATAGAAGGACAGTTCATTTGGATTTTACATAGAACACAAAACAAAATGGACAAATACAACCTCCACCCACGCACCCCTAGTGTTTTCTCCTTAACTTCTCCAGGACATGAACACCTGTTTCCTGGTGAAAGTCTTGTGTTTTCTCCTTAACTTCTCCAGGACATGAACACCTGTTTCCTGGGTGAAAGTCTTGTGTTTTCTCCTTAACTTCTCCAGGACATGAACACCTGTTTCCTGGTGAAAGTCTTGTGTTTTCTCCTTAACTTCTCCAGGACATGAACACCTGTTTCCTGGTGAAAGTCTTGTGTTTTCTCCTTAACTTCTCCAGGACATGAACACCTGTTTCCTGGTGAAGGTCTTGTGTTTTCTCCTTAACTTCTCCAGGACATGAACACCTGTTTCCTGGTGAAAGTCTTGTGTTTTCTCCTTAACTTCTCCAGGACATGAACACCTGTTTCCTGGGTGAAAGTCTTGTGTTTTCTCCTTAACTTCTCCAGGACATGAACACCAGTTTCCTGGTGAAAGTCTTGTGTTTTCTCCTTAACTTCTCCAGGACATGAACACCAGTTTCCTGGTGAAAGTCTTGTGTTTTCTCCTTAACTTCTCCAGGACATGAACACCAGTTTCCAGGTGAAAGTCTTATGTTTTCTCCTTAACTTCTCCAGGACATGAACACCAGTTTCCTGGTGAAAGTCTTGTGTTTTCTCCTTAACTTCTCCAGGACATGAACACCTGTTTCCAGGTGAAAGTCTTATGTTTTCTCCTTAACTTCTCCAGGACATGAACACCAGTTTCCTGGTGAAAGTCTTGTGTTTTCTCCTTAACTTCTCCAGGACATGAACACCTGTTTCCTGGTGAAAGTCTTGTGTTTTCTCCTTAACTTCTCCAGGACATGAACACCTGTTTCCTGGTGAAAGTCTTGTGTTTTCTCCTTAACTTCTCCAGGACATGAACACCTGTTTCCTGGTGAAAGTCTTGTGTTTTCTCCTTAACTTCTCCAGGACATGAACACCTGTTTCCTGGTGAAAGTCTTGTGTTTTCTCCTTAACTTCTACAGGACATGAACACCTGTTTCCTGGTGAAAGTCTTGTGTTTTCTCCTTAAGAAGTAGGAGAATTTCTCTCCTGACATAAAGAAAGACTTCATCCTTCAGTTTATCACATTTAACGTCAACACATCTGGAGATGTCACATCCCAGCATTCCCTTTTTAGAAAGTTCCTTCCTCAGACTGTGTCCTTCGCCCTGTTGGAACATGGTTCTCGGCTGTGGGAGTGTAAGACTTTTGCAGTATTTGTACAATTTACTGTATATTATTCAGCCAAATGAAAGATCAGCCATGCAGAAGTGTGTGTTTGGTGGGACGGATCACACAATATGCTCTCTGTGTTGCTCCTCACAAACACCCGGGAGACACACTCCGAGCCATTGTTCCCAGCCTGACACTCTCAAACACACATTATGCCAATCTGCCCCATGAATCCACAATGGAATCTGTGTGTGTGTGTGTGTGTGTGTGTGTGTGTGTGTCTGTGTGTGTGTGTGTGTGTGTGTGTGTGTGTGTGTGTGTGTGTGGTGATGACGTAACAGTCTAAACAGCTGATTATGATCAGAGGAAAGTGATCCAGTTGCGTTCAGAGAAACTTTCTCCTCTTTTGTTTCCAGACTGATTTCAGCTTCGTGATGTCTGTATTTAATTAACATTCTATATTAACATTTTAACAATGTTTTTATTGTTTTTTTCAGCAATAAAAAAAAAATAATGCAATGTAGCTTTGCCCAAGACAAATTTGTCTGCGTGCGTGCGTGTGTGTGTGTGTGTGTGTGTGTGTGTGTGTGTGTGTGTGTGTGTGTGTGTGTGTGATTTTCGAGAAAGTTTCTCGTTTTTTGGAGAGAGACCCACTAACTAATTATTTTGAGATACTAAGTCATTATTTTAAGAAAGTAGCTCATTATAATAACTCACAGCATCTGTTTAATCACATTGGCCATGTCACTTCCGGGGGGGGGGGTCCGTGCGCGCCATGCGCGAGGCTGGGTAGGTCCACTCGGAAAATGGAGTCAATGAATCGTTAACACAGGGGTATTAATGGAGTGGTGGGGGGTTAACTAGCTAGTGTGCAGCAGGAAACACACACACACACACACACACACACACACACACACTCAAGCACACGCACACACTCACACTCACACACACACACACACACACACTCAAACACACGCACACACTCACACGTGTTCTCTCTCCGGGAGTTCGCCGAGTTTTGGAGTAACAACGTTACGCAGCGCGATGAAGTCATTTTGAGTCAGTCAGGAGGAAGACCAGCGCCCGGTGCACAGCTCGGTCTGCAGCTTTACCCCCGGAGATACTCAGCTTTACCCCCGGAGATACTCAGCTTTACCCCCGGAGATACTCAGCTTTACCCCCGGAGATACTCAGCTTTACCCCCGGAGATACTCAGCTTTACCCCCGGAGATACTCAGTTTTACCCCCGGAGATACTCAGCTTTACCCCCGGAGATACTCAGTTTTACCCCGGAGATACTCAGTTTTACCCCGGAGATACTCAGCTTTACCCCGGAGATACTCAGCTTTACCCCCGGAGATACTCACTTTACCCCCGGAGATACTCAGCTTTACCCCGGAGATACTCAGCTTTACCCCGGAGATACTCAGCTTTACCCCCGGAGATACTCAGCTTTACCCCGGAGATACTCAGTTTACCCCCGGAGATACTCAGTTTTACCCCGGAGATACTCAGCTTTACCCCCGGAGATACTCAGCTTTACCCCGGAGATACTCAGCCCCCGGAGATACTCAGTTTTACCCCGGAGATACTCAGCTTTACCCCCGGAGATACTCAGCTTTACCCCGGAGATACTCAGCTTTACCCCGGAGATACTCAGTTTTACCCCCGGAGATACTCAGTTTTACCCCCGGAGATACTCAGTTTTACCCCCGGAGATACTCAGCTTTACCCCCGGAGATACTCAGTTTTACCCCCGGAGACACAGCTTTACCCCCGGAGACACGGACAGTTTTACCCCCGGAGACACGGACAGCTTTACCCCCGGAGATACAGACAGTTTTACCCCCGGAGATACAGACAGTTTTACCCCCGGAGATACAGACAGTTTTACCCCCGGAGATACAGACAGTTTTACCCCCGGAGATACAGACAGTTTTACCCCGGAGATACAGACAGTTTTACCCCGGAGATACACCGTTTTACCCCGGATACACCGTTTTACCCCCGGAGATACACCGTTTTACCCCCGGAGATCCAGACCTCCGGACCGGGACAGGGACGTCCCCTTTCCTTTCCCCGGCTTGGCCTCCACGTCCTCGGGTATAACACAGGTAACGCTCCTCTCCTCCTTCACATTCCATTTTTCTTCTCTTTAATTCTTGTTTTCTTTAAACTGCGTTACACTGCAGTAACTAGTAGTACTTTTTGCAGTACACCGCTTGTTTCTATGTTCTCCAGAACAAAATACTCCATCACAAGTATAACTCCTGCATGGAACGCGTTGTTTGTGTACAATGTATGTCCTTTTTTATACTGTTGGGTAGTTTATTATAGTTTCAAAGCCTCATATTTTGGATTTTAAGGAGAAACGATGTCCGAATACTTCATGAGAACATATAGAAGTATCTGGAAAGGCTTTTCTACATTTCTCAGTAAGCTGCAGTATTTCCCTGGCTTTTCTTTGTTTGTATTTTCCAGATGTGGAAGCATGATATTTAGGACATTTTCCAGATGTGGAAGCATGATATTTAGGACATTTTCCAGATGTGGAAGCATGATATTTAGGACACTAGGGCTAGTTTCTCGGCTCAGTGAGCAGTTCGTCCATGGGATAGTGTAGTTTAGAGAGTAATTTAAGTGTTTTCCAGATATGAATATACTGTTGTTACTTAAGCAATAGTCACATAACTGTTCTTTTCTACACTTAAAAACTTCTTTAAGCACAAATACTTCAAAGTCTCTTATATGCAG
>CM049386.1:1301606-1309106 GCA_026937815.1 Etheostoma perlongum
ACACAGCTCCACCTTGTTCTCCAGCCTCCTGCCCGGTATGGGCTCAGGATTGTCTCTGCCTGGCGTCACCGAGCTGCCGGCCTGCTGCAGAATCTGGTGTGTAGGTGACGAGAAGTTAAACAGGGTGGAGGACAGTTATTTTAAAAGCAGCTTCGCAATCCTCAGCTGTTGTTTCAGCACGCATGAAGGCTGCTGCTTCCCAGGCAGAACCGTATGAACCGCCCTGTACCGGTCCACTAGGGGCCGGGGGGGGGACCACTACGCTGGTCTCTAGACCTGGAGACGTAGACTCCCGCAAGGAGATTGAGATTTCCATCATCCGTTTTTAGCAAGAAGAATACAGTATAGAGAGAAAAAGAGGAAGCCAGTATAAAGATAACAGTAATAATAATAATAACAATAATAAACATAAAATAAAAACCTTTGGCTATAAAAAAGACATAAATTATCATAACGGTTCAGTGTCAAGTCCAGGGTTAGTGTCCAGGTGTCTGTGTTGGTGTGTATTGTCCTCAGGTGTGTGTGTGTGTGTGTGTGTGTGTGTGTGTATTGTCCTCCAGGTGTGTGTGTGTGTATTGTCCTTCAGGTGTGTGTGTGTATTGTCCTCCAGGTGTGTGTATGTATTGTCCTCCAGGTGTGTGTGTGTGTGTGTGTGTGTGTGTGTGTGTGTATTGTCCTCCAGGTGTGTGTGTGTGTATGTATTGTCCTCCAGGTGTGTGTAATAGTGTAAATCTCCAGAACCATTGTACCCAAAATGTGTACAGAAGTGTGTGTGTGTATTGTCCTCAGTGTGTATGTAACTGTATACTCCTCAGGTGTGTACGTGTGTATTGTACTCCAGGAAAACATTGTCGTACTACGTTTATGTAACAGAGGAATGTTACGTTACACAATCAGTTTTCCTCTCAACAAAACACTCTGAGTGATTTTAAGCTGGGCTTTTATTGTGAAGGGTAGACAGAAGAAGTGAAAGCCATCAGCGCACACAATCACAGTTTTCCTCTCAACAAAACACTCAGTGATTTTACACACATTGTGAACAGACAGAAGAACACACACACACACACACACACACACACACACACACACACACACACACACACACCGAGCTAATGTATTTACCAGTTCACACCTTCATGGAGACAGGTCAGCAAATGGCCGGTGTGAGTTACTGCTGCTCTGTTTAGTTTGACACTCAACAGATATTAAGTGGTCACAGGGTGTGTGTGTGTGTGTGTGTGTGTGTGTGTGTGTGTGTGTGTGTGTGTGTGTGTGTGTGTGTGTGTGTGTGTGTGTGTGTGTGTGTGTGTATGTGTGTGTGTGTGTGTGTGTGTGTTGGGGGGGTCAACATTGTTATGTCTTCAGCTGCACAGGTGAGGAAGCTGAATGTCTTCTAGTGTCTCCTCTGGGACAGGAAGCTGAATGTCTCCTCTGGGACAGGAAGCTGAATGTCTTCTAGTGTCTCCTCTGGGACAGGAAGCTGAATGTCTCCTCTGGGACAGGAAGCTGAATGTCTTCTAGTGTCTCCTCTGGGACAGGAAGCTGGATGTCTTCTAGTGTCTCCTCTGGGACAGGAAGCTGAATGTCTCCTCTGGGACAGGAAGCTGAATGTCTCCTCTGGGACAGGAAGCTGAATGTCTTCTAGTGTCTCCTCTGGGACAGGAAGCGGAATGTCTTCTAGTGTCTCCTCTGGGACAGTAAGCTGGATGTCTTCTAGTGTCTCCTCTGGGACAGGAAGCTGAATGTCTTCTAGTGTGTCCTCTGGGACAGGAAGCTGGATGTCTTCTAGTGTCTCCTCTGGGACAGGAAGCTGGATGTCTCCTCTGGGACAGGAAGCTGAATGTCTTCTAGTGTCTCCTCTGGGACAGGAAGCTGAATGTCTCCTCTGGGACAGGAAGCTGAATGTCTTCTAGTGTCTCCTCTGGGACAGGAAGCTGAATGTCTTCTAGTGTCTCCTCTGGGACAGGAAGCTGAATGTCTTCTAGTGTCTCCTCTGGGACAGGAAGCTGGACATCTTTGAGTTGTGGATAAAACAAGACATTAGAGGACGACATCTTGGGATTTTGGGAAACACTGATCCACTTTTTACTTTTTTATACACTATATATATATATATATATATATATATATATATTTATTAATTCAGGACAGTGCACATTAATGAACATGCACGACAGTACACGTAAATGTGCCAGATTGTAGCCCGAGGGCTAATTTCCATCTGCAGTCCAATAGGCAGGTTAGAGTTACAGTAAAAACAGACATAGGATAATAACACTTAGCATATAAAAACAAAAAGAAAAAAAAGAAAAAAGAAAAAAAAGAAAAAATTAAATAAATACAAAGAAAAAAAAAGAAAAGAAAAAACAGGACAATTCAATAGTAAAAAAAAATTAAATAAAATAAAGAAAAAAAAAACAAGACAACAAAAACAAAATGTAAACACAAGTTAGCGGTGATCACATGTTTGGTTAGCTCTAAGCCACAGCTTTACCTGGCTCTTAAAGGAGGCCAGAGTGGGACACTCCCTTATAGTTGGAGGAAGTGTGTTCCATAATGCACTGCCTTTAATAGATAGTGCATTATGGCTGAAGGAGGTTTTTCTAAAAGGAACCTCACAGTCCCCGTTTACAACAGCTCTGGTGATCCGAGAGTGTCTGTATTTAATAAACTCCAGCAGTGGAGGTGGTGCCAGGCCATGAAGTACTTTATAAATTAAGCACAAATAGGAAAATTTACAATAACTATCAAAACTCAGTAAGTTATATTTCTCTAAGATATTGCAATGATGATAAGAGAAAGGTTTTTTTTTTTTAATCCAGAATCTTAAGCGCCTTCTTGTACAGAAGCTCAACTGGTTTTAGGGTAGTAGTACCCGACATAGACCAACTGGTTTTAGGGTAGTAGTACCCGACATAGACCAGCTGGTTTTAGTTAGTTTTTTTAGACCAGCTGGTTTTAGGGTAGTAGTACCCGACATAGACTTCTTTTTAGGGTAGTAGTACCCGACATAGACCAGCTGGTTTTAGGGTAGTAGTACCCGACATAGACCAGCTGGATTTAGGTAGTAGTACCCATAACAACTGGTTTTAGACCAGACCAGCTGGTTTTAGGGTAGTAGTAATTTGACATAGACCAGCTGGTTTTAGGGTATCATAGAATAGACCAACTGGTTTTTAGTAGTACCTGACATAGACCAGCTGGTTTTAGGGTAGTAGTACCCGACATAGACCAGCTGGTTTTAGGGTAGTAGTACCCGACATAGACCAGCTGGTTTTAGGGTAGTAGTACCCGACATAGACCAGCTAGTGATGCAATAGTTCATGTGTGAAAGTATCATTGAATGCAAAAACATTAGAGCAGCTGAATCTGATAGAGATCCTCTGATTTGTTTAAAATTATGAAGATTGAATTTGATTCTTTTGGATATCATTTTAACATGGTTTTTAAAAGAGAGTCTAGAGTCTATAATCACACCTAAATATTTACATTCATTAACAACTTCCAGTTCTTCTGTGCCCAGCATCACCCCTGATTGAGCAGGCATAACAGTAGAAGATTGCTTTGACAAGTATAAGCAAACAGTTTTTTTTACATTTAAAATAAGACACGATCTATTGAGCCATGTGTGTGTGTGTGTAAGAGCTGTTGAGAGAACATGTGCTGCCTCCACAGGATCTTTTGCTTTAGTAAAAATTACAGTGTCATCGGCGTAAAGCTGGACATTAACATGTAAACAGTATTCTGGTAAGTCATTAATATATAGAGAAAATAAAATGGGCCCCAGTATGGAGCCTTGGGGGACTCCTACTGAATTACCTATATAGGCAGAACTAACCCCGCCCACCATATATATATATATATATATATATATATATATATATATATATATATATATATATAGTGTGTATATATATATATATATATAGATATAGTGTATAAAAAAGTGTTGCAAAAAAGTCACAAATATCTCAGCAGGAAGTTGATAAATGTTCACGTCACACACGAGCAGCCATTTTACCCTGTTGCCGTGGGAACGTCATGAAGTGACGTAATTAGCATAATTGACTTTTTCATCAAACCGCAGTTTTTGCAAGTTTCATCTCATAAAATTGCATAAACATATATATATATGTTGAGTGAATTGTTGTCTGTCTGTGTTCCCAGTCTGGAAGAGACCGTGAGTTTGAGGACAACATGTCTTCGCCACGCTGCTTCCAGCTGCTGCTGTCCTGCGTCCTGCTGCTCCTGCTGCTCCAGTGTCCTTCAACTCTGTCCAGACCGGCCACAGAGGACGCAGACGCACGTAAGATACTTCACACATGTCCCCACGCTCAGAGGACGCAGACGCACGTAAGATACTTCACACATGTCCCCACGCTCAGAGGACGCAGACGCACGTAAGATGCTTCACACATGTCCCCACACTCAAGGGGCGCAGACGGACGTGGTTTCGTAAAGCACGTGTTCAAACACATGTCCCCTTCAGATCCGGCCAGATGCACATAAGATACTTGACACATGTCCCTTTCGCTCAGACACATGACATCTAGATACTTGCACCACATGTCCCCGGCCGCTCAGAGGGCGCAGACGCATTTTGTAAGATGTCTTTTCATGTGCGCTGCAGAGAGAACGCACTGTAAGATTTTCACACATGTCCCCACATGAGGGTCTTGTTGGCCATTTAAAGATATGACCACACATGTCCCCACGCTCAGAAAATCATGTCCCTGCGCCTTAAGCTTTCACACATGTCCCCACGCTGTCGGGACATTGTCTCGCCGTCTCTAAGATACTTGTAAACATGTCCCCACGTGTATGTCTGGTTGATTGACATGATTTGAGCCAATCTAAGTACAGGGTCACATGGCTTTAAATGGCCACAAGACCCGCCTCAGAGGACGAGACGCACATAAGATGCTTCACATGTCCCCACGCTCAGAGGACGCAGACGCATGTAAGATGCTTCACACATGTCCCCACGCTCAGAGGACGCAGACGCATGTAAGATGCTTCACACATGTCCCCACGCTCAGAGGACGCAAACGCACGTAAGATACTTCACACATGTCCCCCCGCCAGGGGGCAGACGGCACATAAGATTTGACACATGTCCCCACCTATTTTTTGTCGGTTTTTGTCATTTTTTTGACATAAGATTTCACAATTTTGTGGCGCCCAACGCTCAGACACAGACGCGTTTTTTGCACACATGTTTTGTTGCTTAACTAAGTTTTGGCACTTTTTTCCTAAGATGGCTAAGGATCTTTGCGTAATGTTTTATAGTGAGAGCTAAATGTCCATAATACTAACTCATATTGCATTTTTTCTCTAAAATGCTTGACACATGTCCCCACGCTCAGACCCGCCGGCTCATGCTAAGATGCTTCACACATGTCCCCACGCTCAGAGGAAACAGACTCACGTAAGATGCTTCACACCACTGGACTAATAACTCGTAGTCTCCGAGAGCGTAAGGGAGGGACGTGGTTTCTAATGCACGTGTGTCAAACTCAAGTCCAGCCCTCGCCAATTTTTATCCGGCCCGCTGGAGTCCAGATGGTTGCAGAACATGACTATAGGATGGAGGGATGCGGGATGGAGGGATGGAGGGATTTTGGATGGATCGTCGGATACAGTTTTCATAGATACATGCAGCAGAGATAGATAGATATCATTGGTTCAAATACACATGAGGCGGGTCTTGTTGGCCATTTAAAGCCATGTGACCACCAAAATGTCCTGTGGTTTGCTGAAAATCATGTCCCTGCCCTCGCTGTCCACATCCTCCTCTGTCGGAGACATTGTCTCGCTCGTCTCTCAAGAATTCATAAACAAACGCACGTGTATGTCTGGTTGATTGACATGATTTTGAGCCAATCACAGTACATTTTGGTGGTCACATGGCTTTAAATGGCCAACAAGACCCGCCTCATGTGTATTTGAACCAATGACAGTGCGTTCTCTGCTGCACGCGTCGTGAAAAGACCGACGAGTACAAAATGCTGCCACGCAGCAGCCGGCGGGAGGTTCAGAGCTGCAACGCAGTAACCGGCGGTAGATGTGATGTGTCGGCGCGAAGCATCCGGCACAAACGGGTTAATAAAGGTTTTACAAAAAAATTGTTGGCCCACCTATTTTTTGTCGGTTTTTGTCATTTTTTTTGATGTTTTCGATGCATTTCACAATTTTGTGGCGCTTTTTCAACGCTTTAGACACTTTTCGTTTTTGGTGCTTTTTTTTTTAGACCATTTTGTTGCTTTTAACTAAGTTTTTGGCACTTTTTTCCTATGATGGCTAAGGATCTTTGTTGCCGAATGTTTTATCAGTGAGAAAGCTAAATGAGACGCAATACTAACTCAAAATATTGCATTTTTTCTCTAAAATTACAGCATGTCAGTAGACTAAACCCGCCTGGCTCATGCTGTGATTCTCATTTTCCAGTCTGGCCCTCAGTGGAGTCGGGTCTGAGACCCCTTCTGCACCAGAGCTCCATGTGGGAGGGCAGGGGGGTCGAGGGGGGGGGGGGCAGAGAGGCTGACGTTGACGTGTTCTTGACTGAAAGAAAAACAAGAATTTACAGCCTGAAAAATAACAGAATCACTGAGACTCGCAGTCAGCTGGAGTCCAGATGGTTGGAAACACGCAGAAGGAGCTATAGGATGGAGGGATGGAGGGATGGAGGGATGGATGGATGGAGGGATGGAGGGATGGATGGATAGATACAGTACATACATACATAGATACATACATAGATAGATATACTGTGTATACCTTCTCTATATACATTATATACAGAAGTTATATATAGTGCATACAGTATACAGAAGGTATATACCGTATATACTGTGTATACCTTCTGTATTTACAGTATATACAGTATACAGTATATAGAAGAAGGTATATACTGTATATACCGAATATACAGAAGGTATATCCAGTATATTCAGTATGTCCAGTACATGCATATAAGCCCAGATACTGGTGTGAGTCTGCGGGGGTCTGAGCGGGCGTAACAACCGGACTGTGTGCATCTGTTCCGTGTTTCTGTCTGCACCGGATCCTCGGAGCGTAACCAGGGCCCTGAGAGCCTCGGTTACACCATCAAACCTCCAGGTCTAACCAGACTCCGAGGCCTTGTATCAAACCTCCAGGTCTAACCAGACTCCGAGGCCTTGTATCAAACCTCCAGGTCTAACCAGACTCCGAGGCCTTGTATCAAACCTCCAGGTCTAACCAGACTCCGAGGCCTTGTATCAAACCTCCAGGTCTAACCAGACTCCGAGGCCTTGTATCAAACCTCCAGGTCTAACCAGACTCCGAGGCCTTGTATCAAACCTCCAGGTCTAACCAGACTCCGAGGCCTCCGAGCCAGGAACAGCCAAAGCTTTCCTATTAAAGAAATTCCCTCGTTGGAAAGTTTTACGAGCTTTTATATAACGCAGAGTTAGAAACCGCACGACCACAGCTGGGAACACACATGAAAGAGCTCCTCAA
>CM049386.1:1314106-1319106 GCA_026937815.1 Etheostoma perlongum
TGTACTTAGTTACAGTACTGGAGTAGATGTACTTAGTTACATTACTGGAGTAGATGTACTTAGTTACATTACTGCAGTAGATGTACTTAGTTACATTACATTACTGGAGTAGATGCTTAGTTACAGTACTGGAGTAGATGTACTTAGTTACAGTACTGAGTAGATGTACTTGGTTACATTGCTGGAGTAGATGTACTTAGTTACAGTACTGGAGTAGATGTACTTAGTTACAGTACTGGAGTAGATGTACTTAGTTACATTACTGGAGTAGATGTACTTAGTTACAGTACTGGAGTAGATGTACTTGGTTACATTGCTGGAGTAGATGTACTTAGTTACAGTACTGGAGTAGATGTACTTGGTTACATTGCTGGAGTAGATGTACTTAGTTACAGTACTGGAGTAGAGACTTAGTTGTACTGGAGTAGATGTACTTAGTTACATTACTGGAGTAGATGTACTTAGTTACATTACTGCAGTAGATGTACTTAGTTACATTACTGCAGTAGATGTACTTGGTTACATTACTGGAGTAGATGTACTTAGTTACATTACTGGAGTAGATGTACTTAGTTACATTACTGGAGTAGATGTACTTAGTTACAATACTGGAGTAGATGTACTTAGTTACAGTACTGGAGTAGATGTACTTAGTTACATTACTGGAGTAGATGTACTTAGTTACATTACTGCAGTAGATGTACTTGGTTACATTACTGGAGTAGATGTACTTGGTTACATTACTGGAGTAGATGTACTTGGTTACATTACTGGAGTAGATGTACTTAGTTACAATACTGGAGTAGATGTACTTAGTTACATTACTGGAGTAGATGTACTTAGTTACAATACTGGAGTAGATGTACTTAGTTACAGTACTGGAGTAGATGTACTTAGTTACATTACTGGAGTAGATGTACTTAGTTACAATACTGGAGTAGATGTACTTAGTTACAGTACTGGAGTAGATGTACTTAGTTACATTACTGGAGTAGATGTACTTAGTTACATTACTGCAGTAGATGTACTTAGTTACATTACTGGAGTAGATGTACTTAGTTACAGTACTGGAGTAGATGTACTTAGTTACAGTACTGGAGTAGATGTACTTGGTTACATTGCTGGAGTAGATGTACTTAGTTACAGTACTGGAGTAGATGTACTTAGTTACAGTACTGGAGTAGATGTACTTAGTTACATTACTGGAGTAGATGTACTTAGTTACAGTACTGGAGTAGATGTACTTGGTTACATTGCTGGAGTAGATGTACTTAGTTACAGTACTGGAGTAGATGTACTTGGTTACATTGCTGGAGTAGATGTACTTAGTTACAGTACTGGAGTAGATGTACTTAGTTACAGTACTGGAGTAGATGTACTTAGTTACATTACTGGAGTAGATGTACTTAGTTACAGTACTGGAGTAGATGTACTTAGTTACAGTACTGGAGTAGATGTACTTAGTTACATTACTGGAGTAGATGTACTTAGTTACATTACTGGAGTAGATGTACTTAGTTACATTACTGGAGTAGATGTACTTAGTTACAGAACTGGAGTAGATGTACTTAGTTACATTACTGGAGTAGATGTACTTAGTTACATTACTGGAGTAGATGTACTTAGTTACAGTACTGGAGTAGATGTACTTAGTTACATTACTGGAGTAGATGTACTTAGTTACAGTACTGGAGTAGATGTACTTAGTTACAGTACTGGAGTAGATGTACTTAGTTACATTGCAGCTCCCTGCCCTTTTCTTCCAGACTGCGGGTTTGAACACGACGGATAAAGAGATGGAGGTGCTGACGCTGAGGAACGTGAGCGTGGGCGATGAAGGAGAGTACACCTGCCTGGCACAAAACTCCATCGGCGTCTCTCACCACTCCGCCTGGCTCACCGTCGTCAACGGTACGGCACCGTTAGCGTTTTCACCAACACTCTTCACCAGACGTTTTTTTTTGCCTCATTAAGGTGAAAAACAGGAATTGCTGTGTCTCTATGAGCCTATCCTGTCCTATTCGTGGTAGCCTACTCGTGGACATTGCGCCATGATCACCTGCTGATGGTGGTCCGTCCGCGGCTGCAGGACCTGGACCTCACCGCCGGTGTTTTAGTTGGACTGTTAAAAGTGTTAGGATAACTAAAATGTATTTATTTATAAGCTGGCTGGTTGGTTAGTTCGCTAACGCTAGCTTACTATTCCACCAACACTGCCGGTGAGCTCCGGGGGGGTTGTGCCGCTGCTACCGGGTCTGGAGCTCTCCGTGTCCCGCTGGAGCTCCGATCAGACCTGGTTCGAGGTCGGCAGCGACGCTTTCTAGCAATGTTTCCACGCTGGCCTTGGAGCTCCCCACCAGTGTATTTAGAAGCAGGCTGGCTGCTAGTTAGCTAACGCTAGCTTCCATGCTACATAAATAAGCCGGACAGAGTTGTCCCTCATCTGGCGATAGTTTCCCATATAATAACGGTGGTCCCTCTGTCCCAGACCTGCCGCCCGCCCCGCTGCCCTCCCAGACGTACCTGGAGATCTTCATCTATTGCCTCGGCTTTTTCATCGTCATCATCCTCACCGCCACAGCCGTCGTCTGCCGACTCTGCTGCGCGCCGAAGAAGACCGACTTCAGTGGACAGCTGGCCGTGCAGAAACTGGCAAAGAGCCTTCCTCTGAGGAGACAGGTAACGAAAAGAGTGTCCCTCTGAGGACACAGGTAACCCAAAGAGTGTCCCTCTGATGAGACAGGTAACCCAAACAGCGTCCCTCTGAGGACACAGGTAACCCAAAGAGTGTCCCTCTGAGGAGACAGGTAACCCAAAGAGTGTCCCTCTGATGAGACAGGTAACCCAAAGAGCGTCCCTCTGAGGAGACAGGTAACCCAAAGAGCGTCCCTCTGAGGAGACAGGTAATCTCTGAGGAGACAGGTAACGAAAACAGTGTCCCTCTGAGGAGACAGGTAACGAAAACAGTGTCCCTCTGAGGAGACAGGTAACAAAAACAGTGTCCCTCTGAGGAGACAGGTAACAAAAACAGTGTCCCTCTGAGGAGACAGGTAACAAAAACAGTGTCCCTCTGAGGAGACAGGTAACAAAAACAGTGTCCCTCTGAGGAGACAGGTAACCCAAAGAGCGTCCCTCTGAGGAGACAGGTAACCCAAAGAGTGTCCCTCTGAGGAGACGGGTAACCCAAAGTTTGTCCCTCTGAGGAGACAGGTAACCCAAAGATTGTCCCTCTGAGGAGACAGGTAACCCAAAGAGTGTCCCTCTGAGGAGACAGGTAACCCAAAAGATTGTCCCTCTGAGGAGACAGGTAGTGTCCCCTGAGGAAAGGTAACAAAAACAGTGTCCCTCTGAGGAGACAGGTAACCCAAAGATTGTCCCTCTGAGGAGACAGGTAACCCAAAGAGTGTCCCTCTGAGGAGACAGGTAATCTCTGAGGAGACAGGTAACGAAAAGAGTGTCCCTCTGAGGACACAGGTAACAAAAACAGTGTCCCTCTGAGGAGACAGGTAACCCAAAGATTGTCCCTCTGAAGAGACAGGTAACCCAAAGAGTGTCCCTCGGATGAGACAGGTAACCCAAACAGAATCCCTCTGAGGAGACAGGTAACCCAAACAGCGTCCCTCTGAGGAGTCAGGTAACCCAAAGAGCGTCCCTCTGAGGAGACAGGTAACCCAAAGAGTGTCCCTCTGAGGAGACAGGTAACCCAAAGAGCGTCCCTCTGAGGAGACAGGTAACCCAAAGAGTGTCCCTCTGAGGAGACAGGTAACCCAAACAGCGTCCCTCTGAGGAGTCAGGTAACCCAAAGAGCGTCCCTCTGAGGAGACAGGTAACCCAAAGAGTGTCCCTCTGAGGAGACAGGTAACCCAAAGAGCGTCCCTCTGAGGAGACAGGTAACCCAAAGAGCGTCCCTCTGAGGAGACAGGTAACCCAAAGAGCGTCCCTCTGAGGAGACAGGTAACCCAAAGATTGTCCCTCTGAGGAGACAGGTAACCCAAAGACTGTCCCCCTGAGGAGACGGGTAACCCAAAGTTTGTCCCTCTGAGGACACAGGTAACCTGGTCTCTAATCTGAGCTGCTGTTAACTTGTGATTTCTGAGGCTGGGGACTCAGATGAACTTATCCTCAGCAGCAGAGGGGACTCTGGGTCTTCCTGTCCTGGGGGGGCTCTTGATCTTCCTTTCCTGGGGGGTCCTCATGTGAGCCAGTCTCGTTGTAGCGCTTGATGGTTTTTGCGACTACACTTGGGGACACATTCAAAGTTTTCTTAATTTTCCGGACCGACTGCCCTTCATTTCTTAAAGTAATGATGACCTCGTTTCTCTTCTCTCAGCTGATTGGTTCTCGCCATAATATGAATTCTACCAGTCGTCCAATCGGCTGTCGGCTGTTTATCAACCTGACTTCTGCACAACACAACTGATGGTCCCAACCCCATTAATAAGGAAGAAAGTCCACTAATGAACCCTGACAAGGTCCACCTGGGGGGACCATTTCAGGGACTACCTCATGAAGAACACCAAGGGGGGGGTACTCTAAAGAAACTATAATATAAGACATGTTTTCAGTTATTTCACACTTTTTTGTTAAGTACATAATTCCACATGTGTTCATTCATACACACACACACATCACACACACACACATCACACACACACACACACATAGAAACACGTCTCACACACACACACACACACAGTCATCATCAAGGTAACGGGACAGGTAACCCATATATATATCCTCCCCTCTGCAGGTGTCTGTGGAGTCGGCGTCCTCGCTGCAGTCCGGGATGTGTCTGATGCGTCAGTCTCGGCTGTCCAGCGCCGCCACCACCGTCCTGACCGGCGTGTCGGAGTATGAACTTCCCTTCGATCCCGCCTGGGAGCTTCCTCGCGACCGGTACGCCGCCCTGTCTCTCCGCACCGCACTGCTTCATTCTCTCATTGTTAGAAACACAGCAACAAGGCTCGGTACGAGGTAAACACAGAGGCTAGACGCCAAGA
>CM049386.1:1321606-1331606 GCA_026937815.1 Etheostoma perlongum
TGGCCGATAATATTGGCCGATATATCGGTGGGCGGTATTATCGGCTGATATTATTGGCCGATATTATGCATTTCCCGATTTATTGACATTTATATCGGCTGATGTTGTTGATGGATAAGTTGATGTTTGAATCCAGAGGTTATTAAAGAGGCACTCATACTCACGGACTATGCTCTGCTATCATTTGTCATTATAAATGCTTCCGATGGATGAAATGTTTTTTTAGTTATTTTTTTTATCGGCCATTATCAATTTAAATATGGAGGACGGTTTGGATCAAAATGAGTTAGTAGCTCGTTGTTAACCTTACTGAGTTAGGAAAGATTAAAGTAATTTGTGATTTAATATTATTTCGCTATAGAGTCATTAAGATTGAATCTGTGATTTGCTCAGATTTTGAGCACGGATTATGAATCTGTGCTCTCGTTTTTTGTTTTTGTTTTCTCGGCTAAACACCTGTTTTCATTGGTCGAGCAGAAGTCGCCATGACAGGCACACTGAACTGCGTGCGAGTATCTGAGTGCCTCTTTAATAACTCCTGTATTCAAAATAACTGCTCTCAACAACAGTGCCGACTGTGTTTGCGAGGGCATACAGAACCTCTTATGGAATTATATTTCAGCTGGGTTTCCCTAGGCCATAAGATGCGTCCATTTTGGGTTAAAAACACCAGTTTTGTCTGGATTTTAAAAAGAAATGTGCAGCTGGTGTTGCTGTGCAGATGCTACAGATGTTGACAGCTGTGCTGTGTGTCTCGGCCAGGCCCTCTGTACGTGGTGGTGGAGTACGCCTCGCAGGGGAATCTGAGGGAGTACCTGCGCGCCCGCCGCCCAGGGGGGCTGGAGTATTGGAGCGGAGCCCGGCAGGTGTCCCTGGGCAGTTTGGAGACCAGGGAGCTGGTGTCTGCTGCGTACCAGGTGGCCAGGGGGATGGCCTACCTCGCCTCGAAGAAGGTTGGTTTCTGTCGCCTGAAGATCCGATCGGATTCTGCTGCACTTGGATATTGTCAATTCAACGAACTAACTTCCTTTGTTTTCAACCTGCACCCTGTTCTCCCATGTTTTTGTGTCTATGTGACTGATGGGAACAACAATCTTTGATATTGGTCCAGTATTAGGCGAAGCACAGGCTGCAATTTAACGTTAAACCGCCAGTTCCTGTCCACTAAAAGTTCTGTTGTTGTCTCTGACAGACTCAGATATTTATTCTAAGTGTGTGACAACATTATGGGATGGATCCCTACAGAGATAGACCTTTTAGTTAAAGAGTAAGATCCTTTTAGTTTAACATGAAACAGAAATCACCATCACCAAACCCACCAGACTCCATGTAAATAATCACTACTTTTATCACTGTAAAATACACTTAATTCAAAGTGGACAGAAATATAAATAATACTACCAAAAGCCGTCTTGGTTCATCTTTCCACTGTTCCAACAATCACCACTCTGGTCTGGTTGGAATAAACTCTTAATTCACCCATTTACATGTGGAGATATGCTGCTCTATACACGCTAAAAGTAGTGATTATTTACATGGAGTCTGGTGGAGATATGCTGCTCTATACACGCTAAAAGTAGTGATTATTTACATGGAGTCTGGTGGAGATATGCTGCTGTATACATGCTAAAAGTAGTGATTATGCTGCTCTATACACACTAAAAGTAGTGATTATTTACATGGAGTCTGGTGGAGATATGCTGCTCTAAAAAGTAGTGATTATTTATACTGCTCTATACACGCTAAAAGTAGTGATTATTTACATGAGTCTGGTGGAGATATGCTGCTCTATACATGCTAAAAGTAGTGATTATTTACATGGAGTCTGGTGGAGATATGCTGCTCTATACACGCTAAAAGTAGTGATTATTTACATGGAGTCTGGTGGAGATATGCTGCTCTATACACGCTAAAAGTAGTGATTATTTACATGGAGTCTGGTGGAGATATGCTGCTCTATACACGCTAAAAGTAGTGATTATTTACATGGAGTCTGGTGGAGATATGCTGCTCTATACACACTAAAAGTAGTGATTATTTACATGGAGTCTGGTGGGTTTGGTGATGGTGATGTCGGGGCTGTTTCATGTTAAACTAAAAGGATCTTACTCTTTAACTAAAAGGTCTATCTCTGTAGGGATCCATCCCATAATGATGTCACACATTTAGAATAATAATCTGTTTTTTTAAATAAAAGATTTGTTAATAGGATATATATATATATATATATATATATATTATCAAAACTACTCCATAATTCTTGTATTGTGTGTGTGTGTGTGTGTGTGTGTGTGTGTGTGTGTGTGTGTGTGTGTGTGTGTGTGTGTGTGTGTGTGTGTGTGTGTGTGTGTGTGTGTGTGTGTGTGTGTGTGTCTCCTCTCAGTGTATCCACAGAGACCTGGCGGCCAGGAACGTGTTGGTCACTGAAGACAACGTGATGAAGATCGCGGACTTCGGTCTGGCCCGAGACGTCCACCACATCGACTACTATAAGAAGACAACTAACGTGAGACTTCGTCAACACCTCTGGGAGATCCCCCCCCCCCCCCGATCCTGTTTAAATCGATCCAAAATTAAATAAAACAGCTCAGAGCGCTCATTCTTTCTGCTGCAGAAAGCTAAGGCTTCTGTTTTCACGCCATTTACGTTCCACGCTCGTGATGACGTCATCACGTTACCTGACGTCCGGTGCAAACCCGCCCGACACCATCTCTATTTTTTTTTATTTATGACACAATTTCAGTACTGTTATTAAGTATTATAGTTTATTGATTTACTTTTAGCTTAGCTTGGACTGATTTTATGGCCGTGATATTTGAGGATTCACCACCAACGTACCGGCACTGGGGAGCTCTTTATTTCTATGCAGACTATAATATATGTCAATAATATCAATATGCGATTGCATAATTTAATGCATCAACAGCCAAAGTCGCATATTTATGCAGGGGGGGGGCTGTATTCTTTTCAAATACGGCACAATTTTTCCGCATAAATTGCCGATTTCTGCGCAAAATAATGCGGGGCTTGCATGATTTCATAATCCTGCATTTTCATTGCAAAAAAAGTCACATATATCTTAGCAGGAAGATGAAAAATGTTGCACAAGAGCAGCGTTTTCCCCCTGTTGCCATGGGAACGTTACGAATTGACGTAATTACGCAACAAGACGAACACGGTCTCTTTTTCATCAAACCAGTTTTTGCAAGTTCTCAAAATTTTATCGCATAAAATTGCATAAATATCCCGAAAATTCAATCACATTTGTTAAGAAAATGTGCCGCATAATCAAGGATTTTTACCCCAATCGCAAAAAACTCAGGATTTTTCTGGAAGGATTGGATGATATACTGACTGATCAGGACCCCACGCATCCGGTCCCACCCCCCCTCTGGCAGGAGGTACCCCAGTCTGAGAGCAAGGACCATGAGGTCCAACACCGGCTTCTTCCCCGCGGCTGTCACACTGTCAGACCTAAAACAGTCCAATCAATCTATTCATGTGCAAAATCTGCACCTTATTCTCTACCGCACTGTTTCACTTTAAATACGGATATTTATACTTTATACTTCTTCACAACTATATGTATCTAGATATTTAAATTTTTCAGTTTTTTTTTTTAGAGGTTATATATTTATATGTATCACTCTACATGCTCTGCAGACCCATATAAGCATTTATTTATAACTAACAGGGTCCAAAATTAGCACCATCTAGTAGCCAAATGCTTCAATCACCAGCCAAAGAAGCTATGGTTAACTATTGAGTGGATGGTAAAATTAACATTAACTGGCCATTTGGCTGGTGGACAATAAAGTTAGTTTTGGACCCTGATAACTAACATCTCGACTTTTCCACAGTGTTTTTAATTGTATCTGCTGTGTTTTTTTTAAGCTGTGAACGTAGTTTTTGGACTACAGTGTACTGTGGTATGATAATAAACAGATCTGGAATCTGTCAGGATGATTAGGTCCTTCTGATGTGTGTGTGTGCTGACAGATGTGTGTGTGTGTGCTGACAGATGTGTGTGCTGACAGATGTGTGTGTGTGTGTGCTGACAGGTGTGTGTGTGTGCTGACAGATGTGTGTGTGTGCTGACAGATGTGTGTGTGTGTGTGTGTGCTGACAGATGTGTGTGTGTGTGTGTGCTGACAGATGTGTGTGTGTGTGTGTGTGTGTGTGCTGACAGATGTGTGTGTGTGTGTGTGTGTGTGTGTGTGTGTGCTGACAGATGTGTGTGTGTGTGCTGACAGATGTGTGTGTGTGTGCTGACAGATGTGTGTGTGTGTGTGCTGACAGATGTGTGTGTGTGCTGACAGATGTGTGTGTGTGTGCTGACAGATGTGTGTGTGTGTGTGCTGACAGATGTGTGTGTGTGTGTGCTGACAGATGTGTGTGTGTGTGTGCTGACAGATGTGTGTGTGTGTGTGCTGACAGATGTGTGTGTGTGTGTGCTGACAGATGTGTGTGTGTGTGTGCTGACAGATGTGTGTGTGTGTGTGCTGACAGATGTGTGTGTGTGTGTGCTGACAGATGTGTGTGTGTGTGTGTGTTCCTGCAGGGTCGTCTGCCGGTGAAGTGGATGGCACCAGAGGCTTTATTTGACCGCGTCTACACGCACCAGAGCGACGTGTGAGTTCCAACTTTAAAGACTCGTTCTTCTTCGATCAGTTGTTGCAATATGACGGCCTCGGGTGTCAATATTAGGACGCAGAAGTTCATTCATGGCGTTGCATAGTCTGTCCACCAGAGGACGCTCTACAATGTCCCTGTTAGTGATGGAGTTGCATAGTCTGTCTGTCCACCAGAGTCTGTCCACCGCTCTACAACGTCCCTGTTAGTGATGGTGTTGCATAGTCTGTCCACCAGAGGACGCTCTACAATGTCCCTGTTAGTGATGGAGTTGCATAGTCTGTCCACCAGAGGACGCTCTACAACGTCCCTGTTAGTGATGGCGTTGCATAGTCTGTCCACCAGAGGACGCTCTACAATGTCCCTGTTAGTGATGGTGTTGCATAGTCTGTCCACCAGAGGACGCTCTACAACGTCCCTGTTAGTGATGGCGTTGCATAGTCTGTCCACCAGAGGACGCTCTACAACGTCCCTGTTAGTGATGGCGTTGCATAGTCTGTCCACCAGAGGACGCTCTACAACGTCCCTGTTAGTGATGGCGTTGCATAGTCTGTCCACCAGAGGACGCTCTACAACGTCCCTGTTAGTGATGGCGTTGCATAGTCTGTCCACCAGAGGACGCTCTACAACGTCCCTGTTAGTGATGGCGTTGCATAGTCTGTCCACCAGAGGACGCTCTACAACGTCCCTGTTAGTGATGGCGCTGCATAGTCTGTCCACCAGAGGATAGTAGTGTTGGTCTAGGAACGTAGTGGTCTAGGAACATAGTGGTCTAGGAACGTAGTGGTCTAGGAAAGCCACAAATGTTGTTTTTTACCAAATGTAAATATAAACTAAAGTATTCCTGAACTTCATCCAACAATCAGGTGGAAATAAAAGTGAAATGAGAAGAGTGTGGATGATGAAACGTTCCTCTGTGTCTCTGGGTATCGAACGAGCGGCTGCAGGTGGTCCTTTGGAGTCTTGCTGTGGGAGATCTTTACCCTGGGCGGCTCCCCGTACCCGGGCGTCCCCGTGGAGGAACTCTTCAAGCTGCTGAAGGAGGGACACCGCATGGAGAAACCCTCGGCATGCACTCCGGAGCTGTGAGGATACACACACTCGCCGCAAACACACACGCACGCACGGACACAGACACACACACACACACACACACACATGCACGGACACAGACACACACACACAAATGCACAGAGAGAGACACACACACACACGCACGGACACAGACACGCACAGACACACACACACACACACATTGACGGACACAGAAACACACACACACACACACATGCACGGACACAGACACACACACACACACACATGCACGGACACAGACACACACACACAAATGCACAGACAGAGACACACACACGCACGGACACAGACACACACATGCACGGACACAGACACACACACACACATGCACGGTCACAGACACACACACACATGCACGGACACAGACACACACACACACACACACATACACATGCACGGACACAGACACACACACACACACATGCACGGACACAGACACACACACACATGCACGGACACAGACACACACACACACACACACACACATACATGCACGGACACAGACACACACACACACACATGCACAGACACAGACACACACACACACACACATGCACGGACACAGACACACACACACACACATGCACGGACACAGACACACACACACACACATGCACGGACACAGACACACACACACATGCACGGACACAGACACACACACACATGCACACACACACATGCACGGACACAGACACACACACACACACATGCACGGACACAGACACACACATGCATGCATCCCCCCGGTTGTGAACGGTTGGTGCCCCTGGGTCCACTTGCCCTTATGGATAATCTGGGCATGGCCCCCAGCACTCCAGACAATACATCAGACATGGTTGACCAGTATCCTGCTAGTTTATGGTATGACCAAAACACATGTGTCAAGTCAGCTACCTTAACATGACATCTTACACATTTACTATCCACATTAGGATAGGGTTAGAGCCGATATATATCGGCCGATATTGGGATTTTCCCGAGTTATCGGTATCTGCATTTAAAAAAATACCGGCCATTATAATTCATTTTATCCACATTTTCATTCATCAGAAGCATTTATAATGGCAAATAAATGATAGTATAGCGTAGTCTGTCCACCAGAGGACGCTCTACAACGTCCCTGTTAGTGATGGCGGTGCATTGTCTGTCCACCAGAGGAAGCTCTACAACGTCCCTGTTAGTGATGGCGTTGCATTGTCTGTCCACCAGAGGACGCTCTACAACGTCCCTGTTAGTGATGGCGTTGCATAGTCTGTCCACCAGAGGACGCTCTACAATGTCCCTGTTAGTGATGGCGTTGCATTGTCTGTCCACCAGAGGACGCTCTACAATGTCCCTGTTAGTATTGGTGTGCTGTGAAACCTTTCACAGAAAGAACTTCCAAAAGTGAGTACACTAGGGACTTTGTACGGGAGAGTAGGAAATTGTGAGCTATTGCAAAATAAGTCAGTTTGAAGAAGGTCATACTTGGAAATATCCCATTCCTGTAAAGATCACTAAATCTTCTAGATCCATGTCTGACCGCTGGTTTGTGTTTTATCAGGTACGTGATGATGAGAGACTGCTGGAACGCTGTCCCGTCTCGCAGGCCGACGTTTCTGCAGCTAGTTGAAGATTTAGACCGCACGCTTTCTCTGATGGCAGACCAGGTAATGTGTTCTTCTGCTTCCAGAAAATAGGTACAGATATGAATCATAAACCAGCATATTCTCACACAGACACACCATTCAAACTGTTAAATGTTTACCTTAAATTGTTGTCACCAGACCCACCAGACTCCATGTAAATAATCACTACTTTTAGCGTATATTGATCAACATATCTCCACTAGACTCCATGTAAATAATCACTACTTTTAGCGTGTATAGAGCAGCATATCTCCACTAGACTCCATGTAAATAATCACTACTTTTAGCGTGTATAGAGCAGCATATCTCCACCAGACTCCATGTAAATAATCACTACTTTTAGCGTGTATAGAGCAGCATATCTCCACCAGACTCCATGTAAATAATCACTCCATGCAGCATATCTAAATAATCACTACTTTTAGCGTGTATAGAGCAGCATATCTCCACCAGACTCCATGTAAATAATCACTACTTTTTAGCGTGTATAGAGCAGCATATCTCCACCAGCAGCATATCTCCACCAGACTCCATGTAAATAATCACTACTTTTAGCGTGTATAGAGCAGCATATCTCCACCAGACTCCATGTAAATAATCACTACTTTTAGCGTGTATAAAGCAGCATATCTCCACCAGACTCCATGTAAATAATCACTACTTTTAGCGTGTATAGAGCAGCATATCTCCACCAGACTCCATGTAAATAATCACTACTTTTAGCGTGTATAGAGCAGCATATCTCCACCAGACTCCATGTAAATAATCACTACTTTTAGTGTGTATAGAGCAGCATATCTCCACCTGTCTCCATGTAAATGATCTATCTATCTAAATGTGTCTCTGCAGGAGTACCTGGACCTGGATTCCCCTCTGGTCCAGTATTCTACCGTCGGACCCCCCGTCTCGGATCAGTCCTCTATCTCTACATAAGCCCCTGGGACTTTTCCTTTCCCCATCCTGGATCACCTTCAGCCTGTTTCCTCCGCTGCGTGGCGGGGCCCCGGCGGCGGGAGGGGGGGTCGGTCCTGAAATCCGGTCTGTCAGCCTGATGTGAACTGGACTGAGCCGGACTCAGGAAGCAGCGGCTCGTTTCATAAAGACGGGGCAGAGACTACCGAGACAAGACTGTGAGCTGCTGCACATCGCGTCTGTGCTTTAATTGTTATTAATGAAAATATTAATGTTCTCAGTGTGAATATTGTAAATACTAGTTTGTGTGAAATGGAAAACCAAAGCGGATTTACGAGAGGAATATGAAATGAAGCGTACGTAAAGAATAACTGAATGAACAGAAGGTAGAAATGAATCCATAAATCTGCAATTTAAAATTTTTTTTATTTAACCTTTATTTAACCAGGGAGACCTGACCGAGACGGCGCACCGGTTACAGTTTAAACAGAAATACAGCAGGGTCGCTGTCGGTACACGATCCGTTCTGAGCATGTGCAAGATGTTCACACATGCGTATATGATATCATGAACGCGTCTTTACGACACTGCACGATCTGTTCCCATAGACAGTTAAAGAAAGTCTAATGTTAGCTTAGCTAACAGCTAATTCGGCTAACCGCTAGCTGAGACCATAGACATACACTACCGGTCCAAAGTTTGGGGTCCCATAGAAATCCCCATTGTCCTCCTTTGTAGACAGAATGCCAGCTGAGATCAGTTGCATTGTTTTTTTTAACCAGGGCAGTAATCAGATTACATTATGTGCTTACATAATAGTAAAATGGTTCTCCAATGTTTTTCTAGTTTTTTATTTTTAAATGATAGATTAGTACACAGAATGAGCCTTTGGAACATTGGATGAATGGTTGCTGATAATGGGCAATGTAGATATTGCATTAAAGATCAGCCCCCCCACCCAAATTAGCAGGTATTCTGTCTATAATGGAGTGGTATGGAAATGTAGAAGGGACCCCAAACTTTGGACCGGTAGTGTATATATGTCTATGGCTGAGACAGCATGTAAAATGAATGAAAATAACCGTTTAAATATGTAACAGCTGTTACGTCAGTTCTACTTTACTAGTGCTCATTTAAAATACAATCACTCACTACTTGTCTTTATTATTACTGTAAAGTCTTAAGTCCCCACTGTTTAGTTTGAGTAACGTTATTTTAGGCTGAATCAAGTTGTCAGCTAGCGGTTAGCCTGAATTAGCTGTGTTAGCTAAACTAGCGTCGTTAGCTTTCCGGTGGAGGCTAACGGCAGCAGACCGCTGCTGTGGACCAGATCGTGCAGCGCCGTAAATCCTCGTAAATCAGGATTATCATCTGCGCGTGCGCTAACATATTGCACATGCTCAGAACGGATCGTGTACCGACAGTCTCAATCACACATGGAGGAAAGGATCAGGTCACATGGGGCAGCTGCATGTTTGAGTTCCACGGCATCGTAACGCGGCCTTAAATTCATCTAATGGGACCAGATCATTGAGATGGAGCAAGGTTTGCAACTTATTCCAAGACCATGGAGCCAAGTAGGAGAAGGCTTTCCCCCAGCTCAGTAAAAACCCTCGGGACCAGGTAAGATCGCCCCCTGGTGGACCGGACATGAAAACAACAACAACACAGCGTACAGTGATGAGAACGGGAATAAGACTTAGTTAAGAGCACACAGAATCTAATTAAAAAAT
>CM049386.1:1344106-1354106 GCA_026937815.1 Etheostoma perlongum
TTTCCTGGAAAAGGATGCTGACTACGCCAAGTCTAGATGTTTATAAATTAACATTCAAAAGGAAAAAAAACAGAACAAATGACTCAGATAATATCTACCAAGGCTAATTTCTGTACAAACCTTCAATTTCTATCTCATCCAGTGACTTCCCCTGCAGCTACAGCAGTCAGTTTACAACAGTCAGTGGAGATACAGCTACAACAGTCATTGGTCAGTGAAGCAGTCAGTGGAGATACAGGTACAATAGTCAGTGGAGATACAAGTACAACAGTCAGTGGAGATACAGCTACAACAGTCAGTGGAGATACAATATAGTCAGTGGAGATACAGCTACAACAGTCATTGGTCAGTGAAGCAGTCAGTGGAGATACAGGTACAATAGTCAGTGGAGATACAAGTACAACAGTCAGTGGAGATACAGCTACAACAGTCAGTGGAGATACAATAGTCAGTGGAGATACAGCTACAACAGTCATTGGTCAGTGAAGCAGTCAGTGGAGATACAGGTACAATAGTCAGTGGAGATACAGCTACAACAGTCGGTGAAGCATCTTATTTATACACAGGTTATTTATAGCGTATCCTATATGAAGATATAACTTATTTCATTTTTAAATTGTAGATGGGAATTTGTGATTAGCCTCAGTGCCAGAAGCTAACTTGTTGTAGCCCAATATAACTAATAAAAAGGTGCCTATCCATTACATGTAACATAACAACTTAACATTCACATTATATCACATCTGGTGACAGGACTCTCTAAAATCTAACGACCTCCCTAGTCCTATTTGTGTTGGGTTCAACGTTTGATACACATACACTCAGATAATATACTGACTGAAGCTTGAAAAAGCATGTTTAGACAACGTCCTTACATGTCATTGTCCACATACACCATGTACCCAGGCGGCCACACACACACACACACACACACACACACACACACACACACACAGACAGACAGACAGACAGACAGACAGACAGACAGAGACACACACACACACACACACACACACATACACACACACACACATTGAAATAGGTTGGTAGATTTAACATGTGGCCCCAAGTCACTTCACTAAATTGTTCATCAGATTTAACTTACCTGTCCAACGTCGGTGAGTGGGCCGAGCTCTGGACTAGTCTGATTGGGTCGGCTGACGGCTGTATGGATGCATGTGCTCTCAGGGGTCAGCTGTAGAAGCAGAAGACAGAGACAAAAGGACAATAAAGAGAAAGTCCTACAGAGGATATTTGACATCTGAATTAAAAAAAGAAACCAGTCTAGCACTGATAGAAAGACTTTGGAGCAATTTTGTCATCAAGGCCTTGTAAAAAGAAAAAAAATACTAAACATATTGTAGACGGTGGAGCATGAAAACTATACTCTGGTAGAACAAAAACAAAGAAGTGATTAAATGCTATATTCATCAGTCTGTTATGGTCAGTATCATCTCTGCTATGGTGTGCTGGGTATGTAGCATCAGGGCTGGTGGTGCTAACAAAAGCTATAAAAATCATGTTCCACCTGAAGATGAAAACGTACTGGATTTTGGTGAAATGTGAAATGTTCTATGGTTAAAGCATTTGTCATGAGAGAACTATCAATTTCACAAAGTCAAATTTTGACCACCTTGCATCTCCATGGCCAGTCTGAGTCACCATAATCATAGGTGATCTCCTCTCCTGGACTTATGTCTCTGTGACAGTGTGGTACTCCAGCTGCACGGAGGCCGACAGGAAGCGACTGCAGAGGGTGACAAACACTGCACAAAAAATAATTGGCTGCCCTCTGCCCTCTTTGACTGCCATCTACAACTCCCGTTGTCTCAGTAGGGCCAGAATCATCCTGAGGGACACCACCCACCCCGGCTCCCATCTCTTTAACCTGCTGCCCTCAGGCAGGCGCTTCAGGTCAATACGGGCCAGAACAAACAGACTCAGGGATAGCTTTTTCCCCAAAGCTGTCACAATACTCAACCTACACTCAGACTTGCACTAATGTATTGTATATGTATGTATGTGTTAATAATGTGTGCACTTTTAGAGAGTTGCTCTCCAAATCTCATTGTACTGGTACAATGACAATAAAGGCTTTCAATTCAATTCAATTCAACTGCAAACAAGCAGAGATGGGGCTTCCCTTGCACAGCGAGGTACTTCATCTTGGCATTCGGGTTTATATGGTCGTCATTTACAAGTCTGCCAAACGATCCATCCTCTTTTGCTGCATCAACACTACAAACGCACAAGTTACATTTTCTAAACAATCAGTTTTTATAATAATGCAATGTAAATTAACCTGAAGGGAGAAAGAGAGTCCTATAATTCTGATTAGATTAACCAGTGACATATACTTACCACCACAGTTTCCCATTAAAACGGAACTCGAACACTTTGAGGCGGTCATGGTAAATTCTCTGTCTCCTCTCACATTCTCAAATTCAAATTCAAGACCTTTATTTGTCCCCGAGAGGCGATTCATTTTGCTGCAGTAGCAAAGACATTGACATACATGACAAAGACAACAATATCAATTAAAAATACAGACCAAATGGGGAAATAAATACCACAAAATTCAAAATTTAAATCCCAGTGTGCAGAAGATGACCTATTCCTTCCAGAGTTGAGCAGAGAGATAGCAGAGGGGACGAAGGAGAATTTATACCTGTTAGTTTTGGCTGGTGGCCGACTGAAGCAGGAACCAGAGGGCTTGCTTGCTTATCAGCTCACCTCTGTATTCCAATAGAAAGTCTCCCTTTTCAAATGGAACAGAGGTGAAGATGCCACGACCTAATTCATCAAAGACCAAACAACAAATAAGTGGCAAAAAGTGATATGTATTAAAGTTGAATCATGATTAGACAGTGAGAAGATTTAACTTACCTTTTACAGCAGGGGTCTTCAACAATTCTAAGTCAGGGACCCCCTACTACATATATTGTATAAAATGAAGTTGCATATTAAACTGGACCCACAATAAAGTGTAGGGTGGCCTAGAGCCTTAATACATAACGTTTTAGTGCATTATACTAAGCTATTAAAATAAAATCTGTTGGCAAGATTTTATAAATTATCTTAATAATATATTAAGTAATATTAAACACACATGTGGCACAGTGAATCCTTAGGATGAACTGTATCTGTGAATACATTACCTACTATATAGACCCAAAAAGGCTGATTTTATTTGCAGATTTGTAGATTATTTTTGCTAATAATATGTTGGATTCATGTTACATTTAAAATTTGAACAAACTTTTTTTTTTTAAATTAACAAAAATGGAGGCCCCCCTGTAGTAACTCTGAGGACCCTATAGGGGTCCCGGGACCACCTGTTGAAGATCTCTGTTTTACAGCACTGATGTACCTGATGTCAAGTCCCACTTTGTCACTTTTAGCAGTAACATAAAATCTTGCATCATCCTTTGGATTAATGCGTCTACGCCGCTGCATGTTTCCTGTCTTCAGGTGTCACAGCCTAAATTACCAAACGTGATTGTCATTATTACAATGGTCACTGGGACAAGCATGATCAGAGAACTAAAGTCTGGGTAAATTAATAATGTACAATTCACATCTGGACAGAAGCCAAATGATGTGCTCATAACTGCACCATGCATATTTACAACAACACCAAGTACCAGGCTGGTGGGAGTCTGTACTACATAACAGGAGGACAACAGCTGCTTTAATCTCCAGCTGTGCTGCACCACGTTCAGACTTAACTTCATCCTGCCTCCAACTGATGGAAAGTCACTGACCACATCAGATAATTTCTCTAATCAAAAATCAAATGGAGCATATCTCTAGTAGGCTTCATAGACCATGCTGCTCAGTGTTATCATCCAAAAGTAACAGACAGGTAGCAAGAAAAAAGGTTTTAACTAACAGCAGCTGTGTTTAGTTTCCCAGGGTAAAATCTGATTCTCTTCTCTTTATAATCACACTCTACATGTTCTCTTTCTTCATGTGACAGTTATGGGATTCACATTGGGTTTTGGGTTTTTAAGTCCTTTTAAATTTGGTTTCTTTGGTCAATATGAATTACAGATTATTATGACATGAAATGTTATCACTGTGATGCTGTTTCAGAATTATTCAAATAATTAACATGCAACTGACGGGTCAAAGAACAGGTCAGCAAACCCGGGGACGCCTGGTCACCCTAAACTAGCTGCTTTCCAGTCGTCCTCTCCTGTCCTGTCTGCAGGACCCCAGTCACGGAGACGCTAAACGAGGCTTAACGAGCAGCATGCGGCCACGCGCCGCGGCCACGCGCCGCGGCCACAGCTCAACTTGACCGAGCAAGCTAGCTTTCATTTTAAAAATGACCAACTCTAACCCACTGACAATTACCTGCTGTCCGCATGTCTACCTGCCGTCCGCATTTTAAAACCTGACCAACTCTAACCCTGCCGTCCGCATGTCTACCTGCCGTCCGCATGTCTACCTGCCGTCCCCGTGTCTACCTGCCGTCCCCATGTCTACCTGCCGTCCGCATGTCTACCTGCCGTCCCCGTGTCTACCTGCCGTCCCCGTGTCTACCTGCCGTCCCCGTGTCTACCTGCCGTCCCCGTGTCTACCTGCCGTCCGCATGTCTACCTGCCGTCCCCATATCTACCTGCTGTCTACCTGCTGTCTTCCACCTCTTTAGTCGAGGCTTAATGAGCAGGACATGTTGATAGCCACTCGAGGCTTAATGAGCAGGAAGCTAGCTCAGCTAACATTGCTTACGCTAGTAAATATATAGCTAGCAATTTACAGTTTTGCAAAAATGCAACTATATTAACAAATATAAATCTTACCTGTATGTATTTAATCCCAAAGTACGTCCATGTAGTCTAGCTGCCACTTTCCAGATGTTTCCATTTAAGTTTTAAAACACCGACGTCTCTCTGCTACCTCGACGTGTCTGGGCACCCTGGCAGGTCTGGGCGGAGCCCGGCAGGTCTGGGCGGAGCCCGGCAGGTCTGGGCGGACCCCGGTAGGTCTGGGCGGAGCCCGGCAGGTCTGGGCGAACTCTGGCAGGTCTGGGCACCCCGGCAGGTCTGGGCACCCCGGCAGGTCTGGGCGGAGCTCCCGGTCGACTTCTGTTTGGTACCGCCCACGCGCGAAATAGTTCAACTGTGTGTTTGTGTTTCTCTGTGTGTGTGTGTGTGTGTGTGTGTGTGTGTGTGTGTGTGTGTGTGTGTGTGTGTGTGTGTGTGTGTGTGTGTGTGTGTGTGAGTCCTTTTTGTCTTATATAATTAAGTTTTGATCAAACCCCCCCCTTAAAGAAAATAAAATCACATGAGCCAAAATCATTTCCATCATTTATTTCTAAGACAAAGCAGCCGAGTTACACAGAAACATCACATCTGACATTATGACCCACATCAAGTCGTCTTAGGCTGCATCTCCACCGCTGCGGTTTGGTTTGAAAGGAATATCTTCCCCCTCTCATTCCCCCTGCTCTGGTGTTCCCCTCTCATTCCCCCTGCTCTGGTGTTCCTTCCTCTCATTCCCCCTTCTCTGGGGTTCCCCTGCTCTGGTGTTCCCCCTCTCATTCCCCCTCTCTGGTGTTCCCCCTCTCATTCCCCCTGCTCTGGTGGTTCCCCCTCTCATTCCCCCTGCTCTGGTGTTCCTTCCTCTCATTCCCCCTTCTCTGGGGTTCCCCCTCTCATTCCCTCTGCTCTGGTGTTCCCCCTCTCATTCCCCCTTCTCTGGTGTTCCCCCTCTCATTCCCCCTGCTCTGGTGGTTCCCCCTCTCATTCCCCCTGCTCTGGTGTTCCTTCCTCTCATTCCCCCTTCTCTGGGGTTCCCCCTCTCATTCCCTCTGCTCTGGTGTTTCCCCTCTCATTCCCTCTGCTCTGGTGTTCCCCCTCTCATTCCCCCTGCTCTGGTGGTTCCCCCTCTCATTCCCCCTGCTCTGGTGTTCCTTCCTCTCATTCCCCCTTCTCTGGGGTTCCCCCTCTCATTCCCTCTGCTCTGGGGTTCCCCCTCTCATTCCCTCTGCTCTGTTGGTTCCCCCTCTCATTCCCCCTGCTCTGGTGTTCCTTCCTCTCATTCCCCCTGCTCGCCTATAAAACGCCTTCCTAAAGGACAGGCTGCTATAACTCGGTCAAATCTGACAAACATGATACACACATTTTTAGATTCAGTGTGACTTATGCTTTCTGATGATATATTATCTCCATGTGCATCCACACTAAATGTCCAAAAATCAAAGAAACCAAGCTCCTGAAATACCAAAACGTAGCGATGTAGACGTAGCCTCCGACTCTTTGACGGGAGTCGCGACGAGCTCTCCACGCCAGCGCGAACGCATCGTCACAACTCCCCAGCCTCGTCCCTCTCACATTAAACACAGCCCTCCATAAATTAAATATCACTTATAATCACTGTAATAGGCCTCTCTTTCCACGCGTCTGTAACACCGGTCACACAGCAAAACATAACATTTAAATGTCGTATTTTTATTTTTATTTTTTTTTACCCCGAATCAGCGTCTAATGCTCTTTGCTGCAAAAGGTGATCATTAAGAAAAGTCATGCATGGGGAAAAACATTCAGATTGCATGTGAGTGTGCGTGAAAGCGAGTGTAAGTTATGTTAGAGCCGGGCGATATGGAGAAAAAAAAAAAATCACAATATTTATTTTTACACAATAAGTC
Organism: Etheostoma perlongum; assembly: GCA_026937815.1. NCBI lineage: Eukaryota > Metazoa > Chordata > Actinopteri > Perciformes > Percidae > Etheostoma > Etheostoma perlongum. The sequence goes on from CM049386.1 coordinate 1,350,762, forward strand.
GATGTCGATATTGAGAGATATTGGTAATTGTCATCTTGACCATGATATTTGTGTGTAAAGGCAAATAATAGAATAGCCAGAACAGTGTGATGAATTCAGGAAATGACATCACTTTGCTGTTGTGCAGCCTTTTGCAAAGACGACACGTCATATCACGATATCCAAAATCTAAGACGATATATCTCATATATCGATATCATTATAGGGCTGGGAATGGTTTCAATATCATAAACCGTGACTTTGACACCTAAACGATACTTTTTCCAAATCCAATTTCATAAAACAAAAGAAATGACAACCTTACGGCAGAGATCTTTGTCTTTATGATTCAGCTCCGACTACGTGGTTACGACGCGTAACCAGAGTTCAAAATGATCTCCATCTACCAGCCAAATCCTGGTCAAATATAAGTGGCTGGTAGATTTTCCTCACTTGCCAGCCAACAAAACACAATGATAATCTATTGAGTGGCTGGAAAAACTAGCTAGCCATTTGGTTACTGCGTGTAACGTTAGACAGCCAATCGCAAACATCGTTAGATCTTGGTAGAAGCATGCAGCGTGATTTTTGGCTCAAAGACACTCAATGATGAGACTTACTCCTGGAAATTTGGTATTTTTTCATACTCAATACTTTAGAGGCATTTCGGCAGGCGCCAAAAGAGAATTGAATTAGGTACCCAGCCCTAGATATAATATGGATATATTGCCCAGCCCTGTGTGTGTGTGTGTGTGTGTGTGCGTGTGTGTGTGTTTGTGTGTGTGTGTGTGTGTGTTTGTGCGTGTGCGTGTGTGTGTGTGTTATCTACTTCCCGGCTTTAACGCCGCCCCTCTGTGTCGTCCACAGAGCGTTTCCTGGCGAACAAGTGGGTGGGGTCTCTGCTTTTGAAGCCCGGCTGGATGTTGAACACGGGCATGTTCCTCCAGCTGGACGGGTTGTTGTAGGCGGCCGAGCCGGAGTCGCTGGCGCACGGTTTGTTCTGCACCAGCTGGAGGAAGGTCTCCATGTCGGGGCCCAGCCTCGCCATTACGCCCGTCTTTACCGCCGCCACCGTCTGCTCGTCGCACGCCTGCAGCGCCTGCAGCAGAGTGCTGTAGTATCTGGACCACGGAGCACACAGGAAGTCAGGGACAACGTGTGCAGAGAATATACTCATCCTCTATCTTACACTACGAGACTTAAAAGCGACAAAAACTTTGAAAAAAGTTAGAAAAAGCAGCGAAAAATGCCAATAATGTCCAAAAAAAAGGTAAAAAATATCACAATAGCGTCAGCAACGCTCCAAAAAAGTATCTACCATACACTAGAAGACTTTGAAAATACTACGTGTCTTAAGTTTGCGTGCACACAAACACCGAATCAACATCACAACAATGTCAAATAATCCAGAAATGCTGAAAATGTCCAACAGGTTCTCACTCCCATCTCGTCAAATTTGACACTAATAAATAAAAATAAAAACACAAATGTTGCATCGAAACTGCAGTGAAAGTGAAAACCCTGCATACTTACATACAACAAACACTGTGGTTGGAAATATATTTAGAAAATAAAGTGTGTGTGTGTGTGTGTGTGTGAGTGTGTGTGTGTGTGTGAGTGTGTGTGTGTGTGTGTGTGTGTGTGTGTGTGTGAGTGTGTGTGTGAGAGAGACTCACCTGTTGGGGAAGTGAGTGGGCACCTGCACCACCTCTCCGATGGCGTCCGGGTTGGTTCGAGCCACAGTGCAGATGTCCAGACTAGAGTAACACTCTTCTTGCACCTTTTAAATTAAAAACAGACAGAAGCTTTTAGTGACAGGCGGCAGGGAGCAGTAACTGTGTGTGCGTGTGTGTGTGTGTGTGTGCGAGTGTGCGTGTGCGTGTGTGTGTGTGTGTGTGTGTGTGTCTGAGTTTACAAACCTCTGCGATCATCCTCTGGAAGATGTTGCAGCGGCGGATAGTTTGGAAAACCTTGGTTGAGATTCCCTGAGAGATGCATTGCAGACTTTTCTTGACAAACGTTTTGCCCTGCGGGACACACACACACACACACACACACACACACACACACACACACACACACACACACACACACACACACACACACACACACACACATGTGAGACAGAGTGACAGTCAAGTAGAGACGCATAGATGATGGGCAGAACGGCGGATGGATAGATGGAGAGACAAAGACAGACAGATGGATAGAAGACTGACAGGACGACAGAGAGACAGACAGGTAAATGGACAGATGAGAGACAGACAGACAGATGAGAGACAGACAGACAGATGAGAGACAGACAGACAGACTCACCTCTGTGTTGAAGGTAGCGGCGGACTGCAGGAAGAGTTCACAGAGTTCGTGCATCCCGTCGGTGTCGCAGGTGGAGTTCTCCAGACAGGAGAAGAATCCACAGCCCACGGAGACAGCTCCATTCAAACATCTGGCCACATCAGCTGCAGACAGGCAGGCAGACAGGTAGGCAGACAGGCAGGCAGACAGACAGACAAACAGGCAGACAGGTAGGCAGACAGACAGACAGACGTTCACTAACGTTAATACACGTCAGAGGAATACAGCGTATCCTGCAGCGGGGGGGGGTAGAGACTAACAGGCAGTGTATCCGTGTCAGGTTCTCATCTGGGGCCGCACCCCCTAAAGGTCTGATCCTAGAATCGCCCCTGCTCTGCAGAATGAGTACTTTTATTTCGGTAGGCTACTTCAATGTTGGTAGGTCTGAGTAGTACACAACGCAGCACATTACTTTAAAAAGAAGTGCAAAAAAAAATCCTTTTCCCTTTTTAAAAGTCAAACTCAGACTGTAGAAGTCTGACTTTATAGGAAGGAAATAGAAAACAATGACGCTGCAACACGATAGCCTGTAAATATACAGTATTCTGCAGAATGAGTAGTTTACTGTTAAACTTTGACTTGTAACAGAGTATTTCTACATTGTGATATGACTATTTTACTTCAAGATGTGAGTACAACGCTGCAAATTATTAAAAGAAAAACGTGCAAAAAACAGCAGCATTATCCCTTTAAAGGAGTATTACTGCACAGATAAACAAGCTACAGTAAGATAATATCTAATAGTATTATATTATTATATTATAATATCTAATATTCTGCCGAGCAAAGAAGAAGCAGCAGTGTCATTGCACGAATAGAGAGTCCGTGTTCTGGACCCGGGACTCACTGGGGCTGTTGGCGGAGAACCGAGCCCGGCGGGGAGCAGCCTCCTCCGGCAGCAGCTCGAAGCACGCGGCGGAGCCGAGTCCGAGGACCAGCAGCAGAGCGGAGCCGGGCAGCATGGTGAGTCCGACGGGGAGGATGGAGATGATGAAGATGATGGAGATGATG
>CM049386.1:1359106-1381606 GCA_026937815.1 Etheostoma perlongum
TTCTGGGCGTGCTGGTCTTACAGGGTGGTGTGTTCAGGTGCATTCTGGGCGTGCTGGTCTTACAGGGAGGTGTGTTCAGGTGCATTCTGGGCGTGCTGGTCTTACAGGGAGGTGTGTTCAGGTGCATTCTGGGCGTGCTGGTCTTACAGGGAGGTGTGTTCAGGTGCATTCTGGGCGTGCTGGTCTTACAGGGAGGTGTGTTCAGGTGCATTCTGGGTGTGCTGGTCTTACAGGGAGGTGTGTTCAGGTGCATTCTGGGCGTGCTGGTCTTACAGGGAGGTGTGTTCAGGTGCATTCTGGGCGTGCTGGTCTTACAGGGAGGTGTGTTCAGGTGCATTCTGGGCGTGCTGGTCTTACAGGAGGTGTGTTCAGGTGCATTCTGGGCGTGCTGGTCTTACAGGGAGGTGTGTTCAGGTGCATTCTGGGCGTGCTGGTCTTATAGGGAGGTGTGTTCAGGTGCATTCTGGGCGTGCTGGTCTTATAGGGAGGTGTGTTCAGGTGGATTCTGGTCTTACAGGGAGGTGTGTTCAGGTGCATTCTGGTCTTACAGGGAGGTGTGTTCAGGTGCATTCTGGGCATGCTAGTCTTACAGGGAGGTGTGTTCAGGTGCATTCTGGGCGTGCTGGTCTTACAGGGAGGTGTGTTCAGGTGCATTCTGGGCGTGCTGGTCTTACAGGGAGGTGTGTTCAGGTGCATTCTGGGCGTGCTGGTCTTACAGGGAGGTGTGTTCAGGTGCATTCTGGGCGTGCTGGTCTTACAGGGAGGTGTGTTCAGGTGCATTCTGGGCGTGCTGGTCTTACAGGGAGGTGTGTTCAGGTGCAAGAATATAAGACTGGGGGATACCCACCGTGGGCGTGAACGGAGAGACCACGGTTCCCTGGCGGAGGCCGTCCCAGTTGAAGCCTTCAAACCACCTGAAGGACAAAGACGTGTTGCCGTGACAACACTATAACTCCAGCAGGAAGAACTCGCATCACAGTGAAGTCCATAGAAATGAAATGGATAGAAAGGCCATTTCCATTTAAATCAACGGAGCAGCCATTTTAATGTGTACCGTTGCCATGGTGACGTACAAACTTCCGATAATACGAGGCCGAGAGTCTGCCGCTAAATGAGTCACATTAACTTCACTTTAATTAACGTTAGCGGTCCGCTGGGTATAATGTGTACATTATATGTACTGTATATATATATATATATATATATATATATATATATATATATATATATATATATATATATATATATAATTTATGTGTTTTGTGTGCAGGAATCTGAATGTCTAAAGTAACTAGTAACTAAAAGCTGTCAGATGAGTAAAAAGTAGAATATTTCTCTCTGAAATGTAGCGGAGTACGAGTAGAAAGTAACATGAAAAGACTCAGGTAAAGTACAAGTACCTCAACATTTGTACTTAAGTACAGTACTGGAGTAAATGTACTTAGTTACATTGCACCGTCACCCATGACGACTAACATCTTGACTTTCTCACTTGTGCTTCTGGACGTCCTTCACTCCGTTCTTCTGGTTCCCGAGCCTCTCTGAAGGGTTGTCCCTGAAGCAGATTCACAATCACTAAAACTTTATTGATCCCCGAGATTCTGTTACAGTTGCACAAAGTATATAAATACCAGAGTACAAATATAAATAAAGAAATATAAGGAGTGTGGATATGCACGGTGTGTATATATATATATATATATATATATATATATATACACACACATGCCCCCCCCAAAAAAAATAATTCACAAGCGATAGATTGTTCCCCATCAAAGAATATGAAACCCACTCCCCAAAGGAAAAATAAAACAAAAAATAATATTCTCTCTCTCTCTCTCTCTCTCTTCTCTCTCTCTCTCTGTCTCTCTCATCCCTCTCTCTCCCCTCTCTCTCTCTCTCTTCTCTCTCTCTCCCTCTCTCTCTCCCTCTCTCTCTCTCTCTCCTCTCTCTGTCTCTCTCATCCCTCTCTCTCTCTCTCTCTCCCTCTCTCTCTCTCTCATCCCTCTCTCTCCTCTCTCTCCTCTCTCTCTCTCTCTCTCCTCTCTCTGTCTCTCTCATCCCTCTTTCTCCCTCTCTCTCTCTCTCTCTCCCTCTCTCTGTCTCTCTCTCCCTCTCTCTCTCTCTCTCTCTTCCCTCTCTCTCTCCCTCTCTCTGTCTCTCTCTCTCTCTTCCCTCTCTCTCTCTCTCTCTCTCTCTGTCTCTCTCTCTCTCTCCTCTCTCTCTCTCTCTCTCTCTTCCCTCTCTCTCCTCTCTCTCTCCCTCTCTCTGTCTCTCTCTCCTCTCTCTCTCTCTCTCTCTTCCTCTCTCTCTCCCTCTCTCTGTCTCTCTCTCTCTCTCTTCCCTCTCTCTCTCTCTCTCTCTCTCTCACACTCTCTCTCTCTCTCTCTCACTCTCTCCCTCTCTCTGTCTCTCTCTCTCCCTCTCTCTGTCTCTCTCTCTCTCTTCCCTCTCTCTCTCTCACACTCTCTCCCTCTCTCTGTCTCTCTCTCTCCCTCTCTCTGTCTCTCTCTCTCTCTTCCCTCTCTCTCTCTCTCTCTCTGTCTCTCTCCCTCTCTCTCTCTCTCCCTCTCTCCCCCTCTCTCTGTCTCTCTGTTCTTTCTCTAGCTCGCTCCACCATTTTATGTCAACACAGCGCTCTAGGAATACGTAGCTGTTGTCATAGCAACAAAAGATGCCATCGGCTGTTTTTTGGAATAAACTACAAAAGTACCCAAAGTTTAATAAAATCTAACACCTAGCCAATGAACGGATATCCATATAGTCGGATATTCGGATCCAGCCCTACTTCTTATCCCCCCCATTATACTGTGCCCCCCCTCCAATTAACAACACCTGTGCCCTCTGCAGCCCCTCTGGTGGTCTTGGTCAGTGCGATACTAACCTGCAGAGCCGTTTGATGAGGTTTGCAGCACTCTTGGTGATCTTCTTGGGAAACTCGACCATGTCGATGCCTCTCAGGATGACGTTGTACGTCTTCATGGGATCACAGCCGGAAAAGGGAGGACTGGGGACGGAGAGAGGAAACTCGGTTGGATTCATTCATCCCAGTTAAGGAGAAAACACAAGACTTTCACCAGGAAACAGGTGTTCATGTCCTGGAGAAGTTAAGGTGAAAACACAAGACTTTCACCAGGAAACAGGTGTTCATGTCCCGGAGAAGTTAAGGTGAAAACACAAGACTTTCACCAGGAAACAGGTGTTCATGTCCTGGAGAAGTTAAGGAGAAAACACAAGACTTTCACCAGGAAACGGGTGTTCATGTCCTGGAGAAGTTAAGGAGAAAACACAAGACTTTCACCAGGAAACAGGTGTTCATGTCCTGGAGAAGTTAAAGGAGAAAACACAAGACTTTCACCAGGAAACAGGTGTTCATGTCCTGGAGAAGTTAAGGAGAAAACACAAGACTTTCACCAGGAAACAGGTGTTCATGTCCTGGAGAAGTTAAGGAGAAAAACACAAGACTTTCACCAGGAAACAGGTGTTCATGTCCTGGAGAAGTTAAGGAGAAAACACAAGACTTACACCCAGGAAACAGGTGTTCATGTCCTGGAGAAGTTAAGGAGAAAACACAAGACTTTCACCAGGAAACAGGTGTTCATGTCCTGGAGAAGTTAAGGAGAAAACACAAGACTTTCACCAGGAAACAGGTGTTCATGTCCTGGAGAAGTTAAGGAGAAAACACAAGACTTTCACCAGGAAACAGGTGTTCATGTCCTGGAAAAGTTAAGGAGAAAACACAAGACTTTCACCTGGAAACAGGTGTTCATGTCCTGGAGAAGTTAAGGAGAAAACACAAGACTTTCACCCAGGAAACAGATGTTCATGTCCTGGAGAAGTTAAGGAGAGAAAACACAAGACTTTCACCCAGGAAACAGATGTTCATGTCCTGGAGAAGTTAAGGAGAAAACACAAGACTTTCACCCAGGAAACAGATGTTCATGTCCTGGAGAAGTTAAGGAGAAAACACAAGACTTTCACCCAGGAAACAGATGTTCATGTCCTGGAGAAGTTAAGGAGAAAACACAAGACTTTCACCCAGGAAACAGATGTTCATGTCCTGGAGAAGTTAAGGAGAAAACACAAGACTTTCACCAGGAAACAGGTGTTCATGTCCTGGAGAAGTTAAGGAGAAAACACAAGACTTTCACCCAGGAAACACAAGACTTTCACCCAGGACACAGATGTTCATGTCCTGGAGAAGTTAAGGAGAAAACACAAGACTTTCACCCAGGAAACAGATGTTCATGTCCTGGAGAAGTTAAGGAGAAAACACAAGACTTTCACCAGGAAACAGGTGTTCATGTCCTGGAGAAGTTAAGGAGAAAACACCCAGGAAACAGATGTTCATGTCCTGGAGAAGTTAAGGAGAAAACACAAGACTTTCACCAGGAAACAGGTGTTAATGTCCTGGAGAAGTTAAGGAGAAAAAACAAGACTTTCACCAGGAAACAGGTGTTCATGTCCTGGAGAAGTTAAGGAGAAAACACAAGACTTTCACCAGGAAACAGGTGTTCATGTCCTGGAGAAGTTAAGGAGAAAACACAATACTTTCACCAGGAAACAGGTGTTCATGTCCTGGAGAAGTTAAGGAGAAAACACCAGACTTTCACCAGGAAACAGGTGTTCATGTCCTGGAGAAGTTAAGGAGAAAACACCAGACTTTCACCAGGAAACAGGTGTTCATGTCCTGGAGAAGTTAAGGAGAAAACACCAGACTTTCACCAGGAAACAGGTGTTCATGTCCTGGAGAAGTTAAGGAGAAAACACAAGGTTTCTGAAAAGGTTTCTGAGTCTCAAGGCAAAACAAAGTGTGAAGTGTCCATGTGTCCTCTGACGTGTGCTCTGAATTTATTTTCATTTGAGTTAATCCGGTAAGTAAACACAAACTTTAATTAATTAATACTAGTTATTCTGCTAACATTGCACATAACAACCCTCATATTGTCCTCATGTTGTCCTCATGTTGTCCCCATGTTGTCCTCATGTTGTCCCCATGTTGTCCTCATGTTGTCCCCATGTTGTCCCCATGTTGTCCTCATGTTGTCCCCATATTGTCCTCATGTTGTCCTCATGTTGTCCCCATGTTGTCCTCATGTTGTCCCCATGTTGTCCTCATGTTGTCCCCATGTTGTCCCCATGTTGTCCTCATGTTGTCCCCATATTGTCCTCATGTTGTCCTCATGTTGTCTTCATGTTGTCCCCATGTTGTCCTCATGTTGTCCCCATATTGTCCTCATGTTGTCCTCATGTTGTCCCCATGTTGTCCTCATGTTGTCCCCATGTTGTCCTCATGTTGTCCCCATGTTGTCCTCATGTTGTCCCCATGTTGTCCCCATGTTGTCCTCATGTTGTCCCCATATTGTCCTCATGTTGTCCTCATGTTGTCCCCATGTTGTCCTCATGTTGTCCCCATGTTGTCCTCATGTTGTCCCCATGTTGTCCCCATGTTGTCCTCATGTTGTCCCCATATTGTCCTCATGTTGTCCTCATGTTGTCTTCATGTTGTCCCCATGTTGTCCCCATGTTGTCCTCATGTTGTCCTCATGTTGTCCCCATGTTGTCCTCATGTTGTCCCCATGTTGTCCCCATGTTGTCCTCATGTTGTCCCCATGTTGTCCTCATGTTGTCCTATATCAATGTTCTTTTTAATTCCCCAAAATAACATGATTGATTCCACCCAACGCTCTTTGCCAAGTACAAATCTCTACTTTCATTAATTTTGGGGCGTCTTATTCAATTTTATAGCATTGTAAAACAAATGGAAGTGTTTTTGAAATAGTATTGAGTAAAAGTTGACATATTCCAGTCTGTGATTATCATCAACATCCATTCCTTTAATTTTAGTCTCAATAATTCCTAATTTCTGCTTTTCTAACTCAAACATTAGGTATAATTTCCTATAAATGAGGTTTATTGACCATAAATTCCAAAAATAACTAAAACTAAAGTAAATAAGTTAGTGTTACGTAGGGTTAAACATCAAAAAAAGTGACAAACATTGAAAAAAAAGTGTCAAAAGTGTTGAAAAAAGGGACAAAAAAGTAAAAAAGTTAAAAACATCAATAAAAAGCTTCAACAAAAGTGTTTACATTCAATTTTGACGGGAAGACAACGCGAGGGTTCATGAGAAGGTGAACCATGCTGGTGTACCTGCCACTGAGCAGCTCGAAGACCAGTACCCCCAGAGACCAGCAGTCCGCGGAGCTGTCGTGGCCTTTGTTCAGGATGATCTCCGGGGCGACGTACTCGGGGGTCCCACAAAATGTCCACGTCTTCTTACCCAGACCCACTTTCTTAGCAAAGCCAAAGTCCACCTGCACGCAAAGAAACATGATATTATAATTATTACGCAATATCCGGCAAATTAAAATGACTTAATTGCCTTTTTGAGGGGCTTAACATATTCAAAAACTCACCAAATTTGGCGGTGCATCAAGCCTGGTGAAAATTCACGTATATTAAGGGTTTGGGGAATAGGCGCACAAAAATGTCTCTCTAGCGCCCCTACAGAGTTAAACAAATTGAGACCCTGCAGCATGCGTTTAATGGCAGGACGGACATAAAACTCCATTGGAGCCCCCTAAACCCGACAGGAAGTCCGCCATTTTGAATTGAAAGTTCGAAATTAGTGAGATTTTGGCCATTTCCACATGTCGTCATGAATTCAATTTTATATATATGTATTTCACAAGTTATCTTCCAGGTCTTTCCATAAAGACCAGGTCTAGACCGGACTCTTGGATGTTATTTATCTCCCAGGTCTTCCATAAAGAGCAGGTCTAGACGGACTCTGGGATGTTATTTATCTCCCAGGTCTTTCCATAAAGAGCAGGTCTAAACCGGACTCTGGGATGTTATTTATCTCCCAGGTCTTTCCATAAAGACCAGGTCTAGACCGGACTCTGGGATGTTATTTATCTCCCAGGTCTTCCATAAAGAGCAGGTCTAGACCGGACTCTGGGATGTTATTTATCTCCCAGGTCTTTCCATAAAGAGCAGGTCTAGACCGGACTCTGGGATGTTATTTATCTCCCAGGTCTTTCATAAAGAGCAGGTCTAGACCGGACTCTGGGATGTTATTTATCTCCCAGGTCTTTCCATAAAGAGCAGGTCTAAACCGGACTCTGGGATGTTATTTATCTCCCAGGTCTTTCCATAAAGACCAGGTCTAGACCGGACTCTGGGATGTTATTTATCTCCCAGGTCTTTCCATAAAGAGCAGGTCTAAACCGGACTCTGGGATGTTATTTATCTCCCAGGTCTTTCCATAAAGACCAGGTCTAGACCGGACTCTTGGATGTTATTTATCTCCCAGGTCTTCCATAAAGAGCAGGTCTAGACCGGACTCTGGGATGTTATTTATCTCCCAGGTCTTTCCATAAAGAGCAGGTCTAGACCGGACTCTGGGATGTTATTTATCTCCCAGGTCTTTCCATAAAGAGCAGGTCTAGACCGGACTCTGGGATGTTATTTATCTCCCAGGTCTTTCATAAAGAGCAGGTCTAGACCGGACTCTGGGATGTTATTTATCTCCCAGGTCTTTCCATAAAGAGCAGGTCTAGACCGGACTCTGGGATGTTATTTATCTCCCAGGTCTTTCCATAAAGAGCAGGTCTAGACCGGACTCTGGGACGTTATTTATCTCCCAGGTCTTTCTATAAAGACCAGGTCTAGACCGGACTCTGGGATGTTATTTATCTCCCAGGTCTTTCCATAAAGAGCAGGTCTAGACCGGACTCTGGGATGTTATTTATCTCCCAGGTCTTTCCATAAAGAGCAGGTCTAGACCAGACTCGCAAAGCGCTTTGCCTCGATTGGCTACACTTTTCAAACCCTGTGTTATTTTACAGTCCCTGGTTCTAACGTGTGTCCACACCAGCTTGGCGTATCCTCGGTGGTCCAGGATGATGTTCTCAGGTTTCAGGTCTCTGTAGATGATCCCTTTGGAGTGCAGGAACGCCAGAGCCTCGACCACACAGCCGGTGTAGAAGCGAGTGACACCGTCGTCAAACGATCCCCTGCAACAGAGAATAGACACAGAGACACTTCCAGGTAAAGACAGAGACACAGAGACACTTCCAGGTAAATACAGAGACACAGAGACACTTCCAGGTAAATACATAGACACAGAGACACTTCCAGGTAAATACAAAGACACTTCCAGGTAAACACATAGACACAGAGACACTTCCAGGTAAAGACACAGACACAGAGACACTTCCAGGTAAATACAAAGACACAGAGACACTTCCAGGTAAATACAGAGACACAGAGACACTTCCAGGTAAATACAGAGACACTTCCAGGTAAACACATAGACACAGAGACACTTCCAGGTAAAGACACAGACACAGAGACACTTCCAGGTAAATACAAAGACACAGAGACACTTCCAGGTAAATACAGAGACACAGAGACACTTCCAGGTAAATACAGAGACACTTCCAGGTAAATACAAAGACACAGAGACACTTCCAGGTAAATACAGAGACACAGAGACACTTCCAGGTAAATACAGACACAGAGACACTTCCAGGTAAATACAGAGACACAGAGACACTTCAGGTAAAGACAGAGACACAGAGACACTTCAGGTAAAGACAGAGACACAGAGACACTTCCAGGTAAATACAGAGACACAGAGATACTTCCAGGTAAATACAAAGACACAGAGACACTTCGAGGTAAATACAGAGACACACAGAGACACTTCAGGTAAATACAGAGACACTTCAGGTAAATACAAAGACACAGAGACACTTCCAGGTAAATACAAAGACACAGAGACACTTCCAGGTAAAGACAGAGACACAGAGACACTTCCAGGTAAATACAGAGACACAGAGACACTTCCAGGTAAAGACAGAGACACAGAGACACTTCCAGGTAAATACAGAGACACTTCCAGGTAAATACAGAGACACATCCAGGTAAATACATAGACACAGAGACACTTCCAGGTAAAGACAGAGACACAGAGACACTTCCAGGTAAAGACAGAGACACAGAGACACTTCTAGGTAAATACATAAACACACTTCCACTCATATTCAAACAATGTCATCATAAGAAACCTGGGTCCTAAATCAATTTAAAACCAGTGACATCCAGACCGCCTTTTTGGCGGGTCTTTTAAAAATCCTTTAAAAGAATAAAATGAGACCAACTCCTTCAAGTTCCTTCCTCCTTCCCTGTGTGTCCTCCCTGAAGGAGACTCTGTTAGTCTCCAAGAAGAAACCATGGAGTCTGAAGGAAACATTTGTTCAGTTTTACGTTTATCAAAGCAGGTCCAGGGACAACATGAGGACAACATGAGGGCAACATGAGGGCAACATGAGGACAACATGGGGGCAACATGACGACAACATGAGGGCAACATGAGGGCAACATGAAGGCAACATGAGGACAATATGAAGACAACATGAGGACAACATGAGGACAACATGAAGGCAACATAAGGGCAACATGAAGACAATATGAAGACAACATGAGGGCAACATGGGGGCAACATGGGGGGGCAACATGACATAGGGGCAACATGAAGACAACATGAGGACAACATGAGGGCAACATGGGGACAACATGAGGGCAACATGAGGGCAACATGAGGACAACATGGGGGCAACATGACGACAACATGAGGACAACATGAGAGCAACATGAGGGCAACATGAGGACAACATGAGGGGGCAACATGAAGGCAACATGGGGGGCTACATGAGGGGGCTACATGAGGGCAACATGGGGGCAACATGAGAGGGCAACAGGGGGAGGACAACATGAGGACAACATGAGGGGGCAACATGAGGGCAACATGAGGACAACATGAGGGCAACATGAGGACAACATGAGGGCAACATGAGGGCTAGGGGAAACAGGATATGAGACGGGGATGCTGCTGTTTTAATAACCTTGTCCCACTGTTACTGTGTTAACTCTTAACCTGGTTATTCTCTGCAGGGAATCATTACAGCTGTACAGAAACGTCCACAACAGGTCCCACACCTGTCTCGCAGCAGCGTCCACAGCTCTCCTCCCAGGCACGCCTCCAGCAGCATGTACAGATATTTGGAGTCTCTGAAAGTGCGATATAACCTGTAAAAAACAAAGACGGCGTGTTTCTCGCGATGCACGACTCTCTTGTGTTGCTGCTCATTCTGCACGTTTCTCTTCAGCCACATTTCCTCTCCACCGAGGCCATTATTGACATTTCCATTGATCCACCAGATTCCCTCAGTGTGTAAATAATGTATAAGGGATTACTTAAAGGATCCATGACATGTTGCTTTTTGGATGCTTTTATATAGACCTTAGTGGTCCCTAATACTGTATCTGAAGTCTCTTTTATATAGACCTTAGTGGTCCCCTAATACTGTATCTGAGGTCTCTTTATATAGACCTTAGTGGTCCCCTAATACTGTATCTGAAGTCTCTTTATATAGACCTTAGTGGTCCCCTAATACTGTATCTGAAGTCTCTTTATATAGACCTTAGTGGTCCCTAATACTGTATCTGAAGTCTCTTTTATATAGACCTTAGTGGTCCCTAATACTGTATCTGAAGTCTCTTTATATAGACCTTAGTGGTCCCCTAATACTGTATCTGAAGTCTCTTTATATAGACCTTAGTGGTCCCCTAATACTGTATCTGAAGTCTCTTTATATAGACCTTATTGGTCCCTAATACTGGATCTGAAGTCTCTTGGTGCAGAATTACAGCCATTAGAGCCAGTCCCACAATGAGCTTTCCTTAGTATGAACTCATATTCATGTTAAAAAACCTCATAAAGGGACATTTTCATGCCATGGGACCTTTAAGTAAATAAGTGCAAAATTAGTGCACAAGTAAGTGTGTAAATAAGTGCATTTTGTTCTGTTATTTAACTGTATCTTTAAAGAAAGTGTCCTCTTTCCACCACTTACATCCTCTAAAGTGGGAGGTGCTCTGAATAAAGTCTTAAGAATAAAGTCTAAAGACCTGATGATGAACGGACTGTGAGCCTCCATCATGATGCGGCGCTCAGACAGGATGTGGCCCTGCTGGCTGGTGTCCATGATGTGACGTTTCTTCAACACTTTCAGGGCAAACGATCGGTTGGGATCATTCTTTAGCTGCACCTGAAACACAGAAGACAAGACAAGAGTAGCACATACCTGTACGTAATATTTAGAGAAGGGCTGCAAGCAATAACTCGGTTAATCGAGTTATTGCTTGGTCTATAAAATGTCAGAAAACGGGGGAAAATGTCCATCCCAGTTTCTCAAAGTCCAAGCTCTTTAAAGGGTAACTAGTGGTTGTTTTCCAACCTGGACCCTCTGTTCCTATGTGTTTGTGTCTGAGTGACTGATGGGAACAACGGTCTTTGGATTACTACAGAGATAGACCTTTTAGTTAAAGAGTAAGATCCTTTTAGTTTAACATGAAACAGCCCCGACATCACCAGACTCCATGTAAATAATCACTACTTTTAGCATGTATAGAGCAGCATATCTCCACCAGACTCCATGTAAATAATCACTACTTTTAGCATGTATAGAGCAGCATATCTCCACCAGACTCCATGTAAATAATCACTACTTTTAGCGTGTATAGAGCAGCATATCTCCACCAGACTCCATGTAAATAATCACTACTTTTAGCGTGTATAGAGCAGCATATCTCCACCAGACTCCATGTAAATAATCACTACTTTTAGCGTGTATAGAGCAGCATATCTCCACATGTAAATGGGTGAATTAAGAGTTTATTCCAACCAGACCAGAGTGGTGATTGTTGGAACAATGGAAAGATGAACCAAGACGGCTTTTGGTAGTTTTATTTAGTTCCTGTCCACTTTGAATGAAGTGTGTTTTACGATAATAAAGTACTGATTATTTACATGGAGTGTCTGACCTTGTGTCCCAAAAACGTTTAAAAAAGACAACAAAATCATCGGAAATAAAAACTGGAAAAAAGCAAGAAAAACTCGCTGAAATAAAAACAGGCACTCACCAGCTCCACGCGGCTGAAGCCTCCTATCCCCAGAGTGCAGATGATGTTGAAATCACTGAGGGACACGCGGGAGAAGAAATCCGCCTCTGCCTGCACGCTGCAGAGGACATGACGAGGACAAAGACATTAAATGAAGACGAGACAGGACACCAGAGGAGGAAACAGCCACGTCTTCAGCTTTGTGACGGTGTCTTTTTCAGCTGATCCAAGAGGCTTTTGAAAGACCTTTTTCAGCATCAAGCCTTTTTGTGTTTCACATTTCATGGATGAATAAATAGTTGGATTATTGGGTGAACTGTCCCTTTATTTGTGCTATAAGTAAGTACACGTAGTCAGTCAATTACTTTCCACTAATGTGTAAAACTGAGAAAAGTAAAATAGCCAGAATGGAGCTGTTCCAAGGAAGCAAATAAGTAAAGTTACATAAACCCTTAAATACATAACCACAATATTAAATATATATATATATATATGAATGAACTCACTTTGCCTTGACCTCATCACTGTCGTAATGCTTGTTGTTGACGTCGTCCAGTCCTCCAATCAGCTGCTTGAACAGCCTGGGACAACAAAGTCTTTTTATTGGACCAGTGCAAAGTGAGGATGTAAAAAATGGAAGTTTTATTCATAAATATTCACAAATCTATTCACCTTTGATTTCACGTGGACATTAAAATGCAAAATATACAAGCATAACCATGAGAACAAAGCATAAGAATAAAGTGTCATCGTCAACATAAGACGAAGAAGAACAAAAAACTGAGTGACAGTACACACACACACACACACACACACACACACACACACACACACACACACACACACACACACACACACACACACACACATAGTATGGCTCACTATCTTTGTGGGGACTCACCATAGACAATGCATTGCAAACAATGCAAACAGCCCTTTAAAGTTGTGGGGTCCGGCATTTTGGCCCCACAAAGGTGGGTTAGGGTTAGCCCCCAAGTATACTGTATTGGATCCCACAAATGTAGTTAAACGAGAACACACACACACACATACATTATGTCTCACTATCTTTGTGAGGACCCGTCATTAACATAATGCATTCCCTAGCCCCTTACACTAACTGTAACCATAACAACTAAATGCCTGACCTTAACCCTTACCCTGACCTAACCCTAGTCTAATTCTAACCCTGATCCTAAAACCAAGTCTTAACCCTCAAACAGCCCTTTAAGGATGTGGGGTCCAGAATTTTGGCCCCACAAAGCTGTTGGGACCCCCCAAGAATACTGTATTCCCGGTTTTGGACCCCACAAATGTAGTTAGACAAAAACACACACACACACAGACAGAGACACACACACACACACACACACACACAGCCACACACACACAGCCACACACACACACAGCCACACACACACACACACTGAGAGATAGTAGAGTTTGCTTATGAACGATGGAGCTGACTCACTCTCGGTCGATGACCAGACAGGTAACGTCTCCCACAGCGGTGACGCTGGCGGTACGAACATCCTCCCTGCACACAGGAAACAGGAAACAGGAAACAGAAATCATACGTACAGGCAGAGTGTGTATGACTGGTGGACAAAAGCGGCCAAGGTCAAGCGTCATGAGAAGCACCTAAAGTACTCAGATCATTTACTGCAGTAAAAGTGAAAACCCTGAATACTTTAGGACAAATACTGGGGTTGGAAATTTAAAAAAGTGTGTGTGGCTGTGGCTGTGTGTGTGTGTGTGTGTGTGTGGCTGTCTATGTGTGTGTGTGTGTGTGTGTGTGTGTGTGTGTGTGTGTGTGTGTCTGTGTGTGTGTGTGTGGCTGTCTATGTGTGTGTGTGTGTGTGGCTGTCTATGTGTGTATGTGTGTATGTGTGTGTGTGTGTGTGTATGTGTATGTGTGTGTGTTTTTCACCCTTTCAGAGCCTGCTCTCCAAACCAATCTCCTTTAGCGAGCGTCTTCACGATCACCT
Source organism: Etheostoma perlongum (assembly GCA_026937815.1). NCBI lineage: Eukaryota > Metazoa > Chordata > Actinopteri > Perciformes > Percidae > Etheostoma > Etheostoma perlongum. The sequence goes on from CM049386.1 coordinate 1,373,068, forward strand.
GCTCGTCCCCAGGTGAGTCCTGCTGAGAGACTTTCACCTGTCGACATCGCACAACAACATTGACTCATCAGACTGAAAGCTGATTGGACATGTGACACAGACACAAACAACATGACTTCATCCTTTTTACACGCTAAAAGTAGTGATTATTTACATGGAGTCTGGTGGAGATATGCTGCTCTATACACACTAAAAGTAGTGATTAATTACATGGAGTCTGGTGGAGATATGCTGCTCTATACACGCTAAAAGTAGTGATTATTTACATGGAGTCTGGTGGAGATATGCTGCTCTATACACACTAAAAGTAGTGATTATTTACATGGAGTCTGGTGGAGATATGCTGCTCTATACACGCTAAAAGTAGTGATTATTTACATGGAGTCTGGTGGAGATATGCTGCTCTATACACACTAAAAGTAGTGATTATTTACATGGAGTCTGGTGGGTTTGGTGATGGTGATTTCGGGGCTGTTTCATGTTAAACTAAAAGGATCTTACTCTTTAACTAAAAGGTCTATCTCTGTAGGGATCCATCCCATAATGTTGTCAGACACTTAGAATAATACTCTGAGTCTGTCAACGACAACAACACAACTGTTAGTGGATGCTCAATGCTGGACCAATTTTAAAGATGGTTGTTGCCATCAGTATCTCTCTCTAATAAATCCTTCATCCTTCTCTCTCACCTGTCCTTCGCTGATGATGAAGAATGTGTCTCCGGTGGCTCCCTGACGGATAATGTAATCACAGTCGCTGTAATGAGTCTGAGAGAGAGAGAGAGGGGAGGGAGAGAGAGAGAGAGGGGAGGGAGAGGAGAGAGGAGAGAGGGAGAGGGAGGGAGAGAGAGAGAGGAGAGAGGAGAGGGAGGGAGGGAGAGAGAGAGAGAGAGGGGAGGAGAGAGAGAGAGGGGAGGGGAGGAGAGAGAGAGAGAGGAGGGGGAGAGAGAGAGAGAGAGGAGGAGAGAGATATGAGAGGAGAGAGGGAGAGATATGAGAGGAGAGAGAGAGAGAGAGAGATAATGAGAGAGAGAGAGGAGAGAGGAGAGAATGAGAGGAGAGAGAGGAGAGAGGAGAGAGAGATATGAGAGGAGAGAGGAGAGAATGAGAGGAGAGAGAGAGAGAGAGAGCGATCGCCATGGCGAGTTTATCATGGCGATATCGTGCAATGAACACATTCTTAGTGTTAGTAGAAAGAGAATCAGCAAAAACGGCACTTCATAATGTTACTGTCATGTTTTAATGATCAATTCAACGTTCACTTTGTTCGATTAAAGCTCAGAGAACAGAGAAGCGTCGGCGTCAGTGTCTCCGAGGTGTTTCCTACTGTCTCCAGTTTAGGGGCTTGGACACGCCAGAGCAGGGGGAATGAGAGGGGGAGACGACAGAGCAGGGGGAATGAGAGGGGGAGACGACAGAGCAGGTGGGAATGAGAGATCTTCTATTAGTGCTGTAAAGCCTCATCACCTCTTCCAGAACGTCAGCCAGTTTACTGAGGATGTCCTCGGGTAGAGACTGAAACGAGGGAACGCTGAGAGAGAGAGAGAGAGAGAGAGAGAGGGAGAGAGAGAGAAAGAGGGAGAGGTGTGAGTCATTGGCATGTGGAGAGCTTAAGACAGTGAAGTACAGCGTAGTAGAGTGTAGTACAGCGTGGTAGAGTGTAGTAGAGCGTAGTAGAGTGTAGTAGAGTGTAGTAGAGTGTAGTAGAACGTGGTACAGTGTAGTATAGCGTAGTAGAGTGTAGTCGAACGTAGTAGAGTGTAGTAGAGTGTAGTACAGTGTAGTAGAGTGTAGTAGAGCGTGGTAGAGTGTAGTAGAACGTAGTAGAGTGTAGTAGAGCGTAGTAGAGTGTAGTCGAACGTAGTAGAGTGTAGTAGAGTGTAGTACAGTGTAGTAGAGTGTAGTAGAGTGTGGTAGAGTGTAGTAGAGTGTAGTAGAGTGTAGCAGAGTGTAGTAGAGTGTAGTAGAGCGTGTAGTGTAGTAGAACGTAGTAGAGTGTAGTAGAGCGTAGTAGAGTGTAGTAACGTAGTAGAGTGTAGTACAGTGTAGTAGAGTGTAGTAGAGTGGTAGAGTGTAGTAGAACGTAGTAGAGTGTAGTAGAGCGTAGTAGAGTGTAGTAGAGCGTAGTAGAGTGTAGTCGAGCGTGGTAGAGTGTAGTAGAGTGTAGTAGAGCGTGGTACAGTGTAGTATAGCGTAGTAGAGTGTAGTAGAGCGTGGTAGAGTGTAGTAGAACGTAGTAGAGCGTAGTAGGCGTAGTAGAGTGTAGTAGAGCGTCTCTGTGAGCTGTACCTCGGTTGGAAGTCCATGTGGAGTGTTTGATGAGACCGGTTCTCATCATGATCGTCTGGAAACCCTGGCGGTCAATCGCCCAAAGCTTGATGTCGGTCAGCGCTGCAGACAGACAGACAGACAGAGAGACAGAGAGACAGACAGACAGACAGACAGAGAGACAGAGAGACAGAGAGACAGACAGACAAACAGACAGACAGATAGAGAGACAGAGAGACAGACAGACAGACAGAGAGACAGAGAGACAGAGAGACAGACACAGACACAGACAGACAGACAGACAGAGAGGCCGGAGGGGAGAGAAAGAGGTGTGAGTCATCTGCATGTGGAGAGAGCTTTGGACAGTGAAGTACAGCGTAGTAGGCGTAGTAGAGTGTAGTAGAGTGTAGTAGAGAGTTTTACAGTAAAGTACAGCGTAGTATTGAGTAGTAGAGCATAGGAAAGTGAAGTACAGCGCAGTAGAGCGTGGTAGAGCGTAGTAGAGTGTAGTAGAGCGTAGTAGAGCTTTGGTCAGTGAAGTACAGCGTAGTAGAACGTAGTAGAGCATAGTAGAGTGTAGTAGAGAGTTTTAGAGTGAAGTACAGCGTAGTAGTGAGTAGTAGAGCATAGGAAAGTGAAGTACAGTGTAGTAGAGCGTAGTAGAGAGAAGTAGATTTTGGTAGAGTAGCATGTTAGTTAGCAGTAATTAGCCTGTGCCTATGTTAATGTTAACTAGCATGTTAATTAGCAGGAATTAGCCTGTGCCTATGTTAATGTTAACTAGCATGTTAATTAGCAGGAATTAGCCTGTGCCTATGTTAATGTTAACTAGCATGTTAGTTAGCAGGAATTAGCCTGTGCCTATGTTAATGTTAACTAGCATGTTAATTAGCAGGAATTAGCATGTGCCTATGTTAATGTTAACTAGCATGTTAGATAGCAGGAGTTAGCCTGTGCCTATGTTATCTCCTAACATATACCTACCTCTCCGTCTCTCTTCGATCTGTTGGTCCATTTATTTAACTGTCTATGATACTTATAATAATAAATACTTATAATAATAAAAAAAAAAAACACAAGTTAGCCAGATTTCCAAATATTACACCCTTTATCAATCTGAAAGTATTGATAAAGAAATGATCAGAAATCAGAAATTTATTTACTTTATTGATCCCCGAGGGGAAATTCTGTGTTACAGTTGCACAAAAGTATACAAATATCAGAGTAGAAATATAAATATAGAAATATAAGGAGTGGATATGCACGGTATTTACATAGTTAAAGGAATTTCTATGTATTATGTATGGAAGTGTAACTGTGTCCAGGTGACCCTGAGCCGAGTTTTTTATTTATTTCATTGCCTATGTACGTCCATGTTGCTATAGCAACTTGAGGCATTGTGTGTATTTACATGTGAACCCATTGCTCCTGGTCCTCTCTCTCAGCTCTCAGGCACCTCCCCACTCTGCCTCACCCTACACTGTTTCCACCATCCTCCTCCTCCTCCTCCTCCTCCTCTTCCTCCTCTCTCTCAGCTCTCAGGCACCTCCCCCACCACTGTATCCACCATCATCATCATCCTCCTCCTCCTCCTCCTCTTCGTTTTCCTCTTCCTCCTCCTCTTCCACTTCTTCCTCTTCTCCTTTTCCTCCTCCTCTTCCTCCTCTTCTCCTTCTCCTCGTCTCCTTCTCCTCTTCTCCTTCTCCTCTTCTCCTCCTCTTCCTCCTTTTCTCCTTCTCGTCTTCCTCTTCTCCTTCTCCTCCTCCTCTTCCTTTTCTTCCTCCTCTTCCTCTTCTTCGTTTTCCTCTTCCTCCTCCTCCTCCTCTCTCTCAGCTCTCAGGCACCTCCCCCACACTCTGCCTCACCCTTCCCTGGTTCCACCATCTTCATCCTCCTCCTCCTCTTCTTCGTTTTCCTCTTCCTCCTCCTCCTCTTCCTCCTCCTCCTCCTTCTTCCTCCTCTTCCTCCTCCTCCTCTTCCTCCTCCTTCTCCTCTTCTTCCTCCTCCTTCTCCTCTTCTTCCTCCTCTTCTTCCTTCTCCTCTTCCTTTTCGTCCTTTCAAGCTGTCATCAGGGTGATCTCGGAGAAGAGGGTTCAAAATCGGCGCAGGGGAAGACGTTCAGCCTCCCAACTGTTGTTTTTGTTATAATAAAGTAATCACTTTGCTTTCTAATGGACGGGTTCGTTAGCCTGGAGGTCCAGACCCAAATCCGAAAGGTTAAAGGTCTGGCATCGCACATCTCGAGGGGCGGCGCCAGGCGTGCATTTGAAAATCTCACTGCACGCGATTGGATAACACTACAACCAATCACAACAGCACACGGGGAGACGTACATACACTTGTAAATACCGTGCATATACACACTCCTTATATTTCTTTATGTATATTTCTACTCTGATATTTATATACTTCATGCAACCGTAACACAGAATCTTGAAATGTTTACTGATGATTTTGCCGCGCTGTCGTCATATGTTCAGCTGGCCTCTGCTCCGCCCGCCTACATCAGATACACCGATGTGATTGGTGCAGCTCACCTTTGGCCCCGCCTATTTCAGATACACCGATGTGATTGGTGCATCCAGCTGATTTCTCTATTGGCTGTTGAAACAGGAGACGTCTCTTACGTCCTAAAACCAGCCTCAGTTTCGCTTTGGCGGGAATCTTTTGTCTGAACTGGGCAGGACAACGTGAGGACAACATGAGGACAACATGAGGACAACATGAGGACAACATGAGGAAGACATGAGGGCAACATGAGGGCAACATGAGGACAACATGAGGGCAACATGAGGACAACATGAAGACAACATGAAGACAACATGAGGACAACATGAGGACAACATGAGGGCAACATGAAGACAACATGAGGACAACATGAGGGCAACATGAGGGCAACATGAGGACAACATGGGGACAACATGCGGACAACATGAGGACAACATGAGGACAACATGAGGGCAACATGAGGGCAACATGAGGGCAACATGAAGACAACATGAGGACAACATGAGGGCAATATGAGGACAACATGGGGACAACATGAGGACAACATGAAGACAACATGGGGACAACATGAGGACAACATGAGGACAACATGAGGACAACATGAGGACAACATGAGGGATATCCATGATCAGGTTATATGCCATGGCGGGCCAAAACAATGCCCCACCTGCAGGAAGTAACGCCCGGTTCGGACCAAAGATGAAGGCATTACTTCTTGCAGGACATGAACTCTGCTCCCTGTCCTGTGTTTTAGAGCCAACCCCCCCCCCAGACTGAATGAATGAGGAAATGAAAGAGCGCTGAATCAGAGGGAGGAGACTGAGAGAAGATAACGTCTCGGGTTACGTATGTAACCCTTGTTCCCCGAGATAGGGGAGGCGAGACACTGCGTCGGTTACGACACTAAAGGCGTTCCCATAGTGTCGTAACCGGCGCAGTTCAAGTTCCCCTCGAAGGGGAACCTGCTCTCGACCAGGTGAGATTCACAGGCTCAGTTACCATAGTAACCCAAAGTTTCCCTCGTCTCACGGTTATCAAACTCTGAGTTTTCACTATAAATGCTTTCTGAGACGGGGCCCAGGTCAGACCTGGATTCATTCGTGCATGTGATGGAAGAACTGTCTTGGTTTCTTTAGTGCGTCTACATGTTTTCTCTCTTTCTCTTTCACTCACTGGGATGACCTTGAACGCAGCGAGGCGGTCGCTGAGGGAGAACAGGTGAGTTCAGGGACCTCGTCTAAAGATAAATGGCTGTTTTCTTCATTCCTCACACAGCCCGGAGTGACAGGGAGCTGCACACACACACTCTATTCAGAAACACACACACACACACACACACACACACACACACACACACACACACACACACATACATACATACACACACACACACACTCTATTCAGAAACACACAGCTTTATCAGTCAGGGTTTAAGCTTCCCTGCAGCACATCAAGGCGACACACACACACACACACAGAGAGAGACACACACACACACAGAGACACACACACACACACACACAGAGACACACACACACACACACACACATAGAGAGACACACACACACACAGACACACACACACACACACAGACACACACACAGAGACACACACAGAGACACACACACACACACACACAATCCATCGCCCAAAGGTCAAATGCCAGGAAAATAAAAGGGATTTGAAATCTGAATTTGAAAGATGCAACATTAACCCTCGTGTTGTCCCCATGTTATCATCATGTTGTCCTCATGTTGTCCTCAAGAAAAACGAAAACATTGAAATAAATGACAAGAAACAAAGTGCATAAAAGTGACACACGGCAAAATGTGGACCCAGAATTTTTTTTGTAATTTGAAGTGTTTTTGAAATAGTATTGAGTAAAAGTTGACATATTCCAGTCTGTGATTATCATCAACATCCATTCCTTTAACATTCCTTTAATTTTAGTCTCAATAATTCCTAATTTCTGCTTTTCTACTACTACTTTTTACCTTTTTAACTTTAGTTTTACAGTTATTTTTGAAATTTATGGTCAATAAATATGAAATATGTCAACTTTTACTCAATACTATTTCAAAAACACTTCCATTTGTTTTACAATGCTATAAAATTGAATAAGACGCCCCAAAATTAATGAAAGTAGAGATTTGTACTTGGCAAAGAGCGTTGGGTGGAATCAATCATGTTATTTTGGGGAATTAAAAAGAACATTGATATAGGACAACATGAGGACAACATGAGGACAACATGAGGACAACATGAGGACAACATGAGGGCAACATGAGGACAACATGAAGACAACATGGGGACAACATGAGGACAACATGAGGACAACATGAGGGCAACATGAGGGCAACATGAAGACAACATGAGGACAACATGAGGGCAACATGAAGACAACATGAGGACAACATGAAGATAACATGAGGACAACATGAGGGCAACATGGGGACAACATGAGGACAACATGAGGACAACATGAGGACAACATGAGGGCAACATGAAGATAACATGAGGACAACATGAGGGCAACATGGGGACAACATGAGGACAACATGAGGGCAACATGGGGACAACATGGGGACAACATGAAGACAACATGAAGACAACATGAGGACGACATGAGGACGACATGAGGACAACATGAGGACGACATGAGGACAACATGAGGACAACATGAAGACAACATGAAGACAACATAAGGACAACATGAGGACGACATGAGGACGACATGAGGACGACATGAGGACAACATGAGGACGACATGAGGACAACATGGGGACAACATGAAGACAACATGAAGACAACATGAGGACGACATGAGGACGACATGAGGACAACATGAGGACGACATGAGGACAACATGAGGACAACATGAAGACAACATGAAGACAACATAAGGACAACATGAGGACGACATGAGGGCGACATGAGGGCGACATGAGGACAACATGAGGGCGACATGAGGACAACATGAGGGATATCCATGATCAGGTCCTATGCCGTGGCGGGCCAAAACAAAGCCCCGTCTGCAGGAAGTAACGCCCGGTTCGGACCAAAGATTTGCGGCTCGGAGGCTTTTAGAACGTGAGAGACATCTCCTCTTCCAACTGGGCGACCTTGACGCCATTTTCAGAATTCCTGAAGAACTTTTGAAAGATTTCTGAATGTGTGACTCTGCTGTTGGGACCCGCCGTGTGTAGTCATGGAGGCGTGTGCGTCACCTGTGACGGTTGCCGTGCGGGTGCAGTTGTACAGGATGGCCAGCTCTCCGAACACCTTGGCCGGCCCGATGGTGCACAGCGTCTGTCCCCGTTTGGACACCTCCACCATTCCCTCTGGGGGGACACATGGGAATGCAACGCGCCAATCAGGGCCGTATTCAACGTCCCACATGGGAACACTTTGGTCTCACTGAGCAGAGCCGGCTCTGGTCCACAAACAGGATTGGTTTTCTTGCTCGGGGGTCTATATATATATATATATACATATATATATATATATATACAAAGGACTACTAACAACTACTATTTTTTTTTTGGGATTGTAACTGCCACTTTTCATTCTAACCCCAACCGGCCCGTCAGACACCGCCTACCAAGAGCCTGGGTCTGGGTCTGGGTCTGACCGAGGTTTCTGCCTAAAAGGAAGTTTTTCCTCGCCACTGTTGCACTGTTGCTTGCTCTGGAGGACACTGTTGGGTCCTTGTGAATTCTGGAGTGTGGTCTAGACCTACTCTATCTGTAAAGTGTCTTGAGATA
>CM049386.1:1386606-1424106 GCA_026937815.1 Etheostoma perlongum
ATAAATAACATCCCAGAGTCCGGTCTAGACCTGCTCTTTATGGAAGACCTGGGAGATAAATAACATCCCAGAGTCCGGTCTAGACCTGCTCTTTATGGAAGACCTGGGAGATAAATAACATCCCAGAGTCCGGTCTAGACCTGCTCTTTATGGAAGACCTGGGACATAAATAACATCCCAGAGTCCGGTCTAGACCTGCTCTTTATGGAAAGACCTGGGAGATAAATAACATCCCAGAGTCCGGTCTAGACCTGCTCTTTATGGAAAGACCTGGGAGATAAATAACATCCCAGAGTCCGGTCTAGACCTGCTCTTTATGGAAGACCTGGGAGATAAATAACATCCCAGAGTCCGGTCTAGACCTGCTCTTTAAAGAAAGACCTGGGAGATAAATAACATCCCAGAGTCCGGTCTAGACCTGCTCCTCTGCACACAATAGGACAGCGCTCCAACCAAAGTTAGAGCAGGTCTAGACCTCTCTATAATTTACAGATAGAGCAGGTCTAGACCTCTCTATAATTTACAGATAGAGCAGGTCTAGACCGCTCTATAATTTACAGATAGAGCAGGTCTAGACCTCTCTATAATTTACAGATGGAGCAGGTCTAGACCACTCTATAACTTACAGATAGAGCCGGTCTAGACCTCTGTATAATTTACAGATAGAGCCGGTCTAGACCACTCTATAATTTACAGATAGAGCAGGTCTAGACCTCTCTATAATTTACAGGTAGAGCAGGTCTAGACCGCTCTATAATTTACAGGTAGAGCAGGTCTAGACCTCTCTATAATTTACAGATAGAGCAGGTTTAGACCCCTCTATAATTTACAGATAGAGCAGGTTTAGACCCCTCTATAATTTACAGATACAGCAGGTCTAGACCTCTCTATAATCTACAGATACAGCAGGTCTAGACCGCTCTATAATTTACAGATACAGCAGGTCTAGACAAGGTTAGCCTAACATTATCAGAGCAGTTATTATCAAAGTCTTTTCTTGAGCTTTTTGCACATTTTCTCTCAGTAAAAGTACCCAGTACTACAGTACTCACTACCCAGTGAATACTGCAACATATAGTTCATATTCACACTGTAGAGTTCAGTGTTTAATCTGAAGCGTTACGTCACTTCTTCGTCATGTACTCACTTTTTTTCCAGAGTGAAGTGCGGATGGAAAAAAAAACAAAAAGCTGCAGTCAGAGAATCCAGCCGGCTCCAAAAGGCTCTTAATTTGAAATTAATTCATCATTATCATAGCTACTCGTGCACGACCGCGTGCAGGTGAGTACGTGGTTGTTGATCGAGCAACAGGCAGCAGCAGGTATGAAGCAGAGTCACAGAGACACGGAGCTCCACGGAATGAAGAGACGCGCAGCTGCGTTTGACAGCGCTACTACAAAATAAAAGTCGCTCCACACATTTATTTTGAAAGCCTGAAAAAATGACGGCGTGTGTCTTCAGAAGAAGAAGAAGAAGAAGAAATAAGGGCTGGAGTGCTCAGAATAAAGAAGGTGCTCTTTGGAAGCAAACAAAAAAGTAAAAAAAAAAAAAAGAATAAAGATCCGAGGAACTCTTCTAAAATAATAATTATGAATAATATTTTTTTTTATTTTTGTTAAATAGCCATCTTAATCTAAATTAAGGCTGTTAAACGTTTCTTCAAAAAGAGTGCATAGGAGATGTCTTTATTCTTTTTTTAGGCTACTGTGAGTGTCACGTGCTTATTTTATTCATCTATTTTATTTACTTTTTGTTTTTTGTTTTCGTGTTGTCTTCCCGTCAAAATTGCCGCTGGGGGGTAGTTGTTGTTGCAGTACCTGCCCTCCGCCGCTGGGGGTAGTTGTTGTTGTAGTACCTGCCCTCCGCCGCTGGGGGTAGTTGTTGTTGCAGTACCTGCCCTCCGCCGCTGGGGGTAGTTGTTGTTGCAGTACCTGCCCTCCGCCGCTGGGGGTAGTTGTTGTTGCAGTACCTGCCCTCCGCCGCTGGGGGTAGTTGTTGTTGCAGTACCTGCCCTCCGCCGCTGGGGGAAGTTGTTGTTGCAGTACCTGCCCTCCGCCGCTGGGGGTAGTTGTTGTTGCAGTACCTGCCCTCCGCCGCTGGGGGGCGGAGGGCAGGTACTTTCGCTAGGTCGAACATTCGACCCGGAAGTTGTTCTTCTTCTCCGGAAACCAGCCACCACAACAACAACAACAAGCACGATGGCGGCGGACGGAGACAGAGACCCTGAGACCGGCAGGCTGGAGTTGTATCCTTTAAGAGAACCCGCTGACATTCAGCTCGGAGGCGCGTTAATGACCGAGACACGGCGCGGAGCAGCCGTTAGCATAAAGGCTAATGCTACATGTGGTAGCATAGCCATAGACGGTCATTAGAGTCACGTGGAGACAGACTGCACACACGTGTGTGTGTGTGTGTGTGTAAAAGTACCTGGTAGCAGGTCCCAGGGACTTTTTTTCGTAATGGAAAACCAAAAAAGGCGAGGCGAGTCGAGTAGATACCACGCAGTGGAAAACCGCCATCTGTGTGCCTCTGTGTGTCTGTGTGTGTTATTCCCCAGTGACTCCCCCCGGTCTTCCTTGACCCCCCTCCAGCTGGGTGGAGGTTCCCTTCCCGTCGGCCGGCGAGGCCGCGGTGGCTCTGCGGTCCCTGGCTCCGGACGCCGAGCCGCGGCGAGGCGGCGTCAGCAAGCGGCTGGCGGTGACCGGGAGCACGCTGTCTGTGTGAGGAGAACACGTCTGTACCCCCCACAGCCGGACCCCCACAACTCTGGTCCGGCTAGACCACGCAGCATTCTGGGATGGGGGAAGAATGCTGGGTGGTCTCGCCAGACCCCCTGCTGCAGCGCTGTGGGGGGGTCCGGCTGTCTGGGACTAATGTGTTAAACTAAGGATGCACAATATATTATTATTATTATTATTATTATTATTATTTTAATTATATTGTTTTCAACGGTTTTTCGACTTTTTCTGAGCCTCTTGAAATTTTTGGGTGTTTTCCCAAAAGTTTTTATTTTTCACATTTTTGTCACTTTTGATATTTGTCTTTTTTTCACATTTGTCTTTTTTTTAACAAAAACATTCTTATTTAAAAAAAAAAAAAACTGGCAAAAAAAATCTTTTCTCTTTTTCTAGACTTTTCTAGACTTTTTGTCAATTTTTTGTCACTTTGACATTTTTTTAAACTGTTTTAAACTTTTTTAAAAGTCAATTTTTAACAATTCTTTTGTCGCATTTTTCTTGTCAATTTTTCCAATTTTGTTGGTCCCTTTTTCCAGTGTTTAAAAAAAAGAAAGTTTTTGTTGATTTTTTTCAACAGTTCTCATTTTTTTTCAACGTTCTCTTGTCATAGTTCTCATAGAGAAAATTGTAAACGGGTCCGTTTGACCCGAGGACGACGGGACGTTGACGCGTGTCCTCTGCTAAAACACAACAAACTGCTCGTTGAAAGGAAATCACTTCCGGCGTTATGTTTTATGTTTTTGAACGTTGCTTTGATGTCTGTTTTATGTTTTTGAACGTTGCTTTGATGTCTGTGGTTTGACGAGTTCTCCGTGCGTTGCAGGACGTGGACCGCCGACGAGGCTCGGGTCCTCCGCGTGTCCGTGAGCTCCTTCCTGGACCACCTGGCCCTCGTCACGGAGACCATGGACATGTTCGGCCCGCCGGTCCCCGTCGCACATCCCCCTCCATCTGTGGACACAGCTTAACCCTCGTGTTGTCTTCCCGTCAACCAGGAACAAAAAAAAGACATTTTTGACGCTCTTTCAATGTTGTGGGTGCTTTTTTTTGAGTTTTTTCCAAAATTATTTGATATTTTTTGTGATTAAAATAAACTGAAAACAGGTTAAATTTGACCCGAGGACAACATGAGGGGTAAGGAAAAAGGCTGAAACTGTGTGTGTGTGTGGGGGGGGTCTGAGCAGGACCCGCGTGACCATGCTGGTTTTGGGATTGTTTCCTTGTTGACGTGGAAGAACCCGGCCGGCGGTCGGGGTTTACTTCATACTACTTTTGTAAAAAGACAAAGGGCAGCACGTGGATAATAATTAAAGGACCTCCTTCTGACGTTCATCGCTTCATTGTCTGTTTTCTAGGGATGCTCCGAAATCCAGATCCAGATCCGGCTCAATCCTCGAACTCATGACGTAAACAACGTCCACAGCCTCTAAAATACTTAAATGTAACAACGTAATGTTGGATTCACATGCATGGCCGCCTCGGCTGTAGCTTCAACACGGACACATCTTCATAAACAGCTATTTTATGTATTTTATGTATTTTAGGAGGGTCTACTTCCATCCTACCTTCTGACCAGTGGTGGAGTCTCATGTATGGTAGTAGTGTAGTATTGGGTATACTGTAAGGTCTGGACTAAGGTGACCAGATGTCTCAGCTAAGGTAAATCCGGGGACATTTTCAGCTCAGAAGCGTAAATACCTCCAAAACACGTCATGTTTTTAATTTTTGTAAAACTTAAAACGGGAACACTAGACCTAGAGCTGAGTATGGGATACAATATAAACTATTGAGGAAAGATTTTCCTTTGACATTGATGCAGTATGAAACGAGATCGCTGCAGTCGGCAGCAGAGAAACAAGCTACAATGGAAGTTAATGGGAGAATTGTCCAGCTTGTATTTACGTTCATAAAGTGCTCGTTTTGCTGCTGACAGACTCAGATTAATATTCTAAGTGTCTGATAACATTATGGAAAGGATTTCTAAGGAGGCTGACCTTTCTGTTAAAGATGAAGATCCTTTTTTAAAACATAAAAGTCCACCAGACTCCATGTAAATAATCACTACTTTTAGCGTGTATAGAGCAGCATATCTCCACCAGACTCCATGTAAATAATCACTACTTTTAGCATGTATAGAGCAGCATATCTCCACCAGACTCCATGTATATAATCACTACTTTTAGCGTGTATAGAGCAGCATATCTCCACCAGACTCCATGTAAATAATCACTACTTTTAGCGTGTATAGAGCAGCATATCTCCACCAGACTCCATGTAAATAATCACTACTTTTAGCATGTATAGAGCAGCATATCTCCACCAGACTCCATGTAAATAATCACTACTTTTAGCATGTATAGAGCAGCATATCTCCACCAGACTCCATGTAAATAATCACTACTTTTAGCGTGTATAGAGCAGCATATCTCCACCAGACTCCATGTAAATAATCACTACTTTTAGCGTGTATAGAGCAGCATATCTCCACCAGACTCCATGTAAATAATCACTACTTTTAGCATGTATAGAGCAGCATATCTCCACCAGACTCCATGTATATAATCACTACTTTTAGCGTGTATAGAGCAGCATATCTCCACCAGACTCCATGTAAATAATCACTACTTTTAGCTTGTATAGAGCAGCATATCTCCACCAGACTCCATGTAAATAATCACTACTTTTAGCATGTATAGAGCAGCATATCTCCACCAGACTCCATGTAAATAATCACTACTTTTAGCGTGTATAGAGCAGCATATCTCCACCAGACTCCATGTAAATAATCAGTGATTTTAGCGTGTACAGAGCAGCATATCTCCACCAGACTCCATGTTAATAATCAGTGATTTTAGCATGGTAAAATACGGCTTTCTAAAACATCTCTGAGCTCTGAGCAGCGCTGCTCGATCGGCTCCGTTTGGTCAGAGTTTTCTTTCTTTCATTCCAGTATCGGGTCTGTCAGTCACAGTGAAAACCGGGGACATTTCCGGGGACAGATCCAGCCGGGGACAGGTCACCAAAACCGGGCACTGTCCCCGGAAATATACTGTACACTCTACTTAAATGCAGCTTTGTTCAATAGAACAAAGATGCTAACGAGAGACTTCTGTAACGTCAACACAGTAAAAAGGGACCTACTTAACCAAGTTGGTTCACTGCTAGCTTAGCTACAAGTTAGCATCAAACACAACAAAGGCTGTCAGTTGAATGGTGTTTGGAGCTAACATTAGCATCCATCAACCATAGCTAGCTACAACGTTTCTGAAATGATTCCCATCTTCTGTTATTGTTTCTAATAAGAAAACTTAATTTATGGATTTCACTAATCTCAGTAAAACAGTTATGTCGTAAACCGTTTAAATCTGAGCATGCTCGACTCATTCTGCACTCTCTTCCCATTGGGCGGCGACAGTGTAAAATACTCTGTTGACTATGATGTCATCTGCGTGGTCAGACCAGCAGAGGTCGCTGGATGATTGATAATTTAGGTTTAGTTTCAGAGCATCACACCAACATAATGTCTCATGGGATAAAATAACAGCTTTAATGACGCCACGCAGATCAACTTTAGTTTACAGTTATTTTAGGAATTTATGGTCAATAAACCTCATTTATAGGAAATTATACCTAATGTTTGAGTTAGAAAAGCAGAAATTAGGAATTATTGAGACTAAAATTAAAGGAATGGATGTTGATGATAATCACAGACTGGAATATGTCAACTTTTACTCAATACTATTTCAAAAACACTTCCATTTGTTTTACAATGCTATAAAATTGAATAAGACCGATGAGATTGGTTCAGCTCGCCTCTGGCCTACATTAGATACACCGATGTGATTGGTGCAGCTCGCCTCTGGCCCCGCCTACATCAGATACAGCGATGTGATTGGTGCATAGTTAATGAGCATTACTCGATGCCAGAGTGACTCGCTGAGCAAATTCAAATTTTCCTCTCGCGAGAACTCAGGATAGCGTCACTGCAACGTAACTTTGAATAAATCTGTTATCTGCTATCGAGTTTTCCAATTGATTTGTACGATTTTTTACGAAAAAAAGTTTTGAAAAAAAAAAAAATCTTAATTTTGTTATTTTTTTATTTCATTTTTTACAGATTTTTGTAAAACGTTGCAGGAAAACTCAGAATAAATAAGGTATTGTGATATAAAACCAAGCCCCCGGTTCCCTTTAGACATATGTGTCTGTGTTTGCTCTGAGGACACTGAAGCACCACCCGGCCAGCACGCGACCGTGACCCGAATCAAACGCCCCCACGATGATGCCCACCAGGTGCATGCTGGGTGGCTAACATGCTAAATGCTAACGGTGGATGGGAGCTCTGCTTTCATCACGAGGAATGATGCTGTGGGTGCTTTTTCCAAAGTTTTTTGATATTTTTAATATTGATTCTCCGTCTCGGGACATTTTCCCCAACAACAATAATTAATAACTCGTCTGTTTTCATTCGTCAGCGCTGTCCCCGCCCCCTCCTCCCCCCCTCCGCCCCCTCGTCCCCACTCCTCCTTGTCCCCTTCCTCCTCGTCCCCTTCCTTCTCGTCCCCTTCCTTCTCGTCCCCTCTCCTCCTTGTCCCCTCCCCCTTCCTTCTCGTCCCCTTCCTTCTCGTCCCCTCTCCTCCTTGTCCCCTTTCCCCTCGTCCCCTTCCTTCTCGTCCCCTCTCCTCCTCGTCCCCTCTCCTCCTCGTCCCCTTCCCTCTCGTCCCCTTCCTTCTCGTCCCCCTCCTCCTTGTCCCCTTCCTCCTTGTCCCCTCCTCCCCTCTCCCCTTCGTCCCTCCTCCTCCTCGTCCCCTTCCTCCTCGTCCCCTATCCTCCTCGTCCCCTCTCCTCCTCGTCCCCTCTCCTCCTCGTCCCCTTTCCTCCAGTAAAGTTGTTATCTGGCTTCAGAAGTCGTCGTCATCACAGATGTCCAGATAAACGTCGAAGGCCTCCCGGTTGCAGTTTCCATCCGGGGTGAACACGTACTTATGGAAGGTCCCGTCCACGCAGATGGCTGCAGACAACATTAGATAACCAGTTATACAGCGCCAAATCACAACATCTCCCAGGTCTTTCATAAAGAGCAGGTCTAGACCGGACTCTGGGATGTTATTTATCTCCCAGGTCTTTCCATAAAGAGCAGGTCTAGACCGGACTCTGGGATGTTATTTATCTCCCAGGTCTTTCCATAAAGAGCAGGTCTAGACCGGACTCTGGGATGTTATTTATCTCCCAGGTCTTTCCATAAAGACCAGGTCTAGACCGGACTCTGGGATGTTATTTATCTCCCAGGTCTTTCATAAAGAGCAGGTCTAGACCGGACTCTGGGATGTTATTTATCTCCCAGGTCTTTCCATAAAGAGCAGGTCTAGACCGGACTCTGGGATGTTATTTATCTCCCAGGTCTTTTCATAAAGAGCAGGTCTAGACCGGACTCTGGGATGTTATTTATCTCCCAGGTCTTTCCATAGAGACCAGGTCTAGACCGGACTCTGGGATGTTATTTATCTCCCAGGTCTTTCATAAAGAGCAGGTCTAGACCGGACTCTGGGATGTTATTTATCTCCCAGGTCTTTCCATAAAGAGCAGGTCTAGACCGGACTCTGGGATGTTATTTATCTCCCAGGTCTTTCCATAAAGACCAGGTCTAGACCGGACTCTGGGATGTTATTTATCTCTCAGGTCTTTCCATAGAGACCAGGTCTAGACCGGACTCTGGGATGTTATTTATCTCCCGGGTTACGTGTCATACGGGCTTCCTCACCGATGACAGAGTTGACGTTCTTGGACGTGTTCTTCCCAAAAGCGCAGATACAGGCACACTCTGCCGGCACGGTGAAGCTGGCCAATGACCACTGGCTGTCCACGTACTGACCAATCACAGGGCCCACCTTCCCAACACGGGCAAGCCTGAGAGAGACAGAGAGACAGAAACATTCGACATCGATACTCAATAAAAAGGTCTAAGCTGCGGTTTCAGAGGCAGCGGGACTTACGCAGAGCGGCGGTTGAGTTTGGTGTCTTTGAGCGCGAAGATGTGAACTGTGCCTTTATCGCTGGAGGCGCACAGGAACGACGAGTCGTGGCTGAAGTTAATGCTGGAAAAAGAAAAGAAAAGGAAAAGAAAAAAGAAAAAGAAAAGGAAAAGGGCTGTCAGATTGATCCCCAGTGGGGAAATTACAATCTACGGGGATTGGTGCCTTGCTCAAGAGCACCTTGGCAGTGCCCAGGAGGTGAACTGGCACCTCTCCAGCTACCAGTCCCCCACCATATTTTGGTCCGTACGTGGACTTGAACCATTAACTCAGTGATAAATATAAAATGAAAGCTTCAGAATACAAATTTCAGAATAAAAGCCTTCTGTCACTTTGACAGTGTCTTTCCACCTTCAGAGGCTCAGACCGGAGTTTTCCCAAGTCTAAGTCTACATTTACATTGCTACGTCTCCCCCTCTCATTCCCCCTGCTCTGGCGTCTCCCCCTCTCATTCCCCCTGCTCTGGCGTCTCTCCCCCCTCATTCCCCCTGCTCTGGCGTCTCCCCTCTCATTCCCCCTGCTCTGTCGTCTCCCCCTCTCATTCCCCCTGCTCTGTCGTCTCCCCCTCTCATTCCCCTGCTCTGTCGCCTCCCCTCTCATTCCCCCTGCTCCCTCTCCCCCTCTCCCCCCTCTCATTCTCCCCCTCATTCCCCCCTGCTCTGTCGCTCCCCCTCTCATTCCCCCTGCTCTGTTGTCTCCCCTCTCATTCCCCCTGCTCTGTCGTCTCCCCCTCTCATTCCCCCTGCTCTGGCGTCTCTCCCCTCTCATTCCCCCTGCTCTGTCGTCTCCCCCTCTCATTCCCCCTGCTCTGGTGTTTCCCCCTCTCATTCCCCCTGCTCTGGCGTCTCTCCCCCTCATTCCCCCTGCTCTGGCGTCTCCCCCCCTCATTCCCCTGCTCTGGCGTCTCCCCTCTCATTCCCCTGCTCTGGCGTCTCCCCCCTCTCATTCCCCTGCTCTGGCGTCTCCCCTCTCATTCCCCCTGCTCTGTCGTCTCCCCTCTCATTCCCCCTGCTCTGTCGTCTCCCCTCTCATTTCCCCTGCTCTGTTGTCTCCCCTCTCATTCCCCTGCTCTGTTGTCTCTCCCCCTCTCATTCCCCTGCTCTGGTGTCTCCCCCTCTCATTCCCCCTGCTCTGTCGTCTCCCCCTCATTCCCCTGCTCTGGCGTCTCCCCTCTCATTCCCCCTGCTCTGCTCCTCCCCTCTCATTCCCCTGCTCTGGTCTCCCCTCTCATTCCCCTGCTCTCTCCCCCCTCATTCCCCCTGCTCTGGCGTCTCCCCCTCTCATTCCCCCTGCTCTGGCGTCTCCCCCCTCATTCCCCCTGCTCTGTCGTCTCCCCTCTCATTCCCCCTGCTCTGGTGTCTCCCCCTCATTCCCCCTGCTCTGTCGTCTCTCCCCTCTCATTCCCCCTGCTCTGGTGTCTCCCCTCTCATTCCCCCTGCTCTGTCGTCTCTCCCCCTCTCATTCCCCCTGCTCTGGCGTCTCTCCCCCTCTCATTCCCCCTGCTCTGGCGTCTCCCCCTCTCATTCCCCCTGCTCCGGCGTTTCGGCCTGCCGATATATGGGTCGGGCTCTAGTGTTTTCAGGGTCGGGGTGTACCAGTAGAGCGTGGCCGGGTCGGTTCCTCTCCGCAGCTCCACCAGCTTGTCTCTGGTCGTGGTGTCAAACAGGCGGATGAGCGTTCCTTTGCGAGAGGCGGACGCCGCCACGCTGCCGGGCTGGTTCAGCGCCACGCAGGCGATTTCGCTCTGGTGGGCGTTGATGGTGAAAGGAGCGGACGATGTCCCCGGCTTGGTGTTGGACAAGTCCTGAGAAAAACAGACATTATTCATTGGACAGACAGCTGGTGTATTTCCTTTAGAAGCAAGTTTGGTCTCTCAACCCTCGTGTTGTCTTCCCGTCAAAATAGAAAATCAACACGCTTTTTATTGTTTGTTTCTTAAGTTTTTGTCCCTTTTTTCAACACTTTTCAGTTTTTTCAATGTACTACGTTAAACTAACTTATTAACTTTAGTTTTACAGTTATTTTATTATTTTTAACCTCATTTATAGGAAATTATACCTAATGTTTGAGTTAGAAAAGCAGAAATGAGGAATTATTGAGACTAAAATTAAAGGAATGGATGTTGATGATAATCACAGACTGGAATATGTCAACTTTTACTAAATACTATTTCAAAAACACTTCCATTTGTTTTACAATGCTATAAAATTGAATAAGACGCCCCAAAATGAATGAAAGTAGAGATTTGTACTTGGCAAAGAGCGTTGGGTGGAATCAATCATGTTATTTTGGGGAATTAAAAAGAACATTGATATAGGACAACATGAGGACAACTTGAGGACAATATGAGGACAACATGAGGACAACATGAGGACAACATGAAGACAACATGAGGACAACATGAAGACACCATGAGGACAACATGAGGACAACATGAAGACACCATGAGGACAACAGGAAGACAACATGAGGACAACATGAAGACACCATGAGGACAACATGAGGACAACAGGAAGACAACATGAGGACAACATAAGGGCAACATGAGGGCAACCTGAAGACAACCTGAGGACAACATGAGGACAACATGAAGACATGAGGACAACATGAGGGCAACATGAGGGGACAACATGAGGACAACATGGGCAACATGAGGGCAACATGAGGGACAACATGAGGACAACATGAGGACAACATGAAGACATGAGGACAACATGAGGGCAACATGAGGACAACATGAGGGCAACATGAGGGCAACATGAGGACGACATGAGGACAACATGAAGACAACAACATGAGGGCAACATGAGGACGACATGAGGACAACATGAAGACATGAGGACAACATGAGGGCAACATGAGGGCAACATGAGGGGCAACATGAGGGCGACATGAGGACGACATGAGGACAACATGAGGACAACACATGAAGACATGAGGGACAACATGAGGGGCAACATGAAGGCAACATGGGGGCAACATGAAGGGGACAACATGAGGGCAACATGAGGACAACATGAAGACATGAGGACAATATGAGGGCAACATGAGCGATAATGTCTGTGACTTACAACCAGCTGCAGGCTGCCGCACTTGTGACCCGGAAAGACCAGCAGCTGTTTCTCCAGACTGGGACACAGATCACACAGACCTGGGAGGAAATCAAAATTAAATCGATTAAAAAAGGCAGTTGATCAAACCGTAGGTCATCAGGGCTTGACATTAACTTTCTGAGGCACTTGTCCTTTGGACAAGTGCATTTACTTCTCACTTGTCCACGCACAAATGTCCCTTGTCCGGGGAAAGATTTCTCATTTTGTAATATTTTGTGTGTCAAACCGAACACTATCAACACTAATACAGTCCAGTTCAATCAAATGTGTCCCAGGAATAGATTTTCCCTTCGACCCCGGACGTAGTTTTATCACGTATCAGGGCTGTAGTCAAGACCACCTTTGTTGAGTCCAAGACCAGGACTAGTCAAGTCCAAGACAAGACCGAGTCCAAAGAGGTTCAAGTCCAAGACAAGACCAAGTCCAAAGAGGTTCAAGTCCAAGACAAGACCGAGTCCAAAGAGGTTCAAGTCCAAGACAAGACCAAGTCCAAAGAGGTTCAAGTCCAAGACAAGACAGAGTCCAAAGAGGTTCAAGTCCAAGACAAGACCGAGTCCAAAGAGGTTTGAGTCCAAAACAAGACCGAGTCCAAAGAGGTTCAAGTCCAAGACAAGACCGGGTCCAAGACAAGACCGAGTCCAAAGAGGTTTGAGTCTGAGTCAAGACCGAGTCCAGGACAGAATAAAGGTCTTATGCATGACAGTATCAAGACAATTTTGGGTTTCCCTTTCCCTCCAATATTATTATCAACATAATAAAGACACCTGGACTCGGTCCAGACCAGAAGCCATATTTGGCAAGACCAGTGGCCGAGACAGAGACAAGTCTGAGTCCAAATACTAGCGAGTCCGAGACCATTAGAAAAGTCCAAGACCGGACTCGAGTACTACAGCCGTGTCACGTATAGATCTTTACTGTTTATGGAACCAAAACCGGATCAAATGCAACAAAACATGAACCTTGGCCCGGACCTTTAGGTGGGAAAGCCCCCCTTAGTTCATTCAGCTCCGGTGCTGCACCTAAGACTCCTAATGGAAGGGAACCCTTACCTTTGGGGTTGTCTCTGGTGTCAAACTCAAAAAGCTTAACAGGGTTATCTGGAAAACTGTACACGTAGATCCTGTTCTTCAGCACGATGATGATCCTGAAAGACGACAGTTATGTTTATTAGACTCAGGGGACACTTCAGGGGACACTTCAGGGGACAAAGTGCTGGAGCAGTAGGAGTGAACTTACTTGTCGTGCCGCATGCGGACAGCTAGAACCGGTTTGGTGAAGGTGAACTCCAGAACCAGCTTGTCTTTGGCTTCTCGAGAGTCCCGGGCGTCGTCCCAGACCAGCACTGGAATCAGAAGTTATCATCAGGACTCGGGTTTAAAAAAGAAAATCATTTTTCAGAATGTCTGTATCATATGAAGACCTGAAGAAGAGAGAGAGAGAGGTGGGGGGGGGGGGGAGAGAGGGGGGAGAGAGAGGGAGAGAGAGATGCTAACTATGTCATGCTAGCTAATCGAGCAGGGATTCAAAAGTGCTCCAAAGATTTGTCCACACGCGTTTTTTTTACAACAAAAAGTTGACTAGAGCTCTTTTGTTTTAAAAGAAGAAGAAGAAGAAGAAGAAGAAGAAGAAGAAGCTGGCAGCGTTTTGGTTTCATAAAGAAAGTCTTTTGTTGCTATAGCAACAGCTACCGCTACAGTATCCTAGCCAGAGCGCTATGTGGAGCGGTGCTAACGTTAGATAAAACTAAGTGGTGGATTAGATTAGATTAGATTAGATAGATTAGATTAGATAGATTAGATTAGATAGATTAGATTAGATTGATTAGATTAGATTAGATAGATTAGATTAGATTAGATTAGATAGATTAGATTAGATAGATTAGATTAGATAGATTAGATTAGATAGATTAGATTAGATAGATTAGATTAGATTGATTAGATTAGATTAGATAGATTAGATAGATTAGATTAGATAGATTAGATTAGATTGATTAGATTAGATTGATTAGATTAGATTAGATAGATTAGATAGATTAGATTAGATAGATTAGATTAGATTAGATAGATTAGATTAGATTGATTAGATTAGATAGATTAGATTAGATAGATTAGATTAGATTAGATAGGATTAGATTAGATAGATTAGATTAGATAGATTAGATTAGATAGATTAGATATATTAGATTAGATTAGATAGATTAGATTAGATAGATTAGATTAGATAGATTAGATTAGATTGATTAGATTAGATAGATTAGATTAGATAGATTAGATTAGATAGATTAGATTGATTAGATTAGATAGATTAGATTAGATAGATTAGATTAGATTAGATAGATTGATTAGATTAGATAGATTAGATTAGATAGATTAGATTAGATTAGATAGATTAGATTAGATAGATTAGATTAGATAGATTAGATTAGATTGATTAGATTAGATAGATTAGATTAGATAGATTAGATAGATTAGATTAGATTGATTAGATTAGATAGATTAGATTAGATTAGATTAGATTCAACTTTATTGTCATTACACAGGTACAAGGCAATAAAATGCAGTTTAGGTCTAACTAGAAATGCAATAGCAGCCGGTGCAGGATATACACTGGTTCAGGACATGGATATGTACTGAATAAATATAGAAATTAATACTATTATAAACAGAATTTTAAGGATAGATTTGTCCTATGAATATAAAATATAGATAACAAGTATTGTGAGCAAGATTTACAGCTGGATATGTACTGAATATAATATACAGGTGGATATGTACTGAATATAATATACAGCTGGATATGTACTGAATATAATATACAGCTGGATATGTACTGAATATAATATACAGCTGGATATGTACTGAATATAATATACAGGTGGATATGTACTGAATATAATATACAGCTGGATATGTACTGAATATAATATACAGGTGGATATGTACTGAATATAATATACAGCTGGATATGTACTGAATATAATATACAGCTGGATATGTACTGAATATAATATACAGGTGGATATGTACTGAATATAATATACAGCTGGATATGTACTGAATATAATATACAGGTGGATACTGAATATAATATACAGGTGGATATGTACTGAATATAATATACAGCTGGATATGTACTGAATATAATATACAGATATGGATATGTACTGAATATAATATACAGCTGGATATGTACTGATCATAATATACAGCTGGATATGTACTGAATATAATATACAGGTGGATATGTACTGAATATAATATACAGGTGGATATGTACTGAATATAATATACAGCTGGATATGTACTGAATATAATATACAGGTGGATATGTACTGAATATAATATACAGCTGGATATGTACTGAATATAATATACAGCTGGATATGTACTGAATATAATATACAGGTGGATATGTACTGAATATAATATACAGGTGGATATGTACTGAATATAATATACAGGTGGATATGTGCTGAATATAATATACAGGTGGATATGTACTGAATATAATATACATTTGGATATGTACTGAATATAATATACAGCTGGATATGTACTGAATATAATATACAGGTGGATATGTACTGAATATAATATACAGGTGGATATGTACTGAATATAATATACAGGTGGATATGTACTGATCATAATATACAGCTGGATATGTACTGAATATAATATACAGGTGGATATGTACTGAATATAATATACAGGTGGATATGTACTGAATATAATATACAGCTGGATATGTACTGAATATAATATACAGCTGGATATTACTATAAGTAGAAATTTTACACTGACCAGATACACTCCTCCACACACACAAGGCCAGCAGGTTGGACACAACATGGACACACACACCACACTGCCATCACACGTGGTCACACACACACACACACACACACACACACACACACACACACACACACACACACACACACACACACACACACACACACACACACACACACACACACACACACACACAGACACACACACACACACACACACACACACACACACACACACACACACACACACACACACACAGTTGCGGAGCAAGGTCTGGCTAGTCTCCATCATCACTGACATCTCTCCATTAGTGCATGTATAGGACCTGAGCGTTTGTGTGTGTGTGTGTGTGTGTATGTGTGTGTGTGTGTGTAGTTCAGGCCTGTGTGTAATAACAATAGAGATAGAAATCGGACCAACGCTGATTTTTAACACGACACGTGAGCATGTTGGACGTTTTTCAGGCCAAATAGAACACGAAAAGATGTTAATGTGTCATTCTGACACAAATACATTTAATAAATGACATTCTGATGTTAGGAAGTGTCTAGGGTTGGACATAAATGCAGATAGAAATGTAATTTAAAAAAATAAATAATTATAGATTTTCAAATATTGCACCTGTCAATACAGAACGAAATTTTGAAATATGTCCAAAAAACACAAAAATATTGGCAAAATACAGTTGAACACGCTGTTATTTCATTCTATCAACGGGAAACATACATGTGTACAGACACGGCTAGCAGCAGCAGCAGCGTCAGACACGTTTCTGGTGGAAACGCCACGCAACGCCACGGTCACGCCACGCAGGCCGTGTGCAGGAGCCCTAAAACCAACAGGTGTGACCCCCCCAGACGGTGCAGCACACTCACCCAGGTGGCCTTTCTCCATCAGGGGCTCCACGTTGTAGATCCTGACGCCGGTCTCCATAGCACAGCAGAAACAGCCTGCAGGCATCCAGAGAAGATTAAAATAATACTTTATTCCCTGCAACAGTAAATGGAACAAAGTTCATTTACTCATATATATATATATATATATATATAAATTTTTCACTTAGTTTACTTGCAGTACATTTTACAGTAAAGGACCCTGATATATCTTATATGTGTGAAATGTGTGTGTGTGTGTGTGTAGATGCAAAAACATGAAATTTCCACTGGGGACATGTCCCCCTTTCGTGACCCTCATAGTCTCAGTTGTATCCCATCATCTTTCAAATTTGTTCAATATAATTTTATTATACTGAAATGATAGGAAAGCCCTATATATATAGAGCAAATGACAATATATATATAATATATATATATATATAGGCACATATATACAAAATATTATATGTGATTGTCTGGCCTATTTTAAACAACAAAGAACCCTCAGACCCATGGTTTTGTGTCCCCCCTACTTCTCAAGCCTTGGTGAGAGAGGCAAAGTTAGAACCCCAATGGTATATATGGCTAATATATATATCTGTATATCTGTATATGGGTATATTTGTAAATGTATGTATGTATATCACTGCAGCAATCCACCAGTCGGGGCTTTATGGCAGAAGGAAGCCTATCCTCAGTGCAAGACACATGCATGGGTAAAAACACCTGAAGGACTCCAAGATGGTGATAAATAAAATCCTCTGGTCTGATGAGACCAAGATAGAACTTTTTGGCCTTAATTCTAAACTGTGGAGAAAACCAGGCACTGCTCATCACCTGTCCAATACAGTCTCAACAGTGAAGCATGGTGGTGGCAGCATCATGCAAGCCTGCAGGGACAGGACGACTGGTTGCAATCGAGGGAAAGATGAATGCGGCCAAGTACAGGGATATCCTGGACGAAAACCTTTTCAGAGTGCTCTGGACCTCAGACTGGGCGAAGGTTTACCTTCCAACAAACAACAATGACCCTAAGCACACCTGCTAAAATAGACAGAAGGAGGACAACAACAACAAGCCCTGACTTAAACCCAATTGAGCATCTCTGGACAGACCTGAAAATGACTGTCCACAACGTTTACCATCCAACCTGACAGAACAGAGAGGATCTGCAAGGACAACAACAACATGAAACTTGTTGCATCTTTCCCAAAACGACTCATGGCTGTATTAGGAAATACAACAAACTGAATACTTATGACCATGTGATATTTCAGTTTTTGTTTTTTAATAAAACAACATTTCTAAATTTCTGTTTTTTCTGTCAAGATGGGTTGCTGAGGACAACAACAAAATGAACTTTTGATTTTTGGAAAAAAGGCTGCAATGAAACAAAGAGTGAAAAATTTAAAGGGGGAGGACAACATATAACATGGCACTAGTACTTGACAGGAGGACCCTGATATAACAATATGTGTGTGTGTGTGTGTTGTGTAGATGCTGGGGCATAATTTCCACAACAACATGACAGTTGTATCCCAACTCAAATTTGTTCAATATAATTTTATATAAAATATATATATATATATATATATATATATATATATATATATATATATATATGTGATTGTCTCCTATTTTAAACAACAAAGAACCCTCAACCCAACAAACCAAAGTTACACCCTTTATATATATATATATATATATATATCTGTATATGTGTATATGTGTATATTTGTAAACAATGTATATGTGTGTATTTGTATATAATATGTATGTGTAAGCCAACAACAACTGCAGGCTGTTGACTCCTCTCTGTGAGATGGCTGAGAGGGGAAACAACAACAACACCGGCTGGACCCTCGGCACAACCTGAGACAGAGAGGAGGACAACAACAACATGATGGCTGTTAGACAGGAGGACAACAACAACAACATGACGGCTGTTAGACAGAGAGGAGGACAACAACAACATGATGGCTGTTAGACAGGAGAACAACAACAACATGACGGCTGTTAGACAGAGAGGAGGACAACAACAACATGACGACTGTTAGACAGGAGAACAACAACAACATGACGGCTGTTAGACAGGAGAACAACAACAACATGACGGCTGTTAGACAGGAGAACAACAACAACATGACGGCTGTTAGACAGGAGGACAACAACAACATGACGACTGTTAGACAGGAGGACAACAACAACATGACGGCTGTTAGAGAGGAGAACAACAACAACATGACGGCTGTTAGAGAGGAGAACAACAACAACATGACGACTGTTAGACAGGAGAACAACAACAACATGACGGCTGTTAGAGAGGAGAACAACAACATGACGACTGTTAGACAGGAGAACAACAACATGACGGCTGTTCATCAGAGGAGGACAACAACAACATGACGGCTGTTAGAGAGGAGAACAACAACAACATGACGGCTGTTAGACAAAGGAGAACAACAACAACATGACGGCTGTTTGAGACGACAAGCTTCAGTTTTTCAGTTATTTTTGGAATTTATGGTCAATAAACCTCATTTATAGGAAATTATACCTAATGTTTGAGGAGACAAAAGCAGAAATAGGAATTGTTGAGACTAAAATTAAAGGAATGGATGTTGATGATAAACAACTGGAATATGTCAACTTTACTCAATACTATTTCAAAAACAACATTTGTTTTACAATGCTATGTTGAAGAGAGGAGAACAAAACATGACATAGAGACTGTTAGACAAAGGAGGGTGGAATCAATCATGTTACGGGGGAATTAAAAGGAACAGATAGGAGGACAACATGAGGACAACATGGGGACAACATGGGACAACAGGAGGACAACATGGGGACAACATGGGGACAACATGGGGACAACTGAGGACAACAGGGGGAGGACAACAACAACATGACGGACAACATGAGGACAACAGAGAGGACAACAACAACATGACGGCGACATGAGGACAACAAAGAGGACAACATGGGGACAACATGAAGACAACATGTTAGAGGACAACATGGGGACAACATGAGGGCAACATGAGGACAACATGGGGACAACATGAAGGCAACATGACGACATGAGGACAACAAGAGGACAACATGAACAACATGACGACATGAGGGCGACAAGAGGGCGACATGGGGACGACAACTGACATGAAACAACATGACGACTGGCGACAGAGAGAAGAGGACAACAACAACATGACGGCGACATGTTACATGAGGGGGACAAGGACAACATGGGGACCACATGAGGACCACATGAGGGACAACATGAGGGACAACATGAGGACAACAACAACATGAGGACGACATGAGGGACAACAAGAGGACAACATGAGGGACAACATGAGGGACAACTGAGGCGACATCGACAGAGGGAGGACAACAACAAGGGACAACATGTTAGACACAGGGACAACAACATGAAACAACATGAGGGCGAGGGGACAACAACAACATGACAGCATGGGGGCGACATGGGGCGACATGAAGACATGAACAACAACAACATGAGGGACTGTTAGACATGAGAACAACAACAACATGAGGACCACATGGACAACATGAAGACAACAGGACAACATGAGGGACAACATGAAGACAACATGAAGACAACATGAGGGACAACATGAGGACAACATGACAACATGAAGACAACATGAGGACAACATGAGGACAACATGAAGACAACATGAAGACAACATGGGGACAACAAGAGGACAACATGAAGACAACATGAGGCTGTTTACAACATGGGGACAACAACAACATGAGGACTGGGGACAACATGGGGGACAACACAACAAGGCAACATGAGAGGAGACATGAGGACAACAACATGAGGACAATATGAGGCGACAGGAGGGCGACACAACAACATGGGGAGGACATGAAACGACATGGGGACGACATGGGGACGACAACAACATGAGAGGGGCGACATGGGACGACATGAAGGCGACAACAACATGGGCGACATGTTAGACAGGAGGACAACATGAGGACAACATGACGGCTGACCACATGAGGGACAACATGAGGACAACATGAAGACAACATGAGGACAACATGAGGACAACATGAGGGACAACATGACAACATGACGGACTGTTAGGACAACATGGGGACAACATGGGGACAACAAGAGGACAACATGAGGACAACATGAGGGCGACATGGGGCGACAAACTTCGACATGAGGTTAACAGGAGGACAACATGGGGGGACATGGGTCAATGAAACCTCACATGAAGGCGACATTTATCTAACGACATGGGGAGACAAAGCGACATGAGGCGACATGAGGACGACATGAGGGCCACATGAGGACCACATGAGGACCACATGAGGACCACATGAGGACAACATGAAGACAACATGAGGACAACATGAGGACAACATGAAGACAACATGAAGACAACATGGGGACAACAAGAGGACAACATGAAGACAACATGAGGACAACATGAGGACAACATAAGACAACATGAAGACAACATGGGGACAACAGGACAACATGAAACAACATGGGGACAACATGTTTTACAACTATGGGGCAACAATTGACAAATAAGAAGGCAACATGAGGACGACATGACTTGGACAACAAGAGGACAACATGGGGACAACATGTTATTTTGGGCGACAAAAGGACGACATAGGACAACATGGGGACAACATGGGGACGACATGGGGACGACATGGGGACGACATGAGGACGACATGAGGACGAACATGGGGACGACATGGGGGGCGACATGAAGGCGACATGAAGGCGACATGGGACGACATGGGGGGGCCACATGACATGTGGACCACATGGGGACCACATGACAACCACATGAGGGACAACATGGGGACAACATGAGGACAACATGAGGACGACATGGGGACAACATGAGGACAACATGAGGACAACATGAGGACAACAAGAGGACAACATGAGGACAACATGAGGGCGACAAGAGGACGACATGGGGACGACATGGGGACGACATGAAGACGACATGAGGACGACATGAGGACGACATGGGGACGACATGAGGGACGACATGAGGACGACATGAGGGACGACATGGGGGGGCCACATGAGGACAACATGAGGACCACATGAGGACAACATGAGGACAACATGAAGACAACATGAAGACAACATGAGGACAACATGAAGACAACATGAAGACAACAAGAGGACAACATGAAGACAACATGATGATAATTGGCGTACAACTGACCGTTGAGGCTCGACGGGATACACTTTCCTGGGTTAAAGTATGAAATTAATATGATAATAATAGCCTAGATTTAGCGTAATTAGGGTAACTTCCGGCCGTAGCTGTATCCCTTCTAGCACGGCCGTTGAGCAACACTGTTGTTGACGTTAGCTTAGCAGCTAGTTAGCTAGCTAGCTGCTAAGCTAACGTAACATAACGTGACGTAACAGCGGTACAAACGCGACCTATGTTCTGATGTAACGTCGACACTGTACATGTATGAAGACTCACCGTGGACACGTGGACTCCCGTGGACGTGGAGGGGTTTTACAACGCGGGGAACACGACGGACGGACAGAGAGGCTGCAGGACGGCGACTTGTTTTGGTTTTTCAACGGTGACGTATTACCCACGTGCTTGCTGTTTTGTTTCCTCTTCCTGTTACGTAACACACGTATTTTATTTCTACTACTAAAAATCTAATAACATTGAAGAAATGTGAATTTAAACGCACATAAAAACAAAGATAATCGAACAACAAAATATTAAATGTATGTACGACTGAAGGCCTTTTCTCACCGTGGAGAGAGAGATATGTGTGTGTGTGTGTGTGTGTGTGTGTGTGAGGATGGATACCCGTGCCGACGGGGTGACGGTACCGACGGGTCGGGCCGGGTTGTGATTTTTAGAAAGGATGCTCGGGTTGGGTCGGGCTCGGTCACATCAGCGCGATAAGGCATTGAACATTTTGAATTTAAAACTAAGATAAAATAAATGTCAAATATTTCCTAACATCCGTCTTCCTGTGTGCTGTGACAACGAAAGACGTGCGTATTAAGCTCCATGTGGCTATCTATCTATCCATGTTAAAAAGAAGTTCTATCTATTTTAAAACTATTGAAAATCTAGGAAAGTCATCGGTGCATTGATCTCATCTGTCTATCATTTCCCAATGCCTATCCATCTATCAATTCTTAATCTATCATCCAAACAATCTATCTGTCATTATATGAGAATCAAATCGATTTTATCTATCTAGCTCTATCTATCTATCTACTATCTATCTATAATGCTATCTGTCTATCTATCTATCTATCTGCTCTGTCTATCGGGCCGGGCTCTATCTAAAAATCGGCCCCTATCTATCTATCTATCTGTCTATCTATCTATCTGTGTGTCTGTGTCTATCTATCTATCTATCTATCATCTATCTATCTATCTATCCTCTTGATGTCATACTAAGATAAAATATCTGCCTATCTATTTCATAAAATTCTTATCGATGAATAATCTATCTATCTATCTATCTATCTATCTATCTATCTATCTATCTATCTATCTATCTATCTATCTATCTATCTATCTATCTATAAGTGTACAGAGATAGATACTGTATGTGCAAATTATAGCAGTATTATACAATAAATTACACATAAATTATTAAATTATTAAATTCTTTAAAAATTGCCCAAATGAAAAATTATGCACAGATCTATAATATAATAATAATAATAATATCTAATAATAATAATAATAATAATAATAATAATGGCACATGGGATGCAGGATATATTGCAGAGTCAACAGTGTTAGTTATACTTACACAATAAACTTTACATACAAATACTTATACAATAAACTTTACATAAATAAACTTTACATACAATGCCCAAATGAAAAATGTACATACAATATACTGTAGTAATACAATAATAATAATAAATAATAATAAATAATTAATAATAATAATAATAATAATAATGGGATGCAGGATATATTGCAGAGTCAACAGTGTTTGTTATACTTACACAATATACTGTACATACAATATACTTTACATACAATATACTGTACATACATACAATATACTGTAATAGGATAAAATCCAACAACAAATATTTGAATGTATACAAGTTGGGGATACTAAAATGTGCAACTGCGATTAGTGCAGTTTGGTGGTGTCTCAGGATTTGGACCTTTGTATTTTTGGATTTCCCTGCTGTATCTTTGTGGGTCCGTCCTTCTGTGTGCGGGACAGGTCCAATGGAAGACAACACAAGGGTTAAAGGTCAACAATAGACGCTCTGTTGACATTTGAGGGCAGTACCACAGTGATCTTAACTGGATAAGATGTCTTATTAGATTAGATAATACTTTATTCATCCCGCAATGGGGAACTTCCCTTATTACAGCAGCAGTTTCTACAATAAAACAACAACAATGTGCAAAAAGCATGAATGTAAAGTGGCATTAGATAAAAGGTACTGTTAACCAGGGCTGTTGTCAAGACCACCTTAGTCGAGTCCAACACCAGGACTAGTCGAGTCCAAGTCAAGACCAAGACCAGGACTAGTCGAGTCCAAGTCAAGACCAAGACCAGTCGAGACCAAGTCAAGACAGAGTCCAGGACAGAATAAAGGTCTTATGCATGACAGTATCAAGACAATCATTTTGGGTTTCACTTATCCTCCAATATTATTATCAACATAATAAAGACACCTGGACTCGGTCCAGACCAGAAGCCCAAAAGCCATATCTGGCAAGACCAGTGGCCGAGACCGAGACAAGTCCGAGTCCAAATATTAGCGAGGCCGAGACCATAGAAAAAAGGTCTTGAGTCCGGACTCAAGTCCAAGACCGGACTCGAGTACTACAGCCCTGTTGTTAACTAAAGTTAGGTGGCCGCAATGTAAGTGAATAAGTGACGTGAAATTAAATATAATAATAATAATAATATAGCAAAAGTAAGTTCTTAGAAATAGCTGGATGACACCTTTCAACCCGCAGGAACCCGAGCAGACCCTGGAACCAGCACCTGGACCCAACCCTTGGAGGAGACGCAGTCATCCGCCCAGGCGGTGCCGGCCCGGTTGGGTCCGGAGGTGAGGAATGCCACGTCTCCACAGAGCGTCTCCATCTTTGTAATGCCGTCTGTCGTGGTGTCCCAGACCGCTGCTCGTGCACCAGTGAAGGTTTGTTTACCTCTTGTAAAATGTCCAATAAAAATGCTCTTAGGTTATAAATAGAAGTCTCCTACGAACTGAAGTCCTCGATAAATATCAGGACCTTTTCTGTAGCAAAGGACGCATGCTTTACTGTTATTTTCTGGTTTATTATAAGCATGGTGGCATTAAAAGAGGGCTTTGTTTATGAACTCTTTGGCCGGGGTATAGTCTAGATAATAACAACTATATTTAATCAGAAGACAAATTAAATCAGTGAAATAAAAGTCACACACACACACACACACAGTCAACCACTGGAGAAAATCTGCGTAAGCTTCAGGTAAGTGGACATGTTTTGACACTGGGGACAAGCCAACAAGTCCTGCAAAACCATACGGCCATATCAGTCTTCTGCCCCCCCAATACGACCCACAGGAGTGTTTTCCATCCTCACATCCAGAGAAGGCTGCAGTCTTTTGTGTGGGTGTTGTAGCTTTGGTGTTGTGTCTTTTGTATTTGTGTTGAACCGTCTCAGCCATGGTGGGTCTGGCTAGTCCTGAGAACAACGGGCTCTGGTTTATGGACTTGGATGTGTCCCCGGGGCTGTAATGATAGTGGATAGACGCTAGATGGCTGGGGGGGCTGTGGATGTGTCCCCGGCGGGAGGGGGGCTGTGGTCAGCTCTTATCCTGACTGAAGCCTTGCAGCGCCGCTGCAGGATGTCGAGCTAACGGAAGTCTTCGGTCTACTTGGTTTAATCAATTAAAAATGATAAATGGTTACAAACGATTGAAAAGAATAAAAAATATTTAATGAAACAGAACTTCTCTGTAAAAACCAAAAGGTGGACTGTCTATCTAAATATCTATTCTCCAGCTTCTTAAATGAGAATATATTCTAGGTTGGTGATAAATAGTATAAAAATGTGGATTGTTATTTTGAATTATTCATACACGAGCAACCCCTGACTTTGTAAAATCCCTGCTCCGAACTCCAAATCCCCGTGGGGACGTCGGGCTGACGCCTGTAATTATGCTGAAGCTTCAGAACAGCTTGACAGCGTGATATTTAATATGTCTTTCTGTCTGTGAGCAGGCGATCACGGCAACGGATGGCGGTTTGATTCCCCGGCTCGCAAACCTTTCCCACGCACGTCAAACTAAATGAGGTTCGAGCTAAACACTCTGCTGCAGCTCCACAGGAACTGCAGCAGAAATACCTGTATCAGTAAATACCTGATTACCATATTACCTGATTACCTGATTACCTGATTACCTCATTACCTGATTACCTCATTACCTCATTACCAAAGGACATGCTGTTTAATATGCAATAATGACAA
Source organism: Etheostoma perlongum (assembly GCA_026937815.1). NCBI lineage: Eukaryota > Metazoa > Chordata > Actinopteri > Perciformes > Percidae > Etheostoma > Etheostoma perlongum. The sequence goes on from CM049386.1 coordinate 1,412,668, forward strand.
TAACATGCATGTTTGTACCTGTCCATTTCATACAATCAGGGCTGTAGTCAAGACCACCTTAGTCGAGTCCAAGACAAGACCGAGTCAAAAAAAAGGTTTGAGTCAAAGACCAGTTCGAGTCAAGTCCAAGTCAAGACAGATTTCAAAAAGGTTTGAGTCTGAGTCAAGACCGAGTCCAAGACAAGTCCAAGACCACCTTAGTCGAGACCAAGACAAGTCCAAGACCAGGACTAGTCGAGTCCAAGTTAAGACTAAGTCCAAAGAGGTTTGAGTCTGAGTCAAGACCGAGTCCAAGACCAGGACTAGTCAAGTCCAAGTTAAGACTAAGTCCAAAGAGGTTTGAGTCTGAGTCAAGACCGAGTCCAAGACCAGGACTAGTCAAGTCCAAGTTAAGACTAAGTCCAAAGAGGTTTGAGTCCAAGTCAAGACTGAGTCCAGGACAGGAATAAAGGTCTTATGCATGACAGTATCAAGACAATCATTTTGGGTTTCACTTATCCTCCAATATTATTATCAACATGATAAAGACACCTGGACTCGGTCCAGACCAAAATCCCAAAAGCCATATCTGGCAAGACCAGTGGCCGAGACCGAGACAAGTCCGAGTCCAAATACTAGCGAGTACGAGACAAGTCCGAGACCACAGAAAAACGGTTGTGAGTCCGGACTCGAGTCCAAGACCTAATAACCCCAAAAAAGCAATAGGCCTTCATAAAGATATTTATTAGGTATATATGCTTTTATTTAGATGATGCAGCATCTCATGTCGCTAAAATTGCCTCCTCGACTCCTCCCCTTGCCATCCTTCCTTCCTTCCTTAGTCCCTCGCACCAAGGAGGCACAGGAGAGACCATAGACCGTTAATATTAATCAATATATAAACAGTCTATGGGAGAGACGTAAGGAAGTCATCGGAGAGGAAACAAGGAAATGGGTTTTAGCAAGATGAGACGTCCTTTCCTCTGAAGCGTCTCATGAATCTGTCAGCTGTTTGGGCGGAGTTGGCAACTCCTTAGAATTAATATAACCCCCCACACACACACACACCCACCCCCCATATCATCACACACCCTTCACCATGATGCACCATAGGCATGGGGAACTTTTCATAACATCATCTCTCAATGCAAATCAAACCAGCTGTTGGTCTAACTGAAATAACACCATGCCGATCTCTAGGCATGATGAAGGTTATGTGATGATGTATTTTAACATACTTATATATAAGTATACTTATGCCCCTGTATTTTAACATAGGGGGTATACTTATGCCCCCTGTATTTTAACATAGGGGGGTGTATACTTATGCCCCCTGTATTTTAACATAGGGGGGTGTATACTTATGCCCCCTGTATTTTTTTATGCCCCCTGTATTTTAACATAGGGGGTGTATATATGCCCCCTGTATTTTAACATGGGGGGGGGTGTATACTTATGCCCCCCTGTATAGGGGGTGTATACTTATGCCCCCTGTATATGCCCCCTGTATTTTTAATGCCATCTGTATTTTAACATAGGGGGGTGTATACTTATGCCCCTGTATTTTAACATAGGGGGTGTATACTTATGCCCCTGTATTTTAACATAGGGGGTGTATACTTATGCCCCCTGTATTTTAACATAGGGGGTGTATACTTATGCCCCTGTATTTTAACATAGGGGGTGTATACTTATGCCCCCTGTATTTTTAACATGGGGGGTGTATATGCCCCCTGTGTTTTAACATAGGGGGTGTATACTTATGCCCCTGTATTTTAACATAGGGGTGTATACTTATGCCCCCTCTGTATTTTTAACATAGGGGGTGTATACTTATGCCCCCTGTATTTTAACATAGGGGGTGTATACTTATGCCCCTGTATTTTAACATAGGGGGTGTATACTTATGCCCTGTATTTTAACATAGGGGTGTATACTTATGCCCCTGTATTTTAACATAGGGGTGGGGCCCCTGTATTTTTAACATAGGGGGTGTATACTTATGCCCCCTGTATTTTTAACATAGGGGTGTATACTTATGCCCCTGTATTTTAACACATGCCCCCTGTATTTGCATTGTTGCATTTTAACAAGGGGGGTGTATACTTATGCCCCCTGTATTTTTAACATAGGGGTGTATACTTATGCCTTGTATTTTAACATAGGGACCCGATACCCCCCTGTATTTTAACATATGGGGGTATACTTATGCCCCCAACATAGGGGGTGGCTTATGCCCCCATTTTACATAGGGGGGTGTACCCTGTATTTCAAATAGGGGGTGTATACTTATGCCCCCTGTATTTTAACATTAATTAATGCCCCCCGTTATTTTAACATAGGGGGGTACTTATGGAATTTCAACACAGATGAGAAATTGCCATCATTTTAACATAGGGGTTTTCATTAGTATTTTCTAACTAGGGGTGTATACATTTTAACATAGGGGTGCCATGCCCCCTGTATTTTAACATAGGGGTTATTATGCCCCTGTATTTTAACATAGGGGGGTTTTATGCCCTGTGATTTTAATTACTTATGCCCACTGTATTTTAACATAGGGGGTATAATGCCCCCTGTATTTTAATCAACATCCCCAATGTGACTAATGTGCACTGCCCTCTGATTTAATAAAGCCCTCTTGGAGCATTGTTGCATTTAATCACCATGACAGTCCAGATAACAACCGAGAAGCTCGGACCGAACCCCGGCCCTCCATATGGGCTCCCCCATGAATGGAGCCCCTGAAACAAAATTATAATTTCCTTCTATTAATTTAATTCGTTATTTTCAACACTTACATCACACATAGTTTTTCATTAGTCTCACTGGACACCCTGTTGCTAAATTTTATTCCTGTGATTTTAATTCACTGAATGTGTTAATCAACATCTCCAATCGTGACTAATGTGCACTGTCTCTGATAATAAAGCTGGAGATGAATAGAAAACACAACAAACCCTCCTCCTCCACCGCGTCCACACGACACTAAGCTCCCGCACGATCCCTGAAAGAAAAGACTCTTTTCTTTTTCACCTTCAGTCATGTTTTCAGTCTTAACCCTTGCTAATAATACATGCAATTAAGGACATATGAAATCATTTGACTAATTTTTCCCATTACAAAAAGAGGCTGGCCGACCACCTATGGCGTCATCTCTTGTCAGGTGCTTTACTTAGATTTGACAAGTGAACGTGAATTAAGAATTAAGTTTACATTTGACTAATTTAGAGGCTGGCCGCTTGGCTTGTCTTTATATTAAATATCACAGAGTACGGTATTAGTTGATTTACATTTTGTAATGTGTCTGCTATGTAGAGATTTTAAAAGACGTTATTGTTGGAATAAATATTCCTAAAGAAGTAATTATGTACTGTATGTCTTGTTGTAGGCTACCGAGGCCGACCGAGGCCCTTGGAGGCCGACCGAGGCTGACTGAGGCCGACCGAGGCCCACGGAGGCTGACTGAAGCCGACTGAGGCCGACGGAGGCCCACGGAGGCTGACTGAGGCCGACGGAGGCCCACGGAGGCTGACTAAGGCCGACTGAGGCCGACTGAGGCCGACTGAGGCCAACTGAGGCCCACGGAGGCTGACTGAGGCCGACGGAGGCCGACTGAGGCCCACGGAGGCTGACTGAGGCTGACCGTTGGCTTGGGGTGTCACATATCTGTACATGTTGTACAGATCATACATTGTTCATACATAGCCATATTTATCCTGCTCTTATGAGGTAATTGCTAATACACAGCACATATTAATATTGAATGTATATTACTCTAAACCAACTGTATTTTTGACAGGCACACACAAGGCTCCTTTCATTCTTCATCTCATCTGATCAATCCCAGACACATAAAAGCTGTCAAAACTGGCCAAAAATTACATTTGAATGTTCCTTCTAAAACCCACAGGTTTGAAAATGATGTCCATAAGATGGCAAACGTAGCCTATATACATAACTACTTGTTTACTTGTTTTATTTATTCCAACAACGTCTTTAAAAAGATCTCTAACACACTCTAACTGACTACACTGCACTATATTTCTTGTCCTGCATGCACCACCTGTCTATACTTTGCACTTTTCCACTTTTTTTTTGCACTACCTCGGATACTTTAGACTAAGAAATAATAATCAAAATCCTTACAGAGAAAATGAACTGAACCACACTGTTCAAACTATATTTGGGTCTTGGACCGACTAATCAACCCTGCCATTCATACAGCCCAATATATATTTCATCTTCTTCTGAACATATTTGCTGTTAGGGAGCACATACACATAATTTCTTAGAGCCTTGATTTGCACACTTGACTTCAGGTTGCTCAGATCAACGGCGAGGAAGGAAGTCAGCGTTCCCTTTTAGAGCCACAGCTGCTCGGCATCGGGTGCATCACGGATGAGGAGGCACAATCAGGATGAAGTTGTGGTGTAAAATATCAGTCGGCAATCTTATTACGTCGCTAACGAGCCATGAAGTCATTCTGGATTGACCTCTTGATCTGGTGTAATCAGATTCTGGGCTCAGGATATCTGGAGCACCGCATAAATGCTGGAAGGATTCAAATTAACGTGAATAACTCATCCAAGGGACACACTCATTTGTGTTTGTGGCGCCTTGCTCATAGGTGGAGTGGGTGAGGGGGGAAGGCGGGGAGGGGGGGAGTATCTAGCAGGTTTTATAGCCAATAATCCATTAGGGGTGGCTCAGTCGCGCAGGTTTTACAGCCAGAGCTATATATTGGTACCAATAATCCATGCTACGCTTGCTTGCCGGAAGAAGTGCTTGTTAGGGGTGGCTCAGTAGCTCAGACCGTAGGGAGTTGGGTTGGGAACCGGAGGGTTGCTGGTTCAAGTCCCCATACGGACCAAAGTACAAAGTGTGGATCGGTGGCTGGAGAGATGCCACTTCACACTCCTGAGCAAGGCAACCCCCCCCCCCCCACAACTGGTGCTGATTCAGCTGGCTGGCAGCCCCCCACTTTGACATCTCTCCGTGTGTGTGTGTCAGGCCTGTGTGTAGTGATTCTAACAAAAAGAGTGTAAATTGTAATTTTATAAATAAAATTAATAACGGTAAATCTGGGCATGTCCATTTTCAAAGGGGTCACATGACCTGTCACCTCCACAATATCTGAATGAAAATGGGTTAGGGTGGGGTCCGGTTCACTTTAGACCGGTACAGATCTAAAAAACCCTAGGTCCAGGTCCAAAACCCCCTAGGTCCAGGTCTAAAACCCCCTAGGTCCAGGTCCAAAACCCCCTAGGTCCCGATTCCAAAACCCCTAGGTCCAGGTCCAAAACCCCCTTGGTCCAGGTCCAAAACTCCCTAGGTCCAGGTCTAAATCCCTAACCCTAACCCTAACCCAGTCTAAAAACCCCTAGGTCCAGGTCCAAAACTCCCTAGGTCCAGGTCCAAAACCCCCTAGGTCCAGGTCCAAAACCCCCTAGGTCCAGTTCTAAAAACCCCTAGGTCCAGGTCTAAAAAACCCTAGGTCCCGGTCCAAAACCCCTAGGTCCCGATCCAAAACCCCTAGGTCAGGTCCAAAAACCCCCTAGGTCCAGGTCTAAAACCCCTAGTTCCGGTCCAAACCCCTAGGTCCAGGTCTAAAAAAATAGGTAAAAACCCCTAGGTCCAGGTCTCTAAAAACCCCTAGGTCCAGGTCTAAAAAAAGGTCCCCCTAGGTCCATCCAAAAACCCCCGGTCCAAAACCCCCTAGGTCCAGGTCTAGGTCCAGGTCTAAAAAACGGTCCAAAACCCCCTAGGTCCAGGTCCAAAACTCCCTAGGTTCCAGGTCCAAAACCCCTAGGTCCAGGTCTAAAACCCTAGGTCCTCCAAAGGTCCCAGGTCCAGGGCCAAAACCCCCTAGGTCCAGGTCCAAACCCCCCCTAGGTTTGTGCGGAGGGGGAAATCACTGAGCCCTTCTTCCTTGTCTTGTTTGAGCGTTACATGACAGGAGAGCGTGTGACTCACGCTGTCTGACGAACTGTTTTTAGGAGAACAATGGAGTGGCCTCCCACTCGTTCTGGGTTCAGTTGCACATACGAGCCGAGGCCTACGGAGAGAGCAGCACGAAGGCTGGGAGACAGTCCCCTTTCCTCCACATGGACACGTTGATGGGGATGTAGGACGAGATGTTGTGTAAGCGTGACTCATGAAACGTATGTGGTGGAGCGCTGCAGCTTCTACAGGAAGCCGGGAAGTGTCGGGTAATCGGTTGAGAAGGTGAATCTGGAGCAGGACTCAGGGTTAAATAAAACCTGGTGAAGAACTACAGGAAACGTTTGACCTCTGGAACTGCAAACAAAGGCTACTGTACCAAATATTAACTCAGACTTTCTCAGGTGTTCAAATACTTATTTGCAGCTGTATCATACAAATAAATAGTTAGAAAATCATACATTGTGATTTCTGGATGTTTTTTTTTAGATTATGTCTCTCACAGTGGACATGCACCTACGAGGACAATTTCAGACCCCTCCATGATTTCTAAGTGGGAGAACTTGTAAAATAATAGTGTTCAAATACTTATTTTCCTCACTGTATATAAGAGACTTCAGATACAGTATTAGGGACCACTAAGGTCTATATAAAAGAGACTTCAGATACAGTATTAGGGACCACTAAGGTCTATATAAAGAGACTTCAGATACAGTATTAGGGGACCACTAAGGTCTATATAAAGAGACTTCAGATACAGTATTAGGGACCACTAAGGTCTATATAAAAAGAGACTTCAGATACAGTATTAGGGGACCACTAAGGTCTATATAAAGAGACTTCAGATACAGTATTAGGGGACCACAGGTCTATATAAAGGTCTTCAGATACAGACTTCAGATACAGTACTTCAGATACAGGGGACCACTAAGGTCTATATAAAAGAGACTTCAGATACAGTATTAGGGACCACTAAGGTCTATATAAAAGAGACTTCAGATACAGTATTAGGGACCACTAAGGTCTATATAAAAGAGACTTCAGATACAGTATTAGGGACCACTAAGGTCTATATAAAAGAGACTTCAGATACAGTATTAGGGACCACTAAGGTCTATATAAAAGAGACTTCAGATACAGTATTGGGGGACCACTAAGGTCTATATAAAGAGACTTCAGATACAGTATTAGGGGACCACTAAGGTCTATATAAAGAGACTTCAGATACAGTATTAGGGGGACCACTAAGGTCTATATAAAGAGACTTCAGATACAGTATTAGGGACCACTAAGGTCTATATAAAGAGACTTCAGATACAGTATTAGGGACCCTATATAAAAGAGACTTCAGATACAAGGGGTCTATATAAAAGAGACTTCAGATACAGTATTAGGGGGGGACCACTAAGGTCTATATAAAAGAGACTTCAGATACAGTATTAGGGACCACTAAGGTCTATATAAAAGAGACTTCAGATACAGTATTGTAAAGGGACCACTAAGGTCTATATAAAAAGAGACTTCAGATACAGTATTAGGGACCACTAAGGTCTATATAAAAGAGACTTCAGATACAGTATTAGGGACCACTAAGGTCTATATAAAAGAGACTTCAGATACAGTATTAGGGACCACTAAGGTCTATATAAAGACTTCAGATACAGTATTAGGGACCACTAAGGTCTATATAAAAGAGACTTCAGATACAGTATTACAGTAAGGGACCACTAAGGTCTATATAAAAGAGACTTCAGATACAGTATTAGGGGACCACTAAGGTCTATATAAAAGAGACTTCAGATCAGTATTAGGGACCACTAAGGTCTATATAAAAGAGACTTCAGATACAGTATTAGGGGACCACTAAGGTCTATATAAAGAGACTTCAGATACAGTATTAGGGACCACTAAGGTCTATATAAAGAGACTTCAGATCCAGTATTAGGGGACCACTAAGGTCTATATAAAAGAGACTTCAGATACAGTATTAGGGACCACTAAGGTCTATATAAAAGAGACTTCAGATCCAGTTTTAGGGGACCACTAAGGTCTATATAAAGAGACTTCAGATACAGTATTAGGGGACCACTAAGGTCTATATAAAAGAGACTTCAGATACAGTATTAGGGGACCACTAAGGTCTATAAGAGACTTCAGATACAGTATTAGGGACCACTAAGGTCTATATAAAGAGACTTCAGATCCAGTATTAGGGGACCACTAAGGTCTATATAAAGAGACTTCAGATACAGTATTAGGGACCACTAAGGTCTATATAAAAAGAGACTTCAGATCAGTATTGGGGACCACTAAGGTCTATATAAAAGAGACTTCAGATACAGTATTAGGGACCACTAAGGTCTATAAGAGACTTCAGATACAGTATTAGGGACCACTAAGGTCTATATAAAGAAACTTCAGATACAGTATTAGGGACCACTAAGGTCTATATAAAAGAGACTTCAGATACAGTATTAGGGACCACTAAGGTCTATATAAAAGAGACTTCAGATACAGTATTAGGGACCACTAAGGTCTATATAAAAGAGACTTCAGATACAGTATTAGGGGGACCACTAAGGTCTATATAAAAGAAACTTCAGATACAATATTAGGGACCACTAAGGTCTATATAAAAGAGACTTCAGATACAGTATTAGGGACCACTAAGGTCTATATAAAGAGAGTTCAGATACAGTATTAGGGACCACTAAGGTCTATATAAAAGAGACTTCAGATCCAGTATTAGGGACCACTAAGGTCTATATAAAAAGAGACTTCAGATACAGTATCAGGGACCCCCCCTTATACAGCAGCAGTCAACGTGCTGCAGACAGTAGTAAACACCTGGAATACATCCAGATTACAGCGCTTTACTTTACAGCTTTATGTGCAAATGGTTCATGAGATGAGCATTAATAAGAGTCTGTGTCCATGGGGGGGCGAGGCCACTGTGGGTGCACGGATCAGCCTCCGCTCCCCACTCCCCAGTCTTCTGCAGGTTTGACGCGTGAACCCTGCTGATTCTGATTAGCTCGGCATTTAACGAACTAAAATGCCCAAAACCGCCCTCAGGGACCAGGGACCCCACAAAGTTCACTATTAAATATTTTACATTAACTCTGCTGCAGGCTATATGGAGAGCATATTCAATCTCTAGGTAACTCCTGCTGAATCATTAATGCAGAGGTGCGCTGGATTTGAGCTGAGGTCTGACAAATCCTCCTCGTGGGACCGCAGTCACTGACCCCTCTGAATACTGCATGTATACGGTCTCATTTATTCAGAGAGGTCGCTGGATTAGGTCTCCTCATGTCTCTCCTCTCTCTTACACAACGCCACATTTAAAGGAAGCACTTCCCCTGTCTCCCAGACAAATGCAGCAGCATTATAGTTGGAAATTAAACCTGTGCAGAAAACGTTCACGGAAGACTTTTCGGCGCGACGATACTTTGTAAGTGTCCATCACGGCGACTTCGTGCGCTACTTTCATTAACCTCGCTCAGAAAAGAGCTGGAAGACGAGCACGCAGCGTGACAGGAAGACAATGAGAGCCGGAGTGTGTGTCGTGATGCGGGGAAGGTAAATCTCTGCAGCCAAACTTTAATAAGATCCATTTAATATTAATGTACATTCTTCCCCGACGCCCACGCAGACACATGCACGAGCTCAGGAAGCCAGACTCATTAACCAAATGTCTTCCTTTTAATCAGGTCGTGGGCTTTTATCGTCTTTAGTTCTCTTTTTCATCGAGACAAAGTGTTCTTGTCTGTGTGAAGCACACCTTCATGTCCTCATGTTGTCCTCATGTCGTCTTCATGTTGTCCTCATGTTGTCTTCAGGTTGTCCCCATGTTGTCTTCATGTTGTCCTCATGTTGTCCTCATGTTGTCCTCATGTCGTCCTCATGTTGTCCTCATGTCGCCCTCATGTTGCCCTCATGTCCCTCATGTTGCCCTCATGTTGTCTTCATGTTGCCCCATGTTGTCTTCATGTTGTCCTCATGTTGTCTTCAGGTTGTCCCCATGTTGTCTTCATGTTGTCCTCATGTTGTCCTCATGTTGTCCTCATGTCGTCCTCATGTTGTCTTCATGTTGTCCTCATGTTGCCCTCATGTTGTCTTCATGTTGTCCTCATGTTGTCTTCAGGTTGTCCTCATGTTGTCCTCATGTTGTCTTCAGGTTGTCCTCATGTTGTCTTTATGTTGCCTCATGTCGTCCTCATGTTGTCTTCAGGTTGTCCTCATGTTGTCTTCATGTTGTCATTTTGTCCTCATGTTGTCTTCATGTTGTCCTCATGTTGCCTCATGTTGTCCCTCATGTTGTCTTCAGGTTGTCCCCATGTTGTCTTCATGTTGTCCTCATGTTGTCTTCATGTTGCCCTCATGTTGCCTCATGTCGTACTCATGTTGTCTTCAGGTTGTCCCTCATGTTGTCTTCATGTTGTCCTCTTTTATGTTGTCTTCATGTTGCCCTCATGTTGTCTCATGTTGTCCTCATGTTGTACATGTTGCCCTCATGTTGTCTACATGTTGTCTTCATGTTGTCCTCATGTCGTCCCTCATGTTTGTCTTCATGTTGTCTTCATATTTGTCCTCATGTTGTCTTTATGTTGTCTACTTCATGTTGTCTTCATGTTGTCTACATGTTGCCCCTCATGTTGTCTCATGTTGTCTTCATGTTGTCATGTCCCTCATCTTCAGGTTGTCCTCATGTTGTCTTCATGTTGTCCTCATGTTGTCTTTATGTTGTCATGTTTCATGTTGTCCTACATGTTGTCTTCATGTTGTCTCATGTTGTCCTCATGTTGTCTTCATGTTGTCCTCGTCCTCATGTTGTCTTTTGTCCTCATGTTGTCTTCATGTCCTTATGTTGTCCTCATGTTGCCCATGTTGTCTACATGTTGTCTTCATGTTGCCCTCATGTTGTCATTTTGTTCATGTTGTCTTCAGGTCGTCCTCATGTTGTCTTCAGGTTGTCCTCATGTTGTCTTTATGTTGTCCTCATGTTGTCTTCATGTTGTCTTCATGTTGTCCTCATCCCCTCAAAGGACAAGACGGAGACTTTGAGGGGTTGAGACCGAGACAAGACCGAGACTTTGAGATGTTTACACAGAAGAATCTGACGTTTTATTATAAATATATTTTATAATAAATGAAAGTATTGATTAACGATTAAACACCAAGTTGATTTGATGGTTTCTAGTTTTCCAGACATGTGACGATGTTTCTGCATCGAGTACTTTTACTTCAAGAACATTTTTTCCTAATGATACATTCAGAGTTTTACTCAAGTAACATTGTCAATCGCGACTTGCAGTAGAGTAGAGTATTTTTTCAGTGTGGTACAAGTACTTTTCCATAAGTACTTCTTTGTAAAGGCTCTGTCCATTAGCATGGGGCCAGGTTCCTGATCAGTACTGGTGGTGTAACCACGGCTGAGGTCAGAGAGCGACAGCAGTCGGCGTGGCGGCTTACCGGGTCCCCCGCCGACCTGTCATGGTCTCACCTTTACAGCTG
>CM049386.1:1428139-1465639 GCA_026937815.1 Etheostoma perlongum
CCATTTTGGGTCCCGACCCCAAGTTTGGGAAATTGCCCCAGAGGATAGACCCTAATGCTTTTGGGATCCACCATTTTTTCTCCGGCCGTGACACAGTGAAATCTATCCTGTGTCTTGTAATAGCACAAGCAGTGCTTGAATAAGTATTTCTATCCTTAATTACAGTAAAATTGCTAATACTACACTGTATGTGTAGTATTAGCAATTATAATATTATCTTAAATATCGATGATTGGCCGACAGTGTGCAGAGACGTAGTCCACCTCTAGGACGTAGACGGTGGAGCCGTTGCCGCCTCCCTGATCACGCAGCAACCTCTGGTCAGGCTGGTGGGTGCATGCAGTCCATGATGGTCAGGATCTGCACACAGCAGCCAACACGGGTTTACAAATCACACACACACACACTCACACTCACACCACACACACACACACACACACACACACACACACTCTTCTATTAATATTATTATTGTTATTATTATTGTTATTACTTGGCTATTATTATTATTATTGGCTATTACTGTTATTGCTACATTATTATTATTAGTTAGTTATTACTTACATATACATATTTCAGCATTACTTCATTATTATTATTATTGGCGCCATTACTACAGCTATGCCATTATTGGCTGTTGTTACAGCCATACTTCACAGCGCATATTTCGCTACTTCGCTACAGGCCATTACGGTTATTACATATTGCCACATAGACATATATATAGCATATTTCGCCATATTACATTTCTCACATATTACAGGCTATTACTACATTAGCTATTAGCGCCATTATTATTACATATTGTTATTACAGTTACATTATTGTTACTACAGCATTTCATTACTACTACATATTACTACATATTGCCATTACAGTTATGAAATATTATTACACACACAGACACACACAGGAGTGGCTGGTTGCAGCAGCTGAGGTTACCTGCCCATGTTCCAGATGTTTCATGAGTCATTGTCCATTAGAGCCCTCTGATCAGCTCACTGACCCAAATACAGACCACATGGACACATGTCATCCAGTCTGTGTGTCTGTGTTAGGGGCTGCAAAGATACATCCATTAGTTGGCAAAGACTAAATTAATCACCAACCATTTTAATTAGAGCTTTTATTTTCCCCAAATACTAAACTTTCAGTTTACTTTGATATAAAACTGAAAAGCAGGAAATCTTCATGTCTGAGGGGCTTAAAACAGGATTTGTTTGCATGAAAAAATTGAATGAGTCAACACGGCTCTGGCCTTGTGTAGATGAGTAGTTAACTATTTAATTAATCAGCCAAAAATTTTAATCGTCATTTCTTTTTAACCCTCATGTTGTCTTCGGGTCAAATTTGACTTGTTTTCAAAGTTTTTTTTTTAATATCTGAAATAAAGGAAGTCGAAATGGGTGAAATGTGTTGAAAGAAGCAGCAAAATCAATGAAACAAACATCAAAAAAAAATACAACGATTTTGTAAAAAACTTTGTAAAAAGTGTGTGTGTGTGTGCATGTGTGTGTGGAGTGTGTGTATGTGATGTGTGTGTGTGTGTGTGTGTGTGTGTGTGTGTGCATGTGTGTGAGTGTGTGTGTGTGTGTGTGTGTGTGTGTGTGTGCATGTGTGTGTGAGTGTGTGTGTGTGCATGTGTGTGTGAGTGTGTGTGTGTGTGCAGTGTGTGTGTGAGTGTGTGTGTGTGCATGTGTGTGTGAGTGTGTGTGTGTGTGTGAGTGTGTGTCTGGAGTGTGTGTGTCTGGGAGTGTGTGTGTGTGAGTGTGTGTGTGTGAGTGTGTGTGTGGGAGTGTGTGAGTGTGTGTGTGTGCATGTGTGTGTGTGTGTGTGAGTGTGTGTGTGTGAGTGTGTGTGTGTGTGTGTGTGTGTGTGTAAGCAGTGTGTGGGAGTGTGTGTCTGTGCATGTGTGTGTGTGTGAGTGTGTGTCTGTGTGTGTGCATGTGTGTGTGGGAGTGTGTGTGTGTGTGTATGTGTGTGTGGGGTGGAGTGTGTGTCTGTGAGTGTGTGTGAGTGTGTGAGGTGTGTGGAGTGTGAGTGCAGTGTGTGTGTGTGTGTGTGTGAGTGTGTGTGTGTGTGTGTGTGTGTGAGTGTGTGTGTGAGTGTGTGTGTGTGAGTGTGTACTGTGAGTGTGTGTGTGTGGGAGTGTGTGTGTGTGTGTGGAGTGTGTGTGTGTGAGTGTGTGTCTGTGAGTGTGTGTGTGAGTGTGTGAGTGTGTGTGTGTGTGTGCATGTGTGTGTGTGAGTGTGTGTGTGTGTGTGTGTGTGTGTGTCTGTGAGTGTGTGTGTGTGTGAGTGTGTGTGTGTGTGTGTGAGTGTGTGTGTGAGTGTGTGTCTGTGAGTGTGTGTGTGTGTGTGAGTGTGTGTGTGTGTGTGGAGTGTGTGTGTGTGTGAGTGTGTGTGTGCATGTGTGTGAGTGTGTGTGTGTGTGTGTGTGTGTGTGTGCTTACTTCCTGCTCTTGCTGTAGCTGTTGAGAGTGACCCCAGTGAGCTGGGAGGGGTCCCATGGCGGTGGGCCTCGGCAGAGATGGCCTCTTCTTCATGCTGAGGCTCGTCAGCGCCGCTGGAGCCCTGAACCGCTACACAAACAGGAGACGCGGTTAAAGACCTGATGAGCACATGCTGTTTTATTTTTTATTTTTTTCTCCGATTTATAATAAAGAACATAATTTAAATGAAGTGTTTTCAAGACCAGGGCACACGGTGGGACGAGATAAATCCGGTGTGGGCGTGCAGCATGAATCAGGGCTGGAGGACCAGTACGGTCTTGACCTCGAGTCCCGGACTCTAGATCGCTTTTCATGGTCACGGACTTGTCTGGACTCGCTAGTATTTGGACTCGGACTTGTCTCGTCTCAGCCACTGGTCTTGCCAGATATGCTTGTGGTCTGAATCGAGTCCAGGTGTCTTTATTATGTTGATAATAATATTGGAGGGAAAGTGAACCCAAAAATGATTGTCTTGATACTGTCATTGCATAAGACCTTTATTCTGTCCTGGACTCGGTCTTAACTTGACTCCAACGTCTTTGGACTCGGTTCTGACTCGGACTCAAACCTCTTTGGACTCACCCGGTCTTGACTCGGACTCCAGCCCTCTTTGGATGGCCTTAACTTGACTCACTAGTCCTGGTCTTGGACTCCGGTCTTGACTTGGACTCAAACTTATGTGTTCAAAATTTAATTTAATTTAATTATTTGCAAATACCATAAAATATAATTTAATTTAATTTTATTTATTAATTTAATTTTAAATAAATTTACATGCAAATACCCCAAAAGGTGAATTTAAGACATGTTGTAGCTGCCCTTACAGACCTCAGGTGGTTAGAAGGTCCCGGGTGACACCACCTGTGCTTTCTGAGCGTGTCGGCGGCGGTGGCGGGCGTGGCACGGCGCTGCGGTGCCGGGTCCAACCAAACCTGCAGCTGGCGGATCAGATGCGTCTCCTGGTGTGTGCCCAGCTCCAGCTGGTAGATCAGAGAGTCCCTCTGCCGCAGCTCCTCGATCATCTTCCAGCTGCAGAGCCAGCTGCAGGTCCCGCGTGCCCCCCCCTTAGACACCGCCATGTACACACACATCCACAGGTTACTGCAGGAAGAGAGAGAGAAGACTGCCTAGACCTGCTCTTTTTGGAAGACCTGGGAGATAAATAACATCCCAGAGTCCGGTCTAGACCTGCTCTTTATGGAAGACCTGGGGAGATAAATAACATCCCAGAGTCCGGTCTAGACCTGCTCTTATGGAAGACCTGGGAGATAAATAACATCCCAGAGTCCGGTCTAGACCTGCTCTTTATGGAAGACCTGGGAGATAAATAACATCCCAGAGTCCGGTCAGACTGCTCTTTATGGAAGACCTGGGACATAAATAACATCCCAGAGTCCGGTCTAGACCTGCTCTTTATGGAAAGACCTGGGAGATAAATAACATCCAGAGTCCGGTCTAGACCTGCTCTTTATGGAAAGACCTGGGAGATAAATAACATCCCAGAGTCCGGTCTAGACCTGCTCTTATGGAAGACCTGGGAGATAAATAACATCCCAGAGTCCGGTCTAGACCTGCTCTTTAAAGAAAGACCTGGGAGATAAATAACATCCCAGAGTCCGGTCCAGACTCTCTATAATTTACAGATAGAGCAGGTCTAGACCTCTATAACTTACAGATAGAGCAGGTCTAGACCGGCTCTATAATTTCATAGAGCAGGTCTAGACCTCTCTATAATTTATAGATAGAGCAGGTCTAGACCTCTATAATTTACAGATAGAGCAGGTCTAGACCTCTATAATTTACAGATAGAGCAGGTCTAGACCTCTCTATAATTTACAGATGGAGCAGGTCCAGACCGCTCTATAACTTACAGATAGAGCCGGTCTAGACCTCTGTATAATTTACAGATAGAGCTTGGGTCCAGACCACTCTATAATTTACAGATAGAGCAGGTCTAGACCTCTATATTTACAGGTAGAGCAGGTCTAGACCTCTATAATTTACAGGTAGAGCAGGTCTAGACCGCTCTATAATTTACAGGTAGAGCAGGTCTAGACCTCTCTATAATTTACAGATAGAGCAGGTTTAGACCCCTCTATAATTTACAGATACAGCAGGTCTAGACCTCTATAATCTACAGATACAGCAGGTCTAGCAAGGTTAACATTATCCAGAGCAGTTATTATCAAAGTCTTTTCTGAGCTTTTGCACATTTTCTCAGTAAAAGTACCCAGTACTACAGTACTCACTACCCAGTGAATACTGCAACATATAGTTCATATTCACACTGTAGAGTTCAGTGTTTAATCTGAAGCGTTACGTCACTTCTTCGTCATGTACCTACTTTTTTTCCAGAGTGAAGTGCGGATGGAAAAAAACAAAAAGCTGCAGTCAGAGAATCCAGCCGGCTCCAAAGGCTCTTTAATTTGAAATTAATTCATCATTATCATAGCTACTCGTGCACGACCGCGTGCAGGTGAGTACGTGGTTGTTGATCGAGCAACAGGCAGCAGCAGGTATGAAGCAGAGTCACAGAGACACGGAGCTCCACGGAATGAAGAGACGCGCAGCTGCGTTTGACAGCGCTACTACAAAATAAAAGTCGCTCCACACATTTATTTTGAAAGCCTGAAAAATGACGGCGTGTGTCTTCAGAAGAAGAAGAAGAAGAAGAAATAAGGGCTGGAGTGCTCAGAATAAAGAAGGTGCTCTTTGGAAGCAAAAAACAAAAAAAGTAAAAAAAAAAAAGAATAAAGATCCGAGGAACTCTTCTAAAATAATAATTATGAATAATATTTTTTTTTATTTTTGTTAAATAGCCATCTTAATCTAAATTAAGGCTGTTAAACGTTTCTTCAAAAAGAGTGCATAGGAGATGTCTTTATTCTTTTTTTAGGCTACTGTGAGTGTCACGTGCTTATTTTATTCATCTATTTTATTTACTTTTTGTTTTTTGTTTTCGTGTTGTCTTCCCGTCAAAATTGCCGCTGGGGGGTAGTTGCAGTACCTGCCCTCCGCCGCTGGGGGTAGTTGTTGTTGTAGTACCTGCCCTCCGCCGCTGGGGGTAGTTGTTGTTGTAGTACCTGCCCTCCGCCGCTGGGGGTAGTTGTTGTTGCAGTACCTGCCCTCCGCCGCTGGGGGTAGTTGTTGTTGCAGTACCTGCCCTCCGCCGCTGGGGGTAGTTGTTGTTGCAGTACCTGCCTCCGCCGCTGGGGGTAGTTGTTGTTGCAGTACCTGCCCTCCGCCGCTGGGGGGGGTTGTTGTTACCAGGACCTGCCCTCCGCCGCTGGGGCGGAGGGCAGGTACTTTCGCTAGGTCGAACATTCGACCCGGAAGTTGTTCTTCTTCTCCGGAAACCAGCCACCACAACAACAACAAGCACGATGGCGGCGGACGGAGACAGAGACCCTGAGACCGGCAGGCTGGAGTTGTATCCTTTAAGAGAACCCGCTGACATTCAGCTCGGAGGCGTTAATGACCGAGACACGGCGCGGAGCAGCCGTTAGCATAAAGGCTAATGCTACATGTGGTAGCATAGCCATAGACGGTCATTAGAGTCACGTGGGGAGAGACTGCACACACACACGTGTGTGTGTGTGTGTAAAAGTACCTGGTAGCAGGTCCCAGGGACTTTTTTTCGTGATGGAAAACCAAAAAAGGCGAGGCGAGTAGATACCACACAGTGGAAAACCGCCATCTGTGTGCCTCTGTGTGTGTCTGTGTGTGTGTCTCTCTCTGTGTGCCTCTGTCTGTCTGTGTGTTATTCCCCAGTGACCCCCCCGGTCTTCCTTGACCCCCCTCCAGCTGGGTGGAGGTTCCCTTCCCGTCGGCCGGCGAGGCCGCGGTGGCTCTGCGGTCCCTGGCTCCGGACGCCGAGCCGCGGCGAGGCGGCGTCAGCAAGCGGCTGGCGGTGACCGGGAGCACGCTGTCTGTGTGAGGAGAACATGCCTCCCCCCACAGCCAGACCCCCACAACTCTGGTCCGGCTAGACCACGCAGCATTCTGGGATGGGAGAAGAATGCTGGTGGTCCCGCCAGACCCCTGTTGCAGCGCTGGGGGGGGTCCGGCTGTCTGGGACTAATGTGTTAAACTAAGGATGCACAATATATTATTATTATTGTTATTATTATTTTTATTTTAATTATATTGTTTTCAACGGTTTTTCGACTTTTTCTGAGCCTCTTGAAATTTTTGGGTGTTTTCCCCAAAAGTTTTTATTTTTCACATTTTTGTCACTTTTGATATTTGTCTTTTTTTCACATTTGTCTTTTTTAACAAAAACATTCTTATTTAAAAAAAAAAAAAAAACTGGCAAAAAAAAATCTTTTCTCTTTTTCTAGACTTTTCTAGATGTTTTTTGTCAATTTTTGTCACTTTGACATTTTTTTTTTTTAAACTGTTTAAGTCAATTTTTAACAATTCTTTTGTCGCATTTTTCTTGTCAATTTTTCCGATTTTGTTGGTCCCTTTTTCCAGTGTTTAAAAAAAAGAAAGTTTTTGTTGATTTTTTTCAACGTTCTCTTGTCATAGTTCTCATTGAGAAAGTTGTAAACGGGTCCGTTTGACCCGAGGACGACGGGACGTTGACGCGTGTCCTCTGCTAAAACACAACAAACTGCTCGTTGAAAGGAAATCACTTCCGGCGTTATGTTTTATGTTTTTGAACGTTGCTTTGATGTCTGTTTTATGTTTTTGAACGTTGCTTTGATGTCTGTGGTTTGACGAGTTCTCCGTGCGTTGCAGGACGTGGACCGCCGACGAGGCTCGGGTCCTCCGCGTGTCCGTGAGCTCCTTCCTGGACCACCTGGCCCTCGTCACGGAGACCATGGACATGTTCGGCCCGCCGGTCCCCGCCGCACATCCCCTCCATCTGTGGACACAGCTTAACCCTCGTGTTGTCTTCCCGTCAACCAGGAACAAAAAAAAGACATTTTTGACGCTCTTTCAATGTTGTGGGTGCTTTTTTTGATGTTTGTTCCAAAATTATTTGATATTTTTTGTGATAAAAAAAAAACTGAAAACAGGTTAAATTTGACTGTGTGTGTGGTGTGTGTGTGTGTGGGGGTCTGAGCTGGACCCGCGTGACCATGCTGGTTTTGGGATTGTTTCCTTGTTGACGTGGAACAACCCGGCCGGCGGTCGGGGTTTACTTCATACTACTTTTGTAAAAAAGACAAAGGGCAGCAGGTGGGGGTCCTGTGTAATGGAGCAGCAGCACGTGGATAATAATTAAAGGACCTCCTTCTGACGCTCATCGCTTCATTGTCTGTTTTCTAGGGGATGTCCGAAATCCAGATCCAGATCCGGCTCAATCCCTCGAACTCATGACGAAACAACGCCCACAGCCTCTAAAAATACTTAAATGTAACAACGTAATGTTGATTCACACGCATGGCCGCCTCGGCTGTAGCTTCAACACGGACACATCTTCATAAACAGCTATTTTATGTATTTTAGTATTTTAGAGGGTCTACTTCCATCCTACCTTCTGACCAGTGGTGGAGTCTCATGTATGGTAGTAGTGTAGTATTGGGTATACTGTAAGGTCTGGACTAAGGTGACCAGATGTCTCAGCTAAGGTAAATCCGGGGACATTTTCAGCTCAGAAGCGTAAATACCTCCAAAACACGTCATGTTTTTAATTTTTGTAAAACTTAAAACGGAACACTAGACCTAGACCTAGAGCTGAGTATGGGATACAATATAAACTATTGAGGAAAGATTTTCCTTTGACATTGATGCAGTATGAAACGAGATCGCTGCAGTCGGCAGCAGAGAAACAAGCTACAATGGAAGTTAATGGGAGAATTGTCCAGCTTGTATTTACGCTCATAAAGTGCTCGCTTTTGCTGCTGACAGACTCAGATTAATATTCTAAGTGTCTGATTACATTATGGAAAGGATTTCTAAGGAGGCTGACCTTTCTGTTAAAGATGAAGATCCTTTTTTAAAACATAAAAGTCCACCAGACTCCATGTAAATAATCACTACTTTTAGCGTGTATAGAGCAGCATATCTCCACCAGACTCCATGTATATAATCACTACTTTTTTTAGAGCAGCATATCTCCACCAGACTCCATGTATATAATCACTACTTTTAGCGTGTATAGAGCAGCATATCTCCACCAGACTCCATGTAAATAATCACTACTTTTAGCATGTATAGAGCAGCATATCTCCACCAGACTCCATGTATATAATCACTACTTTTAGCGTGTATAGAGCAGCATATCTCCACCACACTCCATGTAAATAATCACTACTTTTAGCGTGTATAGAGCAGCATATCTCCACCAGACTCCATGTAAATAATCACTACTTTTAGCGTGTATAGAGCAGCATATCTCCACCAGACTCCATGTAAATAATCACTACTTTTAGCGTGTATAGAGCAGCATATCTCCACCAGACTCCATGTAAATAATCACTACTTTTAGCATGTATAGAGCAGCATATCTCCACCAGACTCCATGTATATAATCACTACTTTTAGCGTGTATAGAGCAGCATATCTCCACCAGACTCCATGTAAATAATCACTACTTTTAGCTTGTATAGAGCAGCATATCTCCACCAGACTCCATGTATATAATCACTACTTTTAGCGTGTATAGAGCAGAATATCTCCACCAGACTCCATGTAAATAATCACTACTTTTAGCGTGTATAGAGCAGCATATCTCCACCAGACTCCATGTAAATAATCAGTGATTTTAGCGTGTACAGAGCAGCATATCTCCACCAGACTCCATGTAAATAATCAGTGATTTTAGCATGTATAGAGCAGCATATCTCCACCAGACTCCATGTAAATAATCAGTGATTTTAGCGTGTATAGAGCAGCATATCTCCACCAGACTCCATGTTAATAATCAGTGATTTTAGCATGGTAAAATACAGCTTTTAAAACATCTCTGAGCTCTGAGCAGCTGCTCGACGTCCGTTTTGGTCAGAGTTTTCTTTCATTCCATTCCAGTATCGGGTCTGTCAGTCACAGTGAAAACCGGGGACATTTCCGGGGACAGATCCAGCCGGGGACAGGTCACCAAAACCGGGCACTGTCCCCGGAAATATACTGTACACTCTACTTAAATGCAGCTTTGTTCAATAATTGTTCAATTGAACAAAGATGCTAACGAGAGACTTCTGTAACGTCAACACAGTAAAAGGGACCTACTTAACCAAGTTGGTTCACTGCTAGCTTAGCTGTTAGCATCAAACACAACAAAGGCTGTCAGTTGAATGGTGTTTGGAGCTAACATTAGCATCCATCAACCATAGCTAGCTACAACGTTTCTGAAATGATTCCCATCTTCTGTTATTGTTTCTAATAAGAAAACTTAATTTATGGATTTCACTAATCTCAGTAAAACAGTTATGTCGTAAAAACCGTTTAAATCTGAGCATGCTCGACTCATTCTGCACTCTCTTCCCATTGGGCGGCGACAGTGTAAAATACTCTGTTGACTATGATGTCATCTGCGTGGTCAGACCAGCAGAGGTCGCTGGATGATCGATAATTTAGGTTTAGTTTCAGAGCATCACACCAACATAATGTCTCATGGGATAAAATAACAGCTTTAATGACGCCACGCAGATCAACTTTAGTTTACAGTTATTTTAGGAATTTATGGTCAATAAACCTCATTTATAGGAAATTATACCTAATGTTTGAGTTAGAAAAGCAGAAATTAGGAATTATTGAGACTAAAATTAAAGGAATGGATGTTGATGATAATCACAGACTGGAATATGTCAACTTTACTCAATACTATTTCAAAAACACTTCCATTTGTTTTACAATGCTATAAAATTGAATAAGACCGATGAGATTGGTTCAGCTGGCCTCTAGCCCCGCCTACATCAGATACAGCGATGTGATTGGTGCATAGTTAATGAGCATTACTCGATGCCAGAGTGACTCGCTGAGCAAATTCAAATTTTCTCTCGCGAGAACTCAGGATGACGTCACTGCAACGTAACTTTGAATAAATCTGTTATCTGCTATCGAGTTTTCCGATTGATTTGTACGATTTTAAAATTTTTTTTTAAAAATCTTAATTTTGTTATTTTTTTATTTCATTTTTTACAGATTTTTGTAAAACGTTGCAGGAAAACTCAGGATAAATAAGGTATTGTGATATAAAACCAAGCCCCCGGTTCCCTTTAGACATATGTGTCTGTGTTTGCTCTGAGGACACTGAAGCACCACCCGGCCAGCACGCGACCGTGACCCGAATCAAACGCCCCACGATGATGCCCACCAGGTGCATGCTGGGTGGCTAACATGCTAAATGCTAACGGTGGATGGAGCTCTGCTTTCATCACGAGGGAATGATGCTGTGGGTGCTTTTTCCAAAGTTTTTTGATATTTTTAATATTGATTCTCCGTCTCGGGACATTTTCCCCAACAACAATAATTAATAACTCGTCCGTTTTCATTCGTCAGCGCTGTCCCCCCCGCCTCCTCCCCCCCTCCCCCCGCCCCCCACTCCTCCTGTCCCCTCCTCGGCCCCTTCCTTGTCCCCTTCCTTCTCGCCCCTCCTCCTTGTCCCTTTCCCTCGCCCCTTCCTTCTCCCCCTCTCCTCCTTGTCCCTTTCCCCTCGCCCCTTCCTTCGCCCCCTCTCCTCGGCCCCCTTCCTTGTCCCCCTTTCCCTCGGCCCCCCTTCCTTCGCCCCCCTCCTTGTCCCCCTTCCTCTCGCCCCTCTCCTCCCTCTCCCTCGCCCCTCCTCCTCGCCCCCTTCCTCCCGGCCCCCTATCCTCCTCGCCCCCTCCTCCTTCGCCCCCTCCTCCTCCGCCCCCTCTCCTCCAGTAAAGTTGTTATCTGGCTTCAGAAGTCGCCGTCATCACAGATGTCCAGATAAACGCCGAAGGCCTCCCGTGTTGCAGTTTCCATCCGGGGTGAACACGCACTTATGGAAGGTCCCGCCCACGTGAGATGGCTGCAGACAACATTAGATAACCAGTTATACAACGCCAAATCACAACATCATCCCAGGTCTTTCATATAAAGAGCAGGTCTAGACCGACTCTGGGATGTTATTTATCTCCCAGGTCTTTCCATAAAGACCAGGTCTAGACCGACTCTGGGATGTTATTTATCTCCCAGGTCTTCATAAAGCAGGTCTAGACCGACTCTGGGATGTTATTTATCTCCCAGGTCTTTCTATAGAGCAGGTCCCACTCTGGATGTTATTTATCTCCCAGGTCTTTCCATAAAGAGCAGGTCTAGACCGACTCTGGGATGTTATTTATCTCCCAGGTCTTTCCATAAAGAGCAGGTCTAGACCGGACTCTGGATGTTATTTATCTCCCAGGTCTTCCATAAAGAGCAGGTCTAGACCGACTCTGGGATGTTATTTATCTCCGGTTAAGCTGGTCATACGGGGCTTCACCGATGACAGAGAGTTCACGCTTCTGGACGTGTTCTTCCCAAAGCGCAGATACAGGCACACTCTGCCGGCACGGTGAAGCTGGCTAATGACCATTGGCTGTCCACGTACTGACCAATCACAGGGCCCACCTTTCCCAACACGGGGGCAAGCCTGAGAGAGACAGAGAGACAGAAACATTCGACATCGATACTCAATAAAAAAGGTCTAAGCTGGTGTTTCAGAGGCAGCGGGACTTACGCAGAGCGGCGGCGAGTTTGGTGTCTTTGAGCGCGAAGATGTGAACTGTGCCTTTATCGCTGAGGCGCAGGAACGACGCCCAGTCGTGGCTGAAGTTAATGGAAAAGAAAAGGAAAAAGAAAAGGAAAAAGAAAAAGAAAAAAGAAAAGGAAAAGTATTGTCAGATTGATCCCCAGTGGGGAAATTACAATCACGGATTGGTGCCTTGCTCAAGAGCACCTTGGCAGTGTCGCTCAGGAGGTGAACTGTTCCCTCCAGCTACCAGTCCCCCACCATATTTTGGTCCCACGTGGGACTTGAACCATTAACTCAGTGATAAATATAAAATGGAAAAGTTAGAATACAAATTTCAGAATAAAAAGCCTTCTGTCACTTTGACAGTGTCTTTCCACCTTCAGAGGCTCAGACCGGAGTTTTCCCAAGTCTAAGTCTACATTTACATTGCTACGCCTCCCCCTCTCATTCCCCCTGCTCTGGCGCTCCCCCTCTCATTCCCCTGCTCTGGCGTCTCTCCCTCATTCCCCCTGCTCTGGGCGCTCTCCCCTCTCTCATTCCCCCCCTGCTCTGTCGTCTTCCCTCTCATTCCCCCTGCTCTGTCGTCTCCCCCTCTCATTCCCTCTGCCTGTCGCCTCCCCCTCTCATTCTCCCTGCTCTGCGTCTCTCCCCTCATTCCCCTGCTCTGTCGCCTCCCCCTCTCATTCCCCTGCCTGTTGCTCCCCTCTCATTACCCCCCTGCTCTGTCGCCTCCCTCTCATTCCCTGCTCTGGCGTCTCCTCTCATTCCCTGCTCTGTCGTCCCCCTCTCATTCCCCTGCTCTGGTAAGCCTCTCATCCCCTGCTCTGGCCGTCTCCCTCATTCCCCTGCTCTGGCGTCTCTCCCTCATTCCCCCCTGCTCTGGCGCTCCTCCTCTCAGTCCCCTGCTCTACGTCTCCTCTCATTCCCCCTGCTCTGGCGTTCCCCCTCTCATTCATTCCCTGCCTCCCTCTCATTCCCCTGCTCTGTCTTCCCTCTCATTCCCCTGCTCTGTCGCCTTCTCCTCTCATTCTCCCTGCTCTGTTGTCTCCCCCTCTCATTCCCCCTGCTCTGCCATGCCTTCTCCCCTCCCCCTCTCATTCCCCCTGCTCTGGTGTCCCCCTCTCATTCCCCTGCTCTGTCGCCTCCCTCATTCCCCTGCTCTGGCGCTCTCCCCTCATTCCCCTGCTCTGTCGCCTCCCCCTCATTCCCCTGCTCTGGTGTTTCTCTCATTCTCTGCTCTGTCGTTCCCCTCATTCCCCTGCTCTGGCGTTCCCCTCATTCCCCTGCCTCCATGCCTCTCCCCTCTCATTCCCTGCTTCTGTCGCTTCCTCATTCCCATTCTCTGCTCTGGTGTCTCCCCCTCTCATTCCCCTGCTCTGTCGTTTCCTCCCCTCTCATTCCCTGCTCTGGCGCTCTCTCCCTCATTCCCTGCTCTGGCGTCTCCCCTCTCATTCCCCCCTGCCCGCTTTTCGCCTGCCATATATGGGTCGGGCTCTAGTGTTTTCAGGGTCGGGTAACTAGCAGAGCGTGGCCGGGTCGGCCCCTCCGCAGCTCCACCAGCTTGCTCCTGGTCGTGGTGTCAAACAGGCGGATGAGCGCCTTTGCGAGGCGGACGCCCACGCCTGCCGGGGTTGGTTCAGCGCCACGCAGGCGATTTCGCCTGGTGGGGGTGATGGTGAAAGGGAGCGACGATGTCCCCGGCTTGGTGTTGGACAAGTCCTGAGAAAAACAGACATTATTCATTGGACAGACAGCTGGTGTATTTCCTTAGAAGCAAGTTTGGTCTTCAACCCTCGTGTTGTCTTCCGTCAAAATAGAAAATCAACACGCTTTTTATTGTTTGTTTCTTTAAGTTTTTTTGTCCTTTTTTTCAACACTTTTCAGTTTTTTCAATGTACTACGTTAAACTAACTTATTAACTTTAGTTTTACAGTTATTTTATTATTTTTAACCTCATTTATAGGAAATTATACCTAATGTTTGAGTTAGAAAAGCAGAAATTAGGAATTATTGAGACCAAAATTAAAGGAATGGATGTTGATGATAATCACAGACTGGAATATGTCAACTTTACTAAATACTATTTCAAAAACACTTCCATTTGTTTTTACAATGCTATAAAATTGAATAAGACGCCCCAAAATTAATGAAAGTAGAGATTTGTACTTGGCAAAGAGCGTTGGTGGAATCAATCATGTTATTTTTGGGAATTAAAAAGAACATTGATATAGGACAACATGAGGACAACATGAGGACAATATGAGACAACATGAGGGCAACATGAAGACACCATGAACATGAGGACAACATGAAGACAACATGAAGACAACATGAGGACAAACATGAAATATGATGAGGGACAGGAAGACAACATGAGGACAACAAGGGCAAACATGAGGAATAATATGAAGATATGAGGGCAACATGAGGACAACATGAGGGCCATGAGGGCAACATGAGGGCAACATGGACAAACATGAGGGCAACTTGAAGACAACCTGAGGACAACATGAGGACATGAAGACATGAGGACAACATGAGGGCAACATGAGGACAACATGAGGACAAATATGAAGACATATGAGGACAACATGAGGGCAAATGAGGACAAACATGAGGACAACATGAAGACATGAGGACAAACATGAGGGCAACATGAGGGCATGACTAGAGGACAAATGAAGACAAATATGAGGACAAACATGAGGGCAACCTGAAGACAAACCTGAGGACAAAATGAGGACAACATGAAGACATGAGGACAACATGAGGGCAACATGAAGACAACATGAGGGGCAACATGAGTGGGCAAAATATGAGGGCAAATATGGGGGGACGACATGAGGACAAAGAAGACATGAAGACATGAGGGAATATGAGTGGGCAACATGATGACTCCACATGAGACAACATGAAGACATGAGGACAACATGAGGGCAAACATGAGGGCAACATGAGGGCGACATGAGGACGACATGAGGACGACATGAGGACAACATGAAGACATGAGGACAAACATGAGGGCAACATGAAGACAACATGAGGGCAACATGAGGGCATGAGGGACAACATGAAGACATGAGGGCAAACATGAGGACTACATGACAACATGAAACATGAGGACAAGACATGAGGACAACATGAGGGCAAACATGAGGGACAACATGAGGACAACACGAAGACATGAGGACAACATGAGGGCAAACATGAAGGCAACATGAGGGCAACATGAGGACGACATGAGGACAACATGAAGACATGAGGACAACATGAGGGCAACATGAGCGATAATGTGTTCAGACTTACAACCAGCTGCAGGCTGCCGCACTTGTGACCCGGAAAGACCAGCAGCTAAGTTTCTCCAGACTGGGACACAGATCACACAGACCTGGGAGGGAAATCAAAATTAAATCGATTAAAAAGGCAGTTGATCAAACCGTAGGTCATCAGGGCTTGACATTAACTTTCTGAGGCACTTTGTCCTTTGGACAAGTGCATTTACGCCTCACTTGTTCACGCACAAATGTCCCTTGTCCGGGGAAAGATTATTTTGTAATATTTTTGTATCAACACTACAGTCCAGTTCAATCAAATGTGTCCCAGGAATAGATTTTCCTTCACCCCGGACGAAGTTTTATCACGATCAGGGCTGTAGTCAAGACCACCTTTGTTGAGCTCCAAGACCAGGACTAGTCAAGTCCAAGACAAGACCGAGTCCAAAGAGGTTCAAGTCCAAGACAAGACCAAGTCCAAAGAGGTTCAAGTCCAAGACAAGACCGAGTCCAAAAGAGGTTCAAGTCCAAGACAAGACCAAGTCCAAAGAGGTTCAAGTCCAAGACAAGACAGAGTCCAAAGAGGTTCAAGCCCAAGACAAGACCGAGTCCAAAGAGGTTTGAGTCCAAAACAAGACCGAGTCCAAAGAGGTTCAAGTCCAAGACAAGACCAAGTCCAAAAGGTTCAAGTCCAAGACAAGACCGGTCCAAGACAAGACAGAGTCCAAAGAGGCTGAGTCTGAGTCAAGACCGAAACCAGGACAGAATAAAGGTCTTATGCATGACAGTATCAAGACAATTTGGGTTTCCTTTCCCTCCAATATTATTATCAACATAATAAAGACACCTGACTCGGTCCAGACCAGAAGCCATATTTGGCAAGACCAGTGGCCGACAGAGACAAGCCTGAGTCCAAATACCAGCGTAGTCCGAGACCATTAGAAAAGTCCAAGACCGACTCGAGTACTACAGCCGTGTCACGTATAGATCTTTACTGTTTATGGAACCAAACCGATCAAATGCAACAAACATGAACCTCGGCCCGACCTTAGGTGGAAAGCCCCCCTTTAGTTCATTCAGCTTCGGTGCTGCACCTAAGACTCCTAATGGAAGGGAACCCTACCTTGGGGTTGTCTCTGGTGTCAAAACTCAAAAGCTAACAGGGTTACCTGGAAAACTGTACACGTAGATCCTGTTCTTCAGCACGATGATGATCCTGGAAAGACGACAGTTATGTTTATTAGACTCAGGACACTTCAGGGGACACTTCAGGGGACACTTCAGGGGACACTTCTGTGGGACAAAGTGCTGGAGCAGTAGGAGTGAACTTATTTGTCGGGCAAGATGCGGACAGCTAGAACCGGTTTGGTGAAGGTGAACTCCAGAACCAGCTTGTCTTTGGCTTCGAGAGTCCCGGCGCCGCCCCAGACCAGCACTGGAATCGAAGTTATCATCAGGACTCGGGTTTAAAAAAGAAAATCATTTTTTCAGAATGTCTGTATCATATGAAGACTCAGTTCCGAAGAAGAGAGAGAGAGAGAGGTGGGGAGAGAGAGGGGGAGAGAGAGGGGAGGGGGAGAGAGAGATGCTAACTATGTCATGCTAGCTAATCGAGCAGGATTCAAAAGTGCTCCAAAGATTTGTCCACACGCGTTTTTTTTACAACAAAAAGTTGACTAGAGCTCTTTTGTTTTAAAAGAAGAAGAAGAAGAAGAAGAAGAAGAAGAAGAAGAAGAAGAAGCATTATTGGCAGCGTTTTGTTTCATTAAAGAAAGTCTTTTTGTTGTTATAGCAACAGCTAGACAGTATCCTAGCCAGAGCTATGTGAGCGGTGCTAACGTTAGATAAAACTAGATTGATGGATTAGATTAGATTAGATTAGATAGATTAGATTAGATAGATAGATTAGATAGATTAGATTAGATAGATTAGATTAGATAGATTAGATTAGATTGATTGATTAGATAGATTAGATTAGATTAGATTAGATAGATTAGATTAGATTAGATAGATTAGATTAGATTGATTAGATTAGATTAGATTAGATAGATTAGATTAGATTAGATTAGATAGATTAGATTAGATAGATTAGATTAGATAGATTAGATTGATTAGATTAGATAGATTAGATTAGATAGATTAGATTAGATTGGATTAGATAGATTAGATTAGATAGATTAGATTAGATAGATTAGATTGATTAGATATATTAGATTAGATTAGATAGATTAGATTAGATAGATTAGATCAGATTGATTAGATTAGATTGATTAGATTAGATTGATTAGATTAGATTGATTAGATTAGATAGATTAGATTAGATAGATTAGATAGATTAGATTAGATAGATTAGATTAGATTAGATAGATTAGATTAGATTGATTAGATTAGATTGATTAGATTAGATTGATTAGATTAGATAGATTAGATTAGATAGATTAGATTAGATTAGATTAGATTAGATTAGATTGATTAGATTAGATAGATTAGATTAGATTCAACTTTTATTGTCATTACACAGGTACAAGGCAATAAAATGCAGTTTAGGTCTAACTAGAAATGCACAGCAGCCGGTGCAGGATATACACTGGTTCAGACATGGATATGTACTGAATAAATATAGAAATTAATACTATAAACAGAATTTTAAGGATAGATTGTCCTATGAATATAAAATATAGATAAGTATTGTGAGCAAGATTTGATATAAATACTGAATATAATATACAGGTGATATGTATTGAATATAATATACAGCTGGATATGTACTGAATATAATATAGCTGGATATGTACTGAATATAATATACAGGTGGATATGTACTGAATATAATATACAGCTGATATGTACTGAATATAATATACAGGTGGATATGTACTGAATATACTATACAGCTGGATATGTACTGAATATAATATACAGCTGATATGTACTGAATATAATATACAGTTGATATGTACTGAATATAATATATAGGTGGATATGTACTGAATATAATATACAGGTGGATATGTACTCGAATATAATATACAGCTGATATGTACTGAATATAATATACAGCTGGATATGTACTGAATATAATATACAGCTGGATATAATGAATATAATATACAGCTGGATATGTACTGAATATAATATACAGCTGGATATGTACTGAATATAATATACAGCTGGATATTACTATAAGTAGAAATTTTACAGATATGTAAAGATGCAACTGACCAGATATTTCTGAGAATTTGGGGTTGACTCCTCCTCCAACTAAGGCCAGCAGGTTGGATCGATGCAACATGGAGCAGGAGGCCACGCTGCCTATCTGCTCGTGGTCTGGAAACACACACACACACACACACACACACACACACACACACACAGACACAGACACACACACACACACACACACACACACACACACACACACACACACACATTGCACACAGACACAGACACAGACACACACACACACACACACACACAGACACACACACACACACACACACACACACACACAGACACACACACACACACACACACACACACACACACACACACACATACACACACACACAGTTGCGGAGTGTCAGTCTGGCTAGTCTCCATCATCACTGACATCTCTCTCCATTAGTATGTATAGGACCTGAGCGCTTTTGTGTGTGTGTGTGTGTGTGTGTGTGTGTGTGTGTGTGTGTGTGTGTGTGTGTATGTGTATGTGTGTGTGTAGTTCAGGCCTGTGTGTGTAATAACAATAGAGATAGAACGGACTAACGCTGATTTTAACACGACACGTGAGCATGTTGGACGCTTTTCAGGCCAAATAGAACACTAAAGATGTTAATGTGTCATTCTGACACAAATACATTTTAATAAAATGACATTCTGATGTTAGAAGTGTCTAGGTTGGACATAAATGCAGATAGAAATGTAATTTAAAAAAATAAATAATTATAGATTTCAAATATTGCACCTGTCAATACAGAACGAAATTTTGGAAATATGTCCAAAAAACACAAAAAAATATTGGCAAATACAGTTGAACACGGCTGTTATTTCATTCTATCAACGGGAAACATACATGTGTACAGACACGCTAGCAAGCAGCAGCGCCAGACACGCTTTCTGGTGGAAACGCCACGCAACGCCACGGTCACGCCCACGCAGGCCGTGCCAGGAGCCCTAAACCAACAGGTGTGACCCCAGACGGTGCAGCACACTCACCCAGGTGGCCTTTCTCCATCAGGGCTCCACGTTGTAGATCCTGACGCCGTCTCCATAGCACAGCAGAAACAGCCTGCAGGCATCCAGAGAAGATTAAATAATATTTATTCTCTGCAACAGTAAATGGAACAAAGTTCATTTACTCATATATATATATATATATATATATAGTGGCACTAGTACTGTACTACAGTAAAGGACCCTGATATATATTGTATATGTGTGTGTGTGTGTGTGTGTGTAGATGCTGGGGCATAATTTCCACTGGGGACATGTCCCCCACTTTTCATAGTCCAGTTGTATCCCAACTTTCAAATTTGTTCAATATAATTTTATATAAATATATATATATATATATATATATATATATATATATATATATATATATATATATATATATATATGTGATTGTCTCCTATTTTAAACAACAAAGAACCCTCAGACCCATGGTTTTGTGTCCCCCCCACTTCTCAAACCAAAGTTACACCCTTTATATATATATATATATATATATATATCTGTATATCTGTATATGTGTATATTTGTAAATGTATGTATGTATATGTGTGTATTTGTATATAATATGTATGTGTAAGCCATCCTCTTACTCTGGTCCTGGTTGAACTGCAGGCTGTTGACTCCTCTCTGCTGAGCCATGGCTGCTAAACTACCGTCACCGGGAAGTTACCGGTACACTAACGCAACAGCTTCGGCTGGACCCTCGGCACAACCTGAGACAGAGAGGAGGACAACAACAACATGACGGCTGTTAGACAGGAGGACAACAACAACAACATGACGGCTGTTAGACAGAGGAGGACAACAACAACATGACGGCTGTTAGACAGAGAGGAGGACAACAACAACATGACGGCTGTTAGACAGAGAGGAGGACAACAACAACATGATGGCTGTTAGACAGAGAGGAGGACAACAACAACATGACGGCTGTTAGACAGGAGAACAACAACATGACGACTGTTCATCAGAGGAGGACAACAACAACATGACGACTGTTAGACAGGAGGACAACAACAACATGACGGCTGTTAGAGAGGAGAACAACAACAACATGACGGCTGTTAGACAGGAGAACAACAACATGACGACTGTTCATCAGAGGAGGACAACAACAACATGATCGACTGTTAGACAGGAGGACAACAACAACATGACGGCTGTTAGAGAGGAGGACAACAACAACATGATGGTTGTTAGAGAGGAGAACAACAACAACGACTGTTAGAGAGGAGAACAACAACAACATGACGGCTGTTAGAGAGGAGAACAACAACAACATGACGGCTGTTAGAGAGGAGAACAACAACAACATGACGGCTGTTAGAGAGGAGAACAACAACAACATGACGGCTGTTAGAGAGGAGAACAACAACAACATGACGGCTGTTAGACAGGAGAACAACAACAACAACAACATGACGGCTGTTAGAGAGGAGAACAACAACAACATGACGGCTGTTAGAGAGGAGAACAACAACAACATGACGGCTGTTAGAGAGGAGAACAACAACAACATGACGGCTGTTAGACAGGAGAACAACAACAACATGACGGGCTGTTAGAGAGGAGAACAACAACAACATGACGGCTGTTAGAGAGGAGAACAACAACAACATGACGGCTGTTAGACAGGAGAACAACAACAACATGACGACTGTTCATCAGAGGAGGACAACAACAACATGACGGCTGTTAGACAGGAGGACAACAACAACATGACGGCTGTTAGACAGGACAACAACAACAACATGATGACTGTTAGACAGAGGAGAACCACAACAACATGACGACTGTTCATCAGAGGAGAACAACAACAACATGACGACTGTTCATCAGAGGAGGACAACAACAACATGACGGCTGTTCGACAGGAGAACAACAACAACATGACAACTGTTAGAGAGGAGAACAACAACATGACGACTGTTCATCAGAGGAGGACAACAACAACATGACAACTGTTAGACAGGAGGACAACAACAACATGACGGCTGTTAGACAGAGAGGAGGACAACAACAACATGACGACTGTTAGACAGGAGGACAACAACAACATGACGGCTGTTCATCAGAGGAGGACAACAACAACATGACGGCTGTTTATCAGAGGAGGACAACAACAACATGACGACTGTTAGAGAGGAGAACAACAACAACATGACGGCTGTTAGAGAGGAGAACAACAACAACATGACGGCTGTTTATCAGAGGAGGACAACAACAACATGACGACTGTTAGAGAGGAGAACAACAACAACATGACGACTGTTAGACAGAGGAGAACAACAACAACATGACGACTGTTCATCAGAGAAGAACAACAACAACATGACGACTGTTCATCAGAGGAGGACAACAACAACATGACGGCTGTTCGACAGGAGAACAACAACAACATGACGACTGTTAGACAGAGGAGAACAACAACAACATGATGGCTGTTAGACAGAGGAGAACAACAACAACATGACGACTGTTCATCAGAGGAGGACAACAACATGACGGCTGTTAGACAGAGAGGAGGACAACAACAACATGACGACTGTTAGACAGAGAGGAGACAACAACAACATGACGGTTGTTAGACAGAGAGGAGGACAACAACAACATGACGACTGTTAGACAGGAGGACAACAACAACATGACGGCTGTTCATCAGAGGAGGACAACAACAACATGACGGCTGTTAGACAGGAGGACAACAACAACATGACGGCTGTTTATCAGAGGAGGACAACAACAACATGACGACTGTTAGAGAGGAGAACAACAACAACATGACGGCTGTTAGAGAGGAGAACAACAACAACATGACGGCTGTTTATCAGAGGAGGACAACAACAACATGACGACTGTTAGAGAGGAGAACAACAACATGACGGCTGTTAGACAGGAGAACAACAACATGACGGCTGTTAGACAGGAGAACAACAACATGACGGCTGTTTATCAGAGGAGGACAACAACAACATGACGACTGTTAGAGAGGAGAACAACAACAACATGACGGCTGTTAGACAGAGGAGAACAACAACAACATGACGGCTGTTTGAGACGACAAGCTTCAGTTTTTCAGTTATTTTTGGAATTTATGGTCAATAAACCTCATTTATAGGAAATTATATCTAATGTTTGAGTTAGAAAAGCAGAAATGAGGAATTATTGAGACTAAAATTAAAGGAATGGATGTTGATGATAATCACAGACTGGAATATGTCAACTTTTACTCAATACTATTTCAAAAACACTTCCATTTGTTTTACAATGCTATAAAATTGAATAAGACGCCCCAAAATTAATGAAAGTAGAGATTTGTACTTGGCAAAGAGCGTTGGGTGGAATCAATCATGTTATTTTGGGGAATTAAAAACTGATATAGGACAACATGAGGACAACATGGGGACAACATGGGGACAACATGAGGACGACATGAGGACAACAAGAGGACGATGTGGGGGACCACATGGGGACCACATGGGGCCCACGAGAGGGACATGGGGACGACATGAGTGACCACATGAGGACCACATGAGGCAACATGGGGGCCACATGAGGACAACATGAGGGCGACATGGGGACAACATGAGGACAACATGAGGACAACATGAGGGCAACATGGGGACGACATGAGGACGACATGAGGACGACAAGAGGACGACATGGGGACGACATGGGGACGACATGAAGACGACATGAAGACGACATGAGGACGACATGAGGACGACATGAGGGACGACATGAGGACGACATGAGGGCCACATGAGGGCCACATGAGGACAACATGAGGACCACATGAGGACAACATGAGGACAACATGAAGACAACATGAAGACAACATGAGGACAACATGAAGACAACATGAAGACAACAAGAGGACAACATGAAGACAACATGATGATATTGGCGCAAATACAACTGACCGTTGAGGCTCGACGGGATACACTTCGGGTGCTAAAGTATGAAATTAATATGATAATAATAGCTTAGATTTAGCGTAATTAGGTAACTTCCGGCCGTAGCTGTATCCCTTCTAGCACGGCCGTTGAGCAACACTGTTGTTGACGTTAGCTTAGCAGCTAGTTAGCTAGCTAGCTGCTAAGCTAACGTAACATAACGTGACGTAACAGCGGTACAAACGCGACCTATGTTCTGATGTAACGTCGACACTGTACATGTATGAAGACTCACCGTGGACACGTGGACTCGTGGACGTGGAGGGTTTTTACAACGCGGGGAACACGACGGACGGACAGAGAGGCTGCAGGACGGCGACTTGTTTTGGTTTTTCAACGGTGACGTATTACCCACGTGCTTGCTGTTTTGTTTCCTCTTCCTGTTACGTAACACACGTATTTTATTTCTACTACTAAAAATCTAATAACATTGAAGAAATGTGAATTTAAACGCACATAAAAACAAAGATAAGCAAATTGAACAACAAAATTATTAAATGTATGTACGACTGAAGGCCTTTTTTCACCGTGGAGAGAGAGATATGTGTGTGTGTGTGTGTGTGTGTGTGTGTGTGTTGAGGATGGTGTGTGTGCCCGTGGGTGTGTGTGGGTGGGTGTGTGTGTACATATTTTTATAAAGGATGCTCTTGATGTCATACTAAGATAAAATATTGCCATAAGTATTTCATAAAACCTTAAAATGAATAAAGTATCTATCTCTATCTATCTATCTATCTATCCATCTATCTATCTATCTATCTCTATCTATCTATCTATCTATCTAAAATCTATCTATCTATCTATCTATCTATCCATCTATCTATCCATCTATCTATCTATCTATCTATCCAATCTATCTATCTATCTATCTATCTATCTATCTATCTATCTATCTATCTATCTATCCATCTATATGAGAATCAAATCTATCTATCTATCTATCTCTATCTATCTATCTATCTATCTCTATCTATCTATCTATCTATCTATCTATCTATCTATCTATCTATCTATCTCGACAGAAAAAAATCGCCCGATCTATCTATCTATCTATCTATCTATCTATCTATGTATCTATCTATGTGTGTGTCTATCTATCTATCATATATACATCTATCTTGATGTCATCTATCTATCTATCTATCTATCTATCTATATCTATCTATCTATCTCTATCTATCTATAAGTGCAGAGTAGATCTATCTATCTATCTATCTATCTATCTATCTATCTATCTATCTATCTATCTATCTATCTATCTATCTATCCATCTATCTATCTA
This sequence comes from Etheostoma perlongum, assembly GCA_026937815.1. Classification (NCBI taxonomy): domain Eukaryota; kingdom Metazoa; phylum Chordata; class Actinopteri; order Perciformes; family Percidae; genus Etheostoma; species Etheostoma perlongum. The sequence continues at coordinate 1,453,023 of CM049386.1, forward strand.
TCTATCTATCTAAATCTATCTATCTATCTCTCTAAAATTGCCCAAATGAAAAAATTATCTAATGATAATCTATCTATCTATCTATCTATCTCTATAATGGTACAGAGATAGATACTGTATGTCAAATTATAGCAGTATTATACAATAAATTACACATAAATTATTAAATTATTAAATTGCACTTTAAAATTGCCCAAACTGTAAAAATTACTGTACAGATATAGTACATACATACAATAATAATAATAATAATAATAATAATAATAATAATAACTGTAATAATATACTGGGATGCAATAAACTTTATATACAATATACTGTACAACAGTGTTTACATTATACTTTACACAATATACTGTACATACAATATACTTTTACATACAATATACTGTACATACATACAATATACTGTAATAGGATAAATCCAACAACAAATATTTGAATGTATACAAGTTGGGGATACTAAAATGTGCAACTGCGATTAGTGCAGTTTGGTGGTGTCTCAGGATTTGGACCTTTGTATTTTTGGATTTCCCTGCTGTATCTTTGTGGGTCCGTCCTTCTGTGTGTGGACAGGTCCAATGGAAGACAACACAAGGGTTAAAGGTCAACAATAGACGCTCTGTTGACATTTGAGGGCAGTACCACAGTGATCTTAACTGGATAAGATGTCTTATTAGATTAGATAATACTTTATTCATCCCGCAATGGGGAACTTCCCTTATTACAGCAGCAGTTTCTACAATAAAACAACAACAATGTGCAAAAAGCATGAATGTAAAGTGGCATTAGATAAAAGGTACTGTTAACCAGGGCTGTTGTCAAGACCACCTTAGTCGAGTCCAACACCAGGACTAGTCGAGTCCAAGTCAAGACCAAGACCAGGACTAGTCGAGTCCAAGTCAAGACCAAGACCAGTCGAGACCAAGTCAAGACAGAGTCCAGGACAGAATAAAGGTCTTGCATGACAGTATGACATTTTGGGTTTCACTTATCCTCCAATATTATTATCAACATAATAAAGACACCTGGACTCGGTCCAGACCAGAAGCCCAAAAGCCATATCTGGCAAGACCAGTGGCCGAGACCGAGACAAGTCCGAGTCCAAATATTAGCGAGTCCGAGACCATAGAAAAAAGGTCTTGAGTCCGGACTCAAGTCCAAGACCGGACTCGAGTACTACAGCCCTGTTGTTAACTAAAGTTAGGTGGCCGCAATGTAAGTGAATAAGTGACGTGAAATTAAATATAATAATAATAATAATATAGCAAAAGTAAGTTCTTAGAAATAGCTGGATGACACCTTTCAACCCGCAGGAACCCGAGCAGACCCTGGAACCAGCACCTGGACCCAACCCTTGGAGGAGACGCAGTCATCCGCCCAGGCGGTGCCGGCCCGGTTGGGTCCGGAGGTGAGGAATGCCACGTCTCCACAGAGCGTCTCCATCTTTGTAATGCCGTCTGTCGTGGTGTCCCAGACCGCTGCTCGTGCACCAGTGAAGGTTTGTTTACCTCTTGTAAAATGTCCAATAAAATGCTCTTAGGTTATAAATAGAAGTCTCCTACGAACTGAAGTCCTCGATAAATATCAGGACCTTTTCTGTAGCAAAGGACGCATGCTTTACTGTTATTTTCTGGTTTATTATAAGCATGGTGGCATTAAAAGAGGGCTTTGTTTATGAACTCTTTGGCCGGGGTATAGTCTAGATAATAACAACTATATTTAATCAGAAGACAAATTAAATCAGTGAAATAAAAGTCACACACACACACACACACACACACACACACACACAGTCAACCACTGGAGAAAATCTGCGTAAGCTTCAGGTAAGTGGACATGTTTTGACACTGGGGACAAGCCAACAAGTCCTGCAAAACCATACGGCCATATCAGTCTTCTGCCCCCCCAATACGACCCACAGGAGTGTTTTCCATCCTCACATCCAGAGAAGGCTGCAGTCTTTTGTGTGGGTGTTGTAGCTTTGGTGTTGTGTCTTTTGTATTTGTGTTGAACCGTCTCAGCCATGGTGGGTCTGGCTAGTCCTGAGAACAACGTGGCTCTGGTTTATGGACTTGGATGTGTCCCGGGGCTGTAATGATAGTGGATAGACGCTAGATGGCTGGGGGGCTGTGGATGTCCCCGGCGGGCGGGGGGGCTGTGGTCAGCTCTTATCCTGACTGAAGCCTTGCAGCGCCGCTGCAGGATGTCGAGCTAACGGAAGTCTTTCGGGTCTACTTGGTTTAATCAATTAAAAATGATAAATGGTTACAAACGATTGAAAAGAATAAAAATATTTAATGAAACAGAACTTCTCTGTAAAAACCAAAAGGTGGACTGTCTATCTAAATATCTATTCTCCAGCTTCTTAAATGAGAATATATTCTAGGTTGGTGATAAATAGTATAAAAATGTGGATTGTTATTTTGAATTATTCATACACGAGCAACCCCCTGACTTTGTAAAATCCCTGCTCCGAACTCCAAATCCCACGTGGGACGTCGGGCTGACGCCTGTAATTATGCTGAAGCTTCAGAACAGCTTGACAGCGTGATATTTAATATGTCTTTCTGTCTGTGAGCCGGGGCGATCACGGCAACGGATGGCGGTTTGATTCCCCCGGCTCGCAAACCTTTCCCACGCACGTCAAACTAAATGAGGTTACGAGCTAAACACTCTGCTGCAGCTCCACAGGAACTGCAGCAGAAATACCTGTATCAGTAAATACCTGATTACCATATTACCTGATTACCTCATTACCTGATTACCTCATTACCTCATTACCTGATTACCTCATTACCTCATTACCTCATTACCTCATTACCTCGGACATGCTGTTTAATATGCAATAATGACAATAACATGCATGTTTGTACCTGTCCATTTCATACAATCAGGGCTGTAGTCAAGACCACCTTAGTCGAGTCCAAGACAAGACCGAGTCCAAAAAGGTTTGAGTCAAAGACCAGTTCGAGTCAAGTCCAAGTCAAGACAGATTTCAAAAAGGTTTGAGTCTGAGTCAAGACCGAGTCCAAGACAAGTCCAAGACCACCTTAGTCGAGACCAAGACAAGTCCAAGACCAGGACTAGTCGAGTCCAAGTTAAGACTAAGTCCAAAGAGGTTTGAGTCTGAGTCAAGACCGAGTCCAAGACCAGGACTAGTCAAGTCCAAGTTAAGACTAAGTCCAAAGAGGTTTGAGTCTGAGTCAAGACCGAAGTCCAAGACCAGGACTAGTCAAGTCCAAGTTAAGACTAAGTCCAAAGAGGTTTGAGTCCAAGTCAAGACTGAGTCCAGGACAGGAATAAAGGTCTTATGCATGACAGTATCAAGACAATCATTTTGGGTTTCACTTATCCTCCAATATTATTATCAACATGATAAAGACACCTGGACTCGGTCCAGACCAAAATCCCAAAAGCCATATCTGGCAAGACCAGTGGCCGAGACCGAGACAAGTCCGAGTCCAAATACTAGCGAGTACGAGACAAGTCCGAGACCACAGAAAACGGTTCTGAGTCCGGACTCGAGTCCAAGACCTAATAACCCCAAAAAAAAAGCAATAGGCCTTCATAAAGATATTTATTAGGTATATATGCTTTTATTTAGATGATGCAGCATCTCATGTCGCTAAAAATTGCCTCCTCGACTCCTCCTTGCCATCCTTCCTTCCTTCCTTAGTCCCTCGCACCAAGGAGGCTGGGAGAGACCATAGACCGTTAATATTAATCAATATATAAACAGTCTATGGGAGAGACGTAAGGAAGTCATCGGAGAGGAAACAAGGAAATGGGTTTTAGCAAGATGAGACGTCCTTTCCTCTGAAGCGTCTCATGAATCTGTCAGCTGTTTGGGCGGAGTTGGCAACTCCTTAGAATTAATATAACCCCCCCACACACACACACACACCACCCCCATATCATCACACACCCTTCACCATGATGCACCATAGGCATGGGGAACTTTTCATAACATCATCTCTCAATGCAAATCAAACCAGCTGTTGGTCTAACTGAAATAACACCATGCCGATATTTCTAGGCATGATGAAGGTTATGTGATGATGTATTTTAACATACTTATATATAAGTATACTTATGCCCCTGTATTTTAACATAGGGGGGGTATACTTATGCCCCTGTATTTTAACATAGGGGTGTATACTTATGCCCCTGTATTTTAACATAGGGGGTGTATACTTATGCCCCTGTATTTTAACATAGTGGGGTGTATACTTATGCCCTCTGTATTTTAACATAGGGGTGGGGGTGTATACTTATGCCCCTGTATTTTAACATAGGGGGTGTATACTTATGCCCCCTGTATTTTAACATAGGGGTGTATACTTATGCCCCTGTATTTTAACATAGGGGGTGTATACTTATGCCCCCTGTATTTTAACATAGGGGGGTGTATACTTATGCCCCTGTATTTTAACATAGGGGGTGTATACTTATGCCCCTGTATTTTAACATAGGGGTGTATACTTATGCCCTCTGTATTTTAACATAGGGGGGTGTATACTTATGCCCCCTGTATTTTAAAAATAGGGGTGTATACTTATGCCCCTGTATTTTAACATAGGGGGTGTATACTTATGCCCCTTGTATTTTAACATAGGGGGTGTATACTTATGCCCCTGTATTTTAACATAGGGGTGTATACTTATGCCCCCTGTATTTTAACACAGCCCTGTATTTTATTTGCATTGTATTTTTAACATTTAATCACCATGACAGTCCAGTTAACAACGGAGAGAGAGCGAGAAGCAGCCCCCGGTATACTTATGCCCTGTATTTTAACATAGGGGGGGTGTATACTTATGCCTCCATATGGGCACATGCCCCATTTTGAATGGAGCCCCCATAGGGGGGGCGCCCCATTACACATGCCCCCTGTATTTTCAAATTATAATTTCCTTCTATTAATTTAATTAAAAAGCCGTTTATAACGACATGACAGTGGAAATCAACACAGATGAGAAATTACATCACACATAGTTTTTCATTAGTCTCACTGTATTTTAACATTTTAACGGCCACTGTTGCTTTACCCCCTGTATTTTAAAATTTTATTCCTGTGATTTTAATTCACTGAATGTGTTAATCAACATCTTATGCCCCCCAATCGTGACTAATGTGCACTGTCTCTTGATTTAATAAAGCTGGAGATGAATAGAAAACAACAACCCCCCCGGCCCCCTCCTCCTCCACCGCGTCCACGAGGCGCCACACACAAGCTCCCGCACAATCCCTGAAAGAAAAGCCTTCTTTTCACCTTCAGTCATGTTTTTCAGTCTAACCCTTGCTAAATAATACATGCATATTATCTGAAGGACATATGAATCATGCTTGAATGTAATTTTCCCATTACAAAAACTCCGGGCGCCACCCACCGCCACCACCTATGGCACATCCCTTGTCGGGTGCTTTACTTAGATTTGACAAGTGAACGTGAATTAAGAATTAAGTTCAAGGACATTTGACTAATTTAGAGGCTGGCCGCTTTTGTAAGCTAGCTAGCTAGCTTGCTTGCTAGGGGGCTAATTGTTTGGCGGTGCAGAGGTTGCAGAGAGAGGTCTATTACGGTCTTTATATTAAATATCACAGAGTACGGTATTAGTTGATTTACATTTTGTAATGTGTCTGCTATGTAGAGATTTTAAAAGACGTTATTGTTGGAATAAATATTCCTAAAGAAGTATTATGTACTGTATGTCTTGTTAGGCTGGCCGAGGCCCACCGAGGCCCTTGGAGGCCGACCGAGGCTGACTGAGGCCACCGAGGCCCACGGAGGCTGACTGAAGCCGACTGAGGCCGACGGAGGCCCACGGAGGCTGACTGAGGCCGACGGAGGCCCACGGAGGCTGACTAAGGCCGACTGAGGCCGACTGAGGCCGACTGAGGCCAACTGAGGCCCACGGAGGCTGACTGAGGCCGACGGAGGCTGACTGAGGCCCACGGAGGCTGACTGAGGCTGACCGTGGCTTGGGTGTCACATATCTGTACATGTTGTACAGATCATACATTGTTCATACATAGCCATATTTATCCTGCTCTTATGAGGTAATTGCTAATACACAGCACATATTAATATTGAATGTATATTACTCTAAACCAACTGTATTTTTGACAGGCACACACAAGGCTCCTTTCATTCTTCATCTCATCTGATCAATCCCAGACACATAAAAGCTGTCAAAACTGGCCAAAAATTACATTTGAATGTTCCTTCTAAAACCCACAGGTTTGAAATGATGTCCATAAGATGGCAAACGTAGCCATATACATAACTACTTGTTTACTTGTTTTATTTATTCCAACAACGTCTTTAAAAAGATCTCTAACACACTCTAACTGACTACACTGCACTATATTTCTTGTCCTGCATGCACCACCTGTCTATACTTTGCACTTTTCCACTTTTTTTTTGCACTACCTCGGATACTTTAGACTAAGAAATAATAATCAAAATCCTTACAGAGAAATGAACTGAACCACACTGTTCAAACTATATTTGGTCTTGGACCGACTAATCAACCCTGCCATTCATACAGCCCAATATATATTTCATCTTCTTCTGAACATATTTGCTGTTAGGAGCACATATACACATAATTTCTAGAGCCTTGATTTGCACACTTTTGACTTCAGGTTGCTCAGATCAACGGCGAAGGAAGTCGCCAGCGTTCCCTTTTAGAGCCACAGCTGCTCGGCATCGGGTGCATCACGGATGAGGAGGCACAATCAAGGATGAAGTTGTGGTGTAAAATATCAGTCGGCAATCTTATTACGTCGCTAACGAGCCATGAAGTCATTCTGGATTGACCTCTTGATCTGGTGTAATCAGATTCTGGGCTCACAGGATATCTGGAGCACCGCATAAATGCTGGAAGGATTCAAATTAACGTGAATAACTCATCCAAAGGGACACACTCATTTGTGTTTGTGGCGCCTTGCTCATAGGTGGAGTGGGTGAGGGGGGAGGGCGGGGAGGGGGGGAGTATCTAGCAGGTTTTATAGCCAATAATCCATTAGGGGTGGCTCAGTCGCGCAGGTTTTACAGCCAGAGCTATATATTGGTACCAATAATCCATGCTACGCTTGCTTGCCGGAAGAAGTGCTTGTTAGGGGTGGCTCAGTAGCTCAGACCGTAGGGAGTTGGGTTGGGAACCGGAGGGTTCCTGGTTCAAGTCCCCATACGGACCAAAGTACAAAGTGTGGATCGGTGGCTGGAGAGATGCCACTTCACACTCCTGAGCAAGGCACGGTACCCCCCCTCCCCCCCACAACTGCTCCGGGTGCTGATTCAGCTGGCAGCCCCCCCACTTTGACATCTCTCCGTGTGTGTGTGTCAGGCCTGTGTGTAGTGATTCTAACAAAAAGAGTGTAAATTGTAATTTTATAAATAAAATTAATAACGGTAAATCTGGGCATGTCCATTTTCAAAGGGGTCACATGACCTGTCACCTCCACAATATCTGAATGAAAATGGGTTAGGTGGGGTCCGGGTTCACTTTAGACCGGTACAGATCTAAAAAACCCTAGGTCCAGGTCCAAAACCCCTAGGTCCAGGTGCAAAACCCCTAGGTCCAGGTCCAAAACCCCCTAGGTCCCGATTCCAAAACCCCTAGGTCCAGGTCCAAAACCCCCTAGGTCCAGGTCCAAAACTCCCTAGGTCCAGGTCTAAATCCCTAACCCTAACCCTAACCCAGTCTAAAAACCCCTAGGTCCAGGTCCAAAACTCCCTAGGTCCAGGTCCAAAACCCCCTAGGTCCAGGTCTAAAAACCCCCCAGGTCCAGGTCCCTAAAAAGTCCAAAACCCCTAGGTCAAGGTCCCCCTAGGTCCAGGTCTAAAAACCCTCCAGGTCCCGGTCCAAAACCCTCAGGTCCAAACCCCTAGGTCCCGATCCAAAACCCCCTAGGTCCAGGTCCAAAACCCCCTAGGTCCAGGTCTAAAACCCCCTAGTTCCCGGTCCAAAACCCCCTAGGTCCAGGTCTAAAAAAAAATAGGTCCAGGTCTAAAAACCCCTAGGTCCAGGTCTAAAACCCCCTAGTTCCCGGTCCAAAACCCCCTAGGTCCAGGTCTAAAAACGCCTAGGTCCAGGTCCAAAACTCCCTAGGTCCAGGTCCAGAACTCCCTAGGTCCAAACCCCCTAGGTCCAGGTCCAAACCCCCCCTAGGTTTGTGCGGAGGGGGAAATCACTGAGCCCTTCTTCCTTGTCTTGTTTGAGCGTTACATGACAGGAGAGCGTGTGACTCACGCTGTCTGACGAACTGTTTTTAGGAGAACAATGGAGTGGCCTCCCACTCGTTCTGGGTTCAGTTGCACATACGAGCCGAGGCCTACGGAGAGAGCAGCACGAAGGCTGGGAGACAGTCCCCTTTCCTCCACATGGACACGTTGATGGGGATGTAGGACGAGATGTTGTGTAAGCGTGACTCATGAAACGTATGTGGTGGAGCGCTGCAGCTTCTACAGGAAGCCGGGAAGTGTCGGGTAATCGGTTGAGAAGGTGAATCTGGAGCAGGACTCGGGGTTAAATAAAACCTGGTGAAGAACTACAGGAAACGTTTGACCTCTGGAACTGCAAACAAAGGCTACTGTACCAAATATTAACATTGATTTTCTCAGGTGTTCAAATACTTATTTGCAGCTGTATCATACAAATAAATAGTTAGAAAATCATACATTGTGATTTCTGGATGTTTTTTTTTTTTTAGATTATGTCTCACAGTGGACATGCACCTCACGAGGACAATTTCAGACCCCTCCATGATTTCTAAGTGGGAGAACTTGCAAAATAATAGTGTTCAAATACTTATTTTCCTCACTGTATATAAGAGACTTCAGATACAGTATTAGGGACCACTAAGGTCTATATAAAAGAGACTTCAGATACAGTATTAGGGACCACTAAGGTCTATATAAAAGAGACTTCAGATACAGTATTAGGGGGACCACTAAGGTCTATATAAAGAGACTTCAGATACAGTATTAGGGACCACTAAGGTCTATATAAAGAGACTTCAGATACAGTATTAGGGGACCACTAAGGTCTATATAAAGAGACTTCAGATACAGTATTAGGGGACCACTAAGGTCTTTATAAAAGAGACTTCAGATACAGTATTAGGGGACCACTAAGGTCTATATAAAAGAGACTTCAGATACAGTCTATATATAAGAGACTTCAGATACAGGGACCACTAAGGTCTATATAAAAGAGACTTCAGATACAGTATTAGGGACCAGGTCTATATAAGGTCAGATATAGGGGGTCTATATAAAGAGACTTCAGATACAGTATTAGGGGACCACTAATAAAAGAGACTTCAGATACAGTATTAGGGGGGACCACTAAGGTCTTTATAAAAGAGACTTCAGATACAGTATTAGGGGACCACTAAGGTCTATATAAAGAGACTTCAGATACAGTATTAGGGGACCACTAAGGTCTATATAAAGAGACTTCAGATACAGTATTAGGGACCACTAAGGTCTATATAAAAAGAGACTTCAGATACAGTATTAGGGACCACTAAGGTCTATATAAAGAGACTTCAGATACAGTATTAGGGACCACTAAGGTCTATATAAAAGAGACTTCAGATACAGTATTAGGGACCACTAAGGTCTATATAAAAGAGACTTCAGATACAGTATTAGGGGACCACTAAGGTCTATATAAAAGAGACTTCAGATACAGTATTAGGGACCACTAAGGTCTATATAAAAGAGACTTCAGATACAGTATTAGGAGACCACTAAGGTCTATATAAAGAGACTTCAGATACAGTATTAGGGACCACTAAGGTCTATATAAAAGAGACTTCAGATACAGTATTAGGGACCACTAAGGTCTATATAAAGAGACTTCAGATACAGTATTAGGGGACCACTAAAGGTCTATATAAAGAGACTTCAGATACAGTATTAGGGACCACTAAGGTCTATATATAAGAGACTTCAGATACAGTATTAGGGACCACTAAGGTCTATATAAAAGAGACTTCAGATCCAGTATTAGGGGACCACTAAGGTCTATATAAAAGAGACTTCAGATCCAGTATTAGGGGACCACTAAGGTCTATATAAAAGAGACTTCAGATACAGTATTAGGGGACCACTAAGGTCTATATAAAGAGACTTCAGATACAGTATTAGGGACCACTAAGGTCTATATAAAAGAGACTTCAGATCCAGTATTAGGGGACCACTAAGGTCTATATAAAAGAGACTTCAGATACAGTATTAGGGACCACTAAGGTCTATATAAAAGAGACTTCAGATCCAGTTTTAGGGGGACCACTAAGGTCTATATAAAAGAGACTTCAGATACAGTATTAGGGGACCACTAAGGTCTATATAAAAGAGACTTCAGATACAGTATTAGGGGACCACTAAGGTCTATAAGAGACTTCAGATACAGTATTAGGGGACCACTAAGGTCTATATAAAAGAGACTTCAGATCCAGTATTAGGGGACCACTAAGGTCTATATAAAAGAGACTTCAGATACAGTATTAGGGACCACTAAGGTCTATATAAAAGAGACTTCAGATCCAGTATTAGGGGACCACTAAGGTCTATATAAAGAGACTTCAGATACAGTATTAGGGACCACTAAGGTCTATAAGAGACTTCAGATACAGTATTAGGGACCACTAAGGTCTATATAAAGAAACTTCAGATACAGTATTAGGGACCACTAAGGTCTATATAAAAGAGACTTCAGATACAGTATTAGGGACCACTAAGGTCTATATAAAAGAGACTTCAGATACAGTATTAGGGGACCACTAAGGTCTATATAAAAGAGACTTCAGATACAGTATTAGGGGACCACTAAGGTCTATATAAAAGAAACTTCAGATACAATATTAGGGACCACTAAGGTCTATATAAAGAGACTTCAGATACAGTATTAGGGACCACTAAGGTCTATATAAAGAGAGTTCAGATACAGTATTAGGGACCACTAAGGTCTATATAAAAGAGACTTCAGATCCAGTATTAGGGACCACTAAGGTCTATATAAAAGAGACTTCAGATACAGTATCAGGGCCCCCTTATATACAGCAGCAGTCAACGTGCTGCAGACAGTAGTAAACACCTGGAATACATCCAGATTACAGCGCTTTACTTTACAGCTTTATGTGCAAATGGTTCATGAGATGAGCATTAATAAGAGTCTGTGTCCAGGGGGGGGCGAGGCCACTGTGGGTGCACGGATCAGCCTCCGACTCCCCACTCCCCAGTCTTCTGCAGGTTTGACGTGAACCCTGCTGATTCTGATTAGCTCGGCATTTAACGAACTAAAATGCCCCAAAACCGCCCTCAGGGACCAGGGACCCGCACAAAGTTCACTATTAAATATTTTACATTAACTCTGCTGCAGAGGCTATATGGAGAGCATATTCAATCTCTAGGTAACTCCTGCTGAATCATTAATGCAGAGGTGCGCTGGATTTGAGCTGAGGGTCTGACAAATCCTCCTCGTGGGACCGCAGTCACTGACCCCTCTGAATACTGCATGTATACGGTCTCATTTATTCAGAGAGGTCGCTGGATTAGGTCTCCTCATGTCTCTCCTCTCTTACACAACGCCACATTTAAAGGAAGCACTTCCCCCTGTCTCCCAGACAAATGCAGCAGCATTATAGTTGGAAATTAAACCTGTGCAGAAAACGTTCACGGAAGACTTTCGGCGCGACGATACTTTGTAAGTGTCCATCACGGCGACTCGTGCGCTACTTTCATTAACCTCGTCAGTAAAGAGCTGGAAGACGAGCTGAAAGCGTGGCAGGACAGGAAGACAATGAGAGCCGGAGTGTGTGTCGTGATGCGGGGAAGGTAAATCTCTGCAGCCAAACTTTAATAAGATCCATTTAATATTAATGTACATTCTGCCCGACGCCCACGCAGACACATGCACGAGCTCAGGAAGCCAGACTCATTAACCAAATGTCTTCCTTTTAATCAGGTCGTGGGCTTTTATCGTCTTTAGTTCTTTTTTCATCGAGACAAAGTGTTCTTTCTGTGTGAAGCACACCTTCATGTCCTCATGTTGTCCTCATGTCGTCTTCATGTCCTCATGTTGTCTCAGGTTGTCCCCATGTTGTCTTCATGTTGTCCTCATGTTGTCCTCATGTTTGTCTTCATGGTTGCCCTCATGTTGCCCTCATGTCGTCCTCATGTTGCCCTCATGTTGTCTTCATGTTGCCCTCATGTTGTCTTCATGTTGTCCTCATGTTGTCTTCAGGTTGTCCCCATGTTGGCCTCATGTTGTCCTCATGTTGTCCTCATGTTGTCCTCATGTCGTCCTCATGTTGTCCTCATGTTGCCCTCATGTTGTCCCTCATGTTGCCCTCATGTTGTCTTCATGTTGTCCTCATGTTGTCTTCTCCTCATGTTGTCTTTGTCTTCAGGTTGTCCTCATGTTGCCTCATGTTCCCTCATGTTGTCTTCAGGTTGTCCTCATGTTGTCTTCATGTTGTCTTCATTTTGTCCTCATGTTGTCTTCATGTTGTCCTCATGTTGCCCTCATGTTGCCTCATGTTGTCTTCAGGTTGTCCTCATGTTGTCTACATGTTGTCCTCATGTTGTCTTCATGTTG
>CM049386.1:1473139-1503139 GCA_026937815.1 Etheostoma perlongum
CTTGAAGGACCGAACCCCCAACTGCTCAGTGCCTTTCCATGGGCAGCCCCCCCCCACACACACACACACACACACTCTGACATCTCTCCATTAGCATGTATAGGACCTGAGCATGTGTGTGTAGTTCAGGCCTGTGTGTAATGTGTGTAATTACAGCAGAGAACATTGTAATTTCCCCTTGTGGGACTAATAAAGTACACATCAGACACTGTGAAACAGCCTATTTAAATAATAATGTTTACATTTTCATATGTGTTCATTTAATAGTGAAATGTTTTAGGCTTTGGAGTTGCTGGCTGGAACAGTGAGACATTATTATATAGTTTACGGTAATATTTGAAATGTTATACTACGGCTTCTGCAGAGCTCCTGTGTAAAGACATCGCTCAGTAAATCTCATCAGCGTCAGTGAGCCAATCAGCATGCAGCATGCTTCTAGCAAGATCTTAAAATTCTGCTGATTGGCTAATGTTACACGTCGTAGAGACACTCAGGAAAACCTCTACCTTACAGAAACATGAATGAAAAGATCTGTGTCGTAACGGGGCCTGGACCACATGTTCCAAGACCGAGACTTTGAGGGGTTGAGACCAGGACAAGACCGAGACTTTGAGGGGTTGAGACCGAGACAAGATCGAGACTTTGAGGGGTTGAGACCGAGACAAGACCGAGACTTTGAGGGGTTGAGATCGAGACAAGACCGAGACTTTGAGGGGTTGAGACCGAGACAAGACCGAGACTTTGAGGGGTTGAGACTGAGACAAGACCGAGACTTTGAGGGGTTGAGACCGGGACTTTGAGGAGTTGAGACCAGGACAAGGCCTAGACTTTGAGGGGTTGAGACCGAGACAAGACCAAGACTTTGAGGGGTTTAGACCAGGACAAGACCGAGACTTTGAGGGGTTGAGATCAAGACACGAAGGAGACTTTGAGGGGTTTAGACCAGGACAAGACCGAGACTTTGTTAACAATGTCTCCAACCAATCCGATATACCAGTCTGACCCTAAAACAGCGTCATGTGTTTTTATTGGCTGCAAACAATCAGGAGTGACGGGGAAAGACAGCAGCACGAGGATGGGAGGCGGGATCAACAGCACCCACGTAAGGTCTCGGGTGGGAGAAGCTCTCCATGCACGAGGCAGGTGTGGGCAGCGCTCCTAATGGTGGCCCGTCTTCCTGCTGAGTGAATCATCTGTCTGCTCCAGCCTGTTGTGTTAGAACATGCAGAGCTTCTGTTTCCTGGAGACAGAAGGAGCAGGACAGATTATACATAACTCACACATGAGTTGAGGCTGACAGCGGTGTCCTCAAAAAGCTATGAAGATGTTCTTCTGTGCATGAGTTCATACGTACCGTGCAGTGTGAGGAGTGCTCCTCTTGTCTCTGTCCTCTGGTTTTTATTTCACATCTAACCCTTGTGTTGTCCTCGGGTCAAATTGACCCGTTTCTAAGTGTTTTATATCAGAAATATGAAATTCTTTTCAACCAAATTGCCCAAAAATAACATGGATGATTCCATATGTTGTTCAGGTGACATTAATGATTACTTTCATTGGATTATTTAGGTGTTTTATTGAATCTTATAACATTTGAATTCTTTTTTTTTTAAATGGTTTTAAACAGAATCGGACTAAACTTTGACATCTACCCATCTGAGATCTACTCAACATCCTCTGATCTTAACTATTAGCTAAAATAATTCATAATTTCTGCTTTTTTAACTAAAAACGTATGTATAATTTGATATAAATGAGGATAGTTGACCATGAATTCCAAGAATAAGTGTGAAATCTATCGTTAAAAAAACAGCTCAGGTTTTTAAAAAAAAAAGCACCAAAAGCTGGAAAAAGTGAGAAATAAATCAGAAAAAGTGACAAAAACATAAAAAAAAAAAAAAAAATTCATTTTCAATTTTGACCTGGAAGGACAAGTTTATGGTTAACGGGAAGACAACACGAGGGTTAAATTCACGCAGGACGATGCCAAAAAAACCTCCTCACGTGATAAAAGCTCGTCACCCGAGGCTTCAGACAATAATTTTTTATTTTTTCGAATATTATTATTTTCATACATATTTAACCCCGCCTTTATCTAAAGAGGGGATAGTATTCATGTGCAGTGATACTTAACATGTAGGTCAACACTGAAGGAGTACTCTTGCGTTTAATGTTATATGTATGTTATATGTTATTATGTGTATCGTTAGTCTTATGTAAAACCTATGGAGGGTTAAGAGGATTGTGATTGGTTTAAAGAAATGCCAATAAACCAGAGCAGGTTGTTGTCCCATCCAGGGATGAGTCTAGGTCATTCTTAACCCTTGTGTTGTCTTCCCATCAACCATTATCACTTTTTCTGACATTTTCAATGACATTTGTGTTACTTTTTCAATGTTGTGGGTGCTTTTTTTGGATGTTTTTTTCCAAAGTTATTTGATATTTCTAATTTTTTGTGATTAAAAAAAACTGAAAACGGGTCAAATTTGACCCGAGGACAACGTGAGCGTTAACTTAAATCTTTGAAATTTACTTTTCAGCTTCAGTGTTTTTCCCGGCTTTATGAAAGACTTAGGTGTGTGTGTGTATTTAAGTGTCTTTCCTCAATGAAAATGTGACATTTTTCAATGAATACACTTCCCCACACACTGTGTCTTTTATGAGATTTTGTCTCCTTTGGGTCATGTGTTCTTTGGGGCTCAGATAATAAACACATAACACTCAAAAAGCTTAAAGTCAAACCTCTAAGCATTAATAGTCCGAACAAATCAGAGCAAGTATTTTCCATTACTCCCTCAGTATCCTGGTGGATCCATACTGCACCACCTACCTTTAATCCTCTCATTTTAGGTCCAATTTTCAGTGATTTCTCACAGCTGACTCCCCCGTGTTTCACCTCTCTTCCTCCTCCTCTCCATCTAATGGAGCCAGCTGAAGAGTTTATGCATAAACTTATGGTAATGTCCGTGAAAAAAGATTTCAGTACGAGAAAAATGTGTGTGTGTGTGTGTGTAAATATAAAAAGATGCACTGACACATGCATTAATTATAACCTCCAAACACATGAGATAAGACATCGCCGCCAGGTATTCTATCAGGTGTGCGTCGGTGTTTCATCTTTATCTGCAGTTTCTGGACAGGAATTAATTGTGTTTGTTGCCGTTTGTTCTCCGTCTCGATAGATCTCACTGTGGTTAATAATACTGGCAACCGCTTTCATTTCCGTCCTGATGTTGGCTAACCTTAATGGATGACTTTTATGTGCTCTGTGCAGTAATCTGAAATTAATGGCTATCATCATTTAATGCTTTTTTTTCCAGGCTTGCTTTGAGTTTGCCAGTGTGTCTCGGCTGGTGACGGCTCATATGTCTGTCTGTGTGTGTGTGTGTGTGTGTGTGTGTGTGTGTGTGTGTGTGTCTGTGTGTGTGTGTGTGTGTGTGTGTGTGTGTGGATTCAAAATGGGACTTTTAGTGCATTTGCAACAACTGCAGGATGTCTGTACGGATCGATTATCTCATGATGTTGATTTACAGCACGGTCCTGTTGGTCCGCAGACTCAGACTTTATGATGTCTACATGTTCATCCTGGAGCTGAGGAAGCTTTTATATTCTGGTGTCTTAGTGATAAATTAATAACCTGCATTAATTCATATTTAAAGCTTTAGTGCGTAACTTTTTGATATTAATGAATATTAATTGAACATTCACGTTGCTGCCAAAGCTAATTAAGACTATCAGCTCCACACAGCTCTCTCTGGGTAATAAGAAGATTGTGTCTTGCAACTTTTGCGCGCCGAAACTCGAGTGAATATCATGAACATGTTGTTTTTTTATTCCTACGTGTCCTCCTTGGTTACTAGCAACTGCTAGCTTTAAAACCTATAATAACCTAAAAAGAAAACAGTGATAAGCATCTGATTTAAGTTGCGTTCTGATAACTCTGACACCATTTGACCTTTTGATATCAGGAACATGTGGTCGAGGCCCCGGTTCAACAGGAACTTGTGGTCGAGGCCCCGGTTCAACAGGACCATGTGGTCCAGGCTCCGGTTCAACAGGAACTTGTGGTTGAGGCCCCGGTTCAACAGGAACTTGTAGTCCAGGCTCCGGTTCAACAGGAACATGTGGTCCAGGCCCCGGTTCAACAGGAACTTGTGCTCCAGGCCCCATTTTAACAGGAACTTGTGGTCCAGGCCCCAGTTCAACAGGACCATGTGGTCCAGGCTCCGGTTCAACAGGAACATGTGGTCGAGGCCCCGGTTCAACAGGAACTTGTGGTCGAGGCCCCGGTTCAACAGGACCATGTGGTCCAGGCTCCGGTTCAACAGGAACATGTGGTCCAGGCCCCGGTTCAACAGGAACATGTGGTCCACGCTCCGGTTCAACAGGAACATGTGGTCCAGGCCCCGGTTCAACAGGAACATGTGGTCCAGGCCCCGGTTCAATCTCTTTTTGCAAGCTGTTCTCCCTCTCACCTGGTCTCAACATACTGACGCTCGGTCCGGGGCCTTCAGGGTCAGATAACGACGCACAAAGCACCCTTTAGTGTCCGTATGGAATGCAACGAGAAAAGAGCAGCGGCTCAACCGCAACAGAGACAATGGTAGGGAGTCAAATTAAAGACAGCGTAGAATTAAAAATCTGGGGTGCATACATGATAACCTTTGTCAGTTTGCAGGCTCCATTCAGCCCCAGATTATTTGCTCTGTATCTTGTTAAAACAATATGTAGAGTCTCTTATCAACTCCTACATTAGGCCAATGCGGTGGGATCAGGGGAGAACTTGCTTGGACGCGTGTTCTGCATGCCAATAATCAATGTCCACACGTACTGTCTGCATTTCGGTGCTGTGACCCATTTATTTTCCCTTTGTCAAATTCAAACCTTAACACGACAGACACGTCGGACACGAAACTGATACGACACTGACACGATGTAAAGCTGTCTGCTTTCCCCGTTTCTCCACACACCTATGTACCTGAGGCTGATTACCTTTATGCCTTCCAAGGCAATGCGCCACCCAGTGCCCAAACATAAAACTGCAGAATTTATACATGATATATATAAACAAAACAAAACAAAGTGCTGTAATGGCTTCAACACAATAAAAATCACAAAATAGCTCCAACCCGCGGCCCTTTGCTGCATGCCATTCCCCCTCTCTCTCCCCTTTCACATCTTCAGCTGTCCTATATGATAAATGCCCAAAAATATAATCTATACTTTTTTTTAAAGATTGAAAATCTGTGTAAGAAGGCAGGTTGGGGTGGTGGTCAAACAGCACAGGACTTTCACCCCGGAGACTGGGTTTTGTGTTCCATTCTTGTCCTGTATGTTGAACGAACATCTTTTATCCCTACGGACGGTCTTCCCCTAACCCTATCTGGTTGTACCCTGCATGTTGAAACATTACACCAAAGGGGGTCCAGACCCAGAGCCAAGCGGGTCCCCAGAGCATCAAAACGGTGACGCCAAGGGGCCCTGACCGAGCTTGTGTTGGTTTTTTTGACAATTTTGTGACAGCCCCTCCTGTACAGACTCACTGAACAGTAAAGGACCTGTACACAGAATAGAGTGTTTTGCTCTTTGCTGTGGAGAACACTCATCTCTTCGCTTAGAGTCCATTTGCAATTGCTTGGATAAAACTCACTCAGGACAGTTTTCTGAAGATTAAATGATTACTGCCTCTTGGACGAATCGTTTGTTGTGGCTTCCTGCAGACAGCTGGGTCACATTGGATCTTTGTGTTCTGGCCAGGAGAACACACCTCGTGAGATTTGAAATCAAACAACAAACACTTCCGGGTGCTCTAGAGCAAAAAAAACACATGTATGCTCAAACAGACTGTGAAGACTGGGAGTGACCTTTACGATCTGCATGTCTGCTCTGAGCAGGAAAAATCAATTAGACACAAGGATTTAATGTACATCTGCCACACAGTTCATTCCTTTAAAAACACATTGTATAGTCTGACTTTAACTTTGTGAGTTTCATCTTTTCAAAAATTCCCTTGTAGCAGTTTGCCATAACCACTCTGTACTCACACATGCACTCACTTCACTTCACAGCCTACCCCCCCCCTACAGTGCAATATTTAATGCTTAATCTCATTAATGTGCAATATTTAATACTCAGGATTTTTGATACACCAAACTATATTTCTGCATAATGTGTATACAAACCCTTTATCGCTCTACTACTTTATATATGTATATAATTGCTCTCAGGACTGTGCTCCACATTCCCCCCTCTGTTTTCTGCACTACTTACATTTTATATTTAATATTTTATATTATTATATTTCATGTTGACACTGTAAAAGTTTTGCTTCAATCTCTCCACAGGTACTGCACTTATGTATAATAACAATAAAGGGATTATATTCTATTCTATTGATAAATATAGACTGTAACACATCTTCTCAGAGCCAGATGCACATCAATACAGAAGTGGTAGTTCACATTGTCTGAAGACCGAAGACCAACACAAGAAGCACCGTGAACGTCAGGCAGCGCTGCCTCCAGTCACACTGCTGTCGGCCCTCAAAAAGCTCCTTGGTAACACATATTGGTGAAGTCACTCGCAGGCAGCGCATTCATAAGCTCCGGAGACACTAATAGCAGCAGACACAAAGCTGCTATTTTCTTCTGGAGCCTAGCTGTGCAGGTGTAGTCAGCCTGACCTGTAGGAGGAGGAGGAGGAAGATGGGGAGAAGCACCCTCAGATGTGATCACCTTCTGCTCAGAGGGGATAATGAAAGCCCTCTGAGAGAAGAGGACGGAGCTGAAGGAAAGGGAGAAAATTGTTTTCCTTGGTCCAAGGATTGGAACGGTCAGAGATTGATGTCACATGTCAAAGGGATGAGGAGGTGGAGAGGAGAGAGGAAGACTTTAAGTCCTTAACTCTAAATGCCGAAGACACTTAGTTTCGTTGTAGTCTCAATTTGCCAGACCTTCCTCCACAGCGCTGCAGAGGAGGGTCTGGCTAGTCCACACAACATTCCTGGATGGGAGACAAACCTTCTCTGGTTTGTTGACATTTCTTTTACTCAATCACAATCCTCTTGGGCGGTGCTTAGCTCTGAACGCAGCGATGGTCGCTAATGCTAAGTAGCCTACGGTAGGAACTTGTTTTGATGGAAAGTGCACGCAGGGAGGCGAGCTTTGGAATTAAAATGAGAACAGAACATAAGTATATTCATAAATATATAGTTAAAGCTTGGAGGATGTTCAGTCACTCTGGGATGTTTCCTGAATCACATAAATAAAACGTGTCGATATAGGCTAGTATCTTTGCTTCCAAAACAGCCCATAACTGTTAAAAAAACATACAAAATAATCTCTCCAACGCTGTGGAGTAAGGTCCGGCTACACCACAGATGCATTCTGGGATGGGAGAAAAAAAACTCTGGTTTATTGGCATTTCTTTAAACCAATCACAATTATCTTGGGCGGTGCTTAGCTCCGAACGCAGCAGTGGTTGCTAATGCTGCTAAATAGTCTCATGTATGCAAACTGCATCCATTCTGCTTCTGAGGACTGATGTCTGAGGGAAGCAGAGCGAACAACGATGACAACCACTCAAGTTGAAAAACTGATTAAAACCTCCAGCAGAGAAATGTGTAAGCAAAGCGTGACTCTGACCCTGAAGATCTGCAGCGTAAGCAGAAAGCATTTCCCAAAGATTGCTCGACCCACCGCATAGCAGCATGAATGCATGACGAGCAGCCAAGCTCCCCGAGAGCAGCCGCTCATGTAAGTATCCACATCCCGAAATCAATCATGTGCTACTCGCGCTGCTGAACGGCCCTCCAGCTCGTCCTGGAGATACACACTCCAACACACACTTGAAACACTCACCTGGTGGATCGATGAACTCGGGATAAAAATATTCTCTTAACACCAGAAAGTCCCACGCTGCTGCAGCAGGAGAGTCGACTGAAGTGAATTCACGGACGTTTAGATTTTAGATGCAGATGCATGATCAGCTGAGAGTCTATCTTCTTCTTACTTTACTTCCGGGTCAACAAAAGACAAAAAAAGGTTGACATTTTTGTCCCTTTCTCAGACTTTTTTAAATTTTGTTTTCACTAGTAGTTTTACTACTTTTTGGAATTCATGGTCAATAACCTTCATTTATATAGAATTATACCTAATATGTGAGTTAAAAAAGCAGAAATTATAAATTATTTTGACTGATAGTTAAGATCAGAGGAATGTGATCAGTGATCAGTTGTATTTGCAAAAAGGCTTACCGGCTGGTAGCATGCAGCTAAAGACACAGGTTAACGTTATCTTACCCTGGCTGGTAGCATGCAGCTAAAGACACAGGTTAACGTTATCTTACCGGCTGGTAGCATGCAGCTAAAGACACAGGTTAACGTTATCTTACCGGCTGGTAGCATGCAGCTAAAGACACAGGTTAAAGTTATCTTACCGACTGGTAGCATCCAGCTAAAGACACAGGTTAACGTTATCTTACCGGCTGGTAGCATGCAGCTAAAGACACAGGTTAACATTAGCTTACCGGCTGGTAGCATCCAGCTAAAGACACAGGTTAACGTTATCTTACCGGCTGGTAGCATGCAGCTAAAGACACAGGTTAACATTAGCTTACCGGCTGGTAGCATGCAGCTAAAGACACAGGTTAACGTTATCTTACCGGCTGGTAGCATGCAGCTAAAGACACAGGTTAACGTTATCTTACCGGCTGGTAGCATGCAGCTAAACACACAGGTTAACGTTATCTTACCGGCTGGTAGCATGCAGCTAAAGACACAGGTTAACGTAATCTTACCGACTGGTAGCATGCAGCTAAAGACACAGGTCAACGTTATCTTACCGGCTGGTAGCATGCAGCTAAAGACACAGGTTAACGTATCTTACCGGCTGGTAGCATGCAGCTAAAGACACAGGTTAACGTTATCTTACCGACTGGTAGCATGCAGCTAAAGACACAGGTTAACGTAATCTTACCGACTGGTAGCATGCAGCTAAAGACACAGGGAAACGTTATCTTACCGGCTGGTGGCATGCAGCTAAAGACACAGGGAAACTTTAGCTCCTCCTAGTGCATTAATGTGACCCTGCCAAACTAATGGTGCATTCAAATGAACATTGTAAACTCTGAGGAACTCAAACTGTATAAGTCCCCTTCTGCCATCTAGTCCCTGTTGAAATCTTCTTTTAAATATATCATGGATTTGAAGACTTGTGAAACCCCCACAGTGTGTGTGTGAGTGAGTAAGAGTGAGAGTGTGTGTCTGTGTGTGTGTGTGTGTGAGAATGAGAGTGTGTGTGTGTGTGAGTGAGTGAGAGTGTGTGTCTGTGTGTGGACGCTTATGCGATTACTCTCTGCAGAGATGGGGTCTGACATTTAACGATGTCACAGCAAACCCCCGAGCACAACGGCTACTTTCTAACAGGATAACATCCTTATTTGTTATTGGATTATTAAACACACACACACACACACACACACACACACACACACACACACACACACACACACACACACACACACACACACACACACACACACACACAAGCACAAACACACACAAGCACAAACACACACGCACAAACACACACGCACACACAAACACACGCACAAACACACACGCACACACATATTTATTCTTTTTCTTTACATTCACCACAAAAGAGTTGAAAAGATCGGTCAGGACAACATGAGGACAACATGAAGACAACATGAGGACAACATGAAGACAACATAAAGACAACATGAGGACAACATGAAGACAACATGAGGACAACATGAAGACAACATAAAGACAACATGAGGACAACATGAGGACAACATGAAGACAACATGAAGACAACATGAGGACAACATGAAGACAACATAAAGACAACATAAAGGACAACATGAGGACAATGAAGACAACATGACAACAGGACAACATGAGGACAACATGAGGACAACATGAAGACAACATGAGGACAACATGAGGACAACATGAAGACAACATAAAGACAACATGAGGACAACATGAAGACAACATGAGGACAACATGAAGACAACATAAGGACAACATGAAGACAACATGAGGACAACATGAGGACAACATGAAGACAACATGAGGACAACATGGAGACAACATGAGGGTTAATTAATCCCATAGTGTTAATAACTCTAGTCATATACAATGAGGGACACAGGTGTGTGGTTGTAAATTGTATGAACACACTTTCATTTTCAACACTATGGATCATTTTTATTTAAGATTTGATTTTATCGGAGTTTCCAGCCACTACAGCCCGTAATATTTCACCCCCCCAGAGCCGGTGCTGTGTATTATTCATGTTCCAGGAGCTCCGTGACGGCGACTCTGGTCAGTAAATCAATGTCACCCCAGGGTGACCTGGCACGTCCCGTCTACACCACTTTAGCCCCCCCACCGCCATAAAGGCTCCACAGGTACTGGAGCAGCAGAGAGAGACAGTCATGGGGTCATCATGTTGGGATGCACATTTTAACCCTCATGTTGTCCTCATGTTGTCCTCATGTTGTCCTCATGTTGTCCTCATGTTGTCCTCATGTTGTCCTCATGTTGTCCTCATGTTGTCCTCATGTTGTCCTATATCAATGTTCTTTTTAATTCCCCAAAATAACATGATTGATTCCACACAACGCTTTTACACCTGAGAGGTCTGGGGGGGTCATAGTGTAGTAGCAGACCTGTCCAAGAGGACCTGAGAGGTCTGGGGGGGTCATAGTGTAGTAGCAGACCTGTCCCAGAGGACCTGAGAGGTCTGGGGGGGGTCATAGTGTAGTAGCAGACCTGTCCCAGAGGACCTGAGAGGTCTGGGGGGTCATAGTGTAATAGCAGACCTGTCCCAGAGGACCTGAGAGGTCTGGGGGGGGTCATAGTGTAGTAGCAGACCTGTCCCCCAGAGGACCTGAGAAGTCTGGGGGGGGGTCATAGTGTAGTAGCAGACCTGTCCCAGAGGACCTGAGAGGTCTGGGGGGGTCATAGTGTAGTAGCAGACCTGTCCCAGGTCTGGGGGGACCTGAGAGTAGCAGTCTGTCCAAGATGACCTGGGGGGTCATAGTGTAGTAGCAGACCTGTCCCAGAGGACCTGAGAGGTCTGGGGGGTCATAGTGTAGTAGCAGACCTGTCCCAGAGGACCTGAGAGGTCTGGGGGGGTCATAGTGTAGTAGCAGACCTGTCCAAGAGGACCTGAGAGGTCTGGGGGGGTCATAGTGTAGTAGCAGACCTGTCCCAGACCACCTGAGAGGTCTGGGGGGGTCATAGTGTAGTAGCAGACCTGTCCAAGAGGACCTGAGAGGTCTGGGGGGGTCATAGTGTAGTAGCAGACCTGTCCAAGAGGACCTGAGAGGTCTGGGGGGGTCATAGTGTAGTAGCAGACCTGTCCCAGATGACCTGAGAGGTCTGGGTGGTTCATAGTGTAGTAGCAGACCTGTCCAAGAGGACCTGAGAGGTCTGGGTGGGTCATAGTGTAGTAGCAGACCTGTCCCAGATGACCTGAGAGGTCTGGGGGGGTCATAGTGTAGTAGAAGATCAGAATTGTATTTTGGCCCTAAACCGTTTAGTGATTTATAAACTAGCAAAACTACTTTGAAATCAGATCTTTGAGGCACAGGAAGCCGGTGTAAAGACTTCAGAACTGGAGTAGACCAGTTCTTCTGTTTTCTCTATGTTGTAGTAGTCAGTGCACCACTGTGTGTGTCGATAGGCTGAAACAGAGTGGTGGACGTTGGGTAGACCCATCTGAATATTTATAGCATGTGGCGATGGGGGGAGGGGCTGATGCATGTGTACTAATGGTGCATTCAATTGAACCTTGTAAACTAGGACAAGTAAACTATGGAAGTACCTTCTTCTGCAACCTAATCCCTGATGACATCTGCTTTTAATTGAATCGTGGATTTGAATCTGGAGTTAAAAGACTGTTTTTGTCAAAGGAGTCTGGCGGCTTTGAGGTGAGCAGAGATAACGGCTCCAGTTCCCTGTCGTAAAGGGCGTCCGACAGCGAGGTAAAGCGCTGAAAACACGCCAAAATACACTGACGGAGATGTGTTTAGGTGTCTAAAATGTGTTTAGCAGGACATTGCTTACCTTCTGTGTGAGGACTCGTGCCTGACTCTCTAAACCGGAGCATGCGGTCCGGCGTCTCCTCTAGTCAACTCTCACTGTTGCTGTGGAGGTTTCTGTACAGCAGCAGAGGAAGAGTCTCCGAGAGGGAGACTTGTTGAAACTAAATGAAGAAGCTGCACAACTGAGTCAAGGTTTTGGTCTTCGGTGAGGTTTAATGATTCCCTGCAGAGAATAACCAAGTGGGACGACAGTTTTAAGCGGGACAAGGTCTTGTGAAATTAAAACAGCAGCGTCCCCGTTTCCTATCCTGTGTCCCTGGAGAGAAAAATAATGAACCAGACAGACGAGTTGGAGCCTCTTACGTATTCCTGCATCGGTCTCTCATGCCTCACAGTTTTCTACCGGCCTTTTTATCTTATCTTCCAAAAACAAAAAACAAAAACAAAACATGTCTCCTTCAGACTCCAGGGTTTTGTCCTTGGAGACTAACAGAGTCTCCTTCAGGGAGGACACACAGGGAAGGGATTGTAAAAGTCATACAACCTGAAAAGCATTGTGAATATATGAATAATAAGAATAAGAACACATGCATATTATAGAAGGATATATGAAATCATGCTTAAAGGTAATTTGCCAGTTACATCATGGACAAGTAGGGCACACGACCACGATTCAAAACATGGGAACTGTCCCTTTAACACACACATCTTCTCATCACACTGAGAAAGAAGGAAAAATAAACTGGAATATACTCTCTTCTCAACGTATTCATGGCTTTTGTTTTCATCTGGCTTTCTGTGTGAGACTTGTATGATTCTATATGTTCACACACACACACACACACACACACACACACACACACACACACACACACACACACACACAGCTTTAGCTAATATACTATACCAAAGCTGATTAGTTAGTAATCTCATACATACAGTACCGGATGCTTCAGTCAAGCAAATGTCGTAAAAGAAGTGCGTTTGAAAAACATGCAGCTGCAAACTCAGTCACACACACACACACACACACACACACACACACACACACACACACACACACACACACACACAGTCCAAACACACACACACACAGTCCAAAACACTTTGATACAACACAAGCAGTTGTTGTGGCTCAGCCTGGAGGGTCCCGTGAGTGAGGGACTCGATGCAATCTTTATGACCCCAGCAGCCTGAATTTGTAATCTGATTGAATTATTGACGGCGTGCTGGCCTCCCGAGTGATGCCGAGTGCACTCAGGTGAGACACACAGGGACCGAGTCCGTGTCTCTGTAACACGCACACAGAGACACAGGGATGGCCCCGGGGGGTGGATGCAAGGGAAGGTACTGACAGGGGTTAACTCTCATGTTGTCCTCATGTTGTCTTCATGTCGTCCTCATGTTGTCCTCATGTTGTTCTCATGTTGTCCTCATGTTGTCCTCATGTTGTCCTCATGTTGTCTTCATGTTGTCCTCATGTTGTCTTCATGTTGTCCTCATGTTGTCCTCATGTTGTTCTCATGTTGTCCTCATGTTGTCCTCATGTTGTCCTCATGTTGTCTTCATGTCGTCCTCATGCTGTCTTCATGTTGTCCTCATGTTGTTCTCATGTTGTCCTCATGCTGTCTTCATGTTGTCCTCATGTTGTTCTCATGTTGTCCTCATGTTGTCTTCATGTTGTTCTCATGTTGTCCTCATGCTGTCTTCATGTTGTCCTCATGTTGTTCTCATGTTGTCCTCATGCTGTCTTCATGTTGTCCTCATGTTGTTCTCATGTTGTCCTCATGCTGTCTTCATGTTGTCTTCATGTTGTTCTCATGTTGTTCTCATGTTGTCCTCATGTTGTCTTCATGTTGTCCTCATGTCTTCATGTTGTCCTCATGTTCTCATGTTGTTCTCATGTTGTCCTCATGTTGTCTTCATGTTGTCCTCATGTTGTCCTCATTTCATCGTCATGTCGCCCTCATGTTGTCCTCATGTCACCCTCATGTTGTCTTCATGTTGTCCTCATGTTGTCCTCATGTCCCAAGTACAAATCTCTACTTTCATTAATTTTGGGGCGTCTTATTAAATTTTATAGCATTGTAAAACAAATGGAAGTGTTTTTGAAATAGTATTTAGTAAAAGTTGACATATTCCAGTCTGTGATTATCATCAACATCCATTCCTTTAATTTTAGTCTCAATAATTCCTAATTTCTGCTTTTCTAACTCAAACATTAGGTATAATTTCCTATAAATGAGGTTTATTGACCATAAATTCCAAAAATAACTGTAAAACTAAAGTTAATAAGTTAGTGTTACGTAGTGTTGAAAACATAAAAAAATATACATACACTGTACATTGTAAGTTCTTAGCGCCTGGTGTGCCGCCCCTGCTCAACCCGTACGGCCGCCTCTTATTTCAATGCGACAGTCCCAACCATGTCGAGGATTTTCAGGAACATGGGGGGTCAGAGCGGCATAGCCCTGGTCGGCCTGTTACATAAAGCCATCGAACATCTTCTCTCTTTCTTCGTCACATTTGGAAGTCGATCGTAACGTTAACAGACGTGTGGGAGTCTAATGATGGGTAGGCAGAAACGAAAAGAAAGGAAACGAAAAGAAAAGAAACAGAGAGAAACAAAGGGGAAAGAAAAGGGAAAGAAAAGGGAAAGGTGGCGCTGAGACTCAGACTCCAAAGGGATAAAGGGATTGCGTTGCTGTGCTGTGTGTTGTTCATTCATTCACCGTCTGAGCATTCAACACCCCCCACCACCGCTGGATTACAGCCTCTTGCCTTTTTACAGCTTACGTTCAGCTCTGTGTGTTGCTATGGTTACTGGACACAAACCAACCAGGCTGCAGTTTTGCAGGGCTGCGGTAGAGATGCATGGCCAAAAGACAAGGAGGAGGAAAAATCAACACTTCTGTTGATGCTTTTATCGATGTCTTTAACTTTTTAAAAAAAAGCTTCCATCAGAACTGCTATGGCCACTAGAGGGCGCCGCCACTGGAAAACATAAGTGTGGGTCGGAATGATGCTGGAACAAACGACTTATGTGGCCGTTTTTTGAGGAATGACATTCTTGAAAACTTCTTTTTTTTACGTGACCCCCCCCCAAATAAGTCAGGAATGGGAAGCTATGCTTTTTATATTGAAATTGTGAAAAACATGTTTTTCCAAAAACTCCAAATTCCAGTGTTATAGTTAGATTGTTTTCCTCAATGCTCAGTTGTTTTCCAAATGACCTGCACAACATAGATGGTGATTTGTATACTTGTCATGTGCACAGATTGTATATTGGCAATCTTTAAATTGTTGTCATCATAATTCGGGGTGTTGCAGGATCATCCAGTGCTGCAGCTCTTGTCCGGTAAGGGTTAATAACTGAGACACGTACAAATCATAAAGTTGAACCTGTCTTTTCAGCATTTTATTGGTGTGACTATCCATCCTGTTTCCAGCGGCGGGGATGTCAAGTGATTCATGAAGCATCGCTGTCTGAGCATCGTGACTGACAGAGACAAACCAAGTCAGGCTTAATATGTGTCATAAAAAAACATATTAAAAATCCAATACCATAATACCTCGCAGCCATGAAACTGTCATCAAAGATATATGGAAATGAGTATAATATTCTGCTCTTTTAAAATGTCTTCAGCACAGGATTGCATGCATTTGACACTGTCAGAATAAAATTTACATTTGTATACATTTATCTCATATTTACTCTAAATCTACATGTTAAGCATTTTATTAGTATGAAAGATGAAGTAGATAAACTGTACTGTATGTATATGCTTGTTTGTTGCATGACAGGAAATGTGTTTCAGGGTGTCTCAACAGCAGGACGCGGCCGACTCAGTAAAACTGGACCTTGTGGCCAAGCTGCACGGCCAGATGTGCGACTAAAAAGGAGACGTGCAAAGGACAGTTTGAGGGGTGTGAATGAGAAGAGGATGGTCGCACCTTCTCTGGGGTTTAGGGTGACTTAAAGTTTAAGTCTGTTATACCAAGAAATGTTATACCAAGAAAAGTTATGCATAGTTACGGCTCCCCCTCCCTTATGCACATTCTGTTTTGTAACCAGGGCGCTCCCTAAAATGAATAAACAGAGAGGCAACGGCAGGATGAGTCCAGAGCGGTAGGAGATTGTAACTGAACTCATCTCTGTCCGTTCTCCTCGCGAGTATTAACCTATGCTCTTGTCTTTGTGGCTTATTTATTTGAGTGTTTTAGGTTGCTTGAACCTGACAGACACCCAGGTCGACTTTCTGATGTCTGGATCCTTTGTGAGGGGAGGTTTTTAAATCCTACTCATAGGGAATTCAGTAATTGTAGTTATACAATAAACGCAGCCCCTTGCAGACAGAACATCGGGAGGTGATAAGAGCTGTCCTAATTAGACTAAATTATACCACTGGAGGGCTTCAACAATTACAGTCAAAGCCTTCACTGCAAGAAGCAAACAACACGTTCTGCTCTTTGGCTCTTTGATGGCTCTTAGTTCACAGGTATTAAAGGGTGACTGGTATTTTTCAAGCTGGACCATATTTTCCCATGATTTTGTCTAAGTGACTGACTGGAGCAATATGTTTTAAATTGAGTCCAGTTTTGAGCAAGACCCAGTCGACAGCCACAGGCTGCAATGTAAATATTCGGGACGTTTGAACGTCCGTTGGTGTTAATTTCATCAGACGAGACTAAACATGTTTGCCAACAACCGTTTTTCCATGACGAAGACGAGACAATGATGAGACTGCACCAATGTCCAAAAACGCTGAGTAAGACTATATTAGCATCCACTTTTGTTGACAAAAAAAGACGAGACTAAAATGTTTTGCATAAAATAAAAACTAAGATGAAATCTCAATTATTTTTCGTCTACAATCGTCTCTACTTTTTTTTATCATGAGATAGGACCAGTGCAGTGCCTGTTTGGAGCACCGCGGTTCAATCAGGCTCGGCTGCGGCTCATCTAGAGATGAGGCGTGTGACCTTTTTTTTGTCACACATCCAGGTAGCGATGTGGCCTGGGCGGGGGGGGAGGAAGCCCGGTTGAGCCTGCTTGAGAAACCGCTACAACACGTTGCCCTGGGCAGGGCAAAGCCGGTCAACAGCTTGCAGAGCGGCCGGAGAAATGTAGGCTATGCAACCCCTGGCAACAAAACAAGGTGCTGTAGAGCCCAGGAGCCCTGGCTCTTATCTAACATGTGTCTATGTAACAAGGTGCTGTAGAGCCCAGGAGCCCTGGCTCTTATCTAACATGTGTCTTTTAAACAAGGTGCTGTAGAGCCCAGGAGCCCTGGCTCTTATCTAACATGTGTCTGTGTAACAAGGTGCTGTAGAGCCCAGGAGCCCTGGCTCTTAGCTAACATGTGTCTGTGTAACAAGGTGCTGTAGAGCCCAGGAGCACTGGTTCTTATCTAACATGTGTCTGTGTAACAAGGTGCTGTAGAGCCCAGGAGCCCTGGCTCTTATCTAACATGTGTCTGTGTAACAAGGTGCTGTAGAGCCCAGGAGCCCTGGCTCTTATCTAACATGTGTCTTTTAAACAAGGTGCTGTAGAGCCCAGGAGCACTGGCTCTTATCTAACATGTGTCTGTGTAACAAGGTGCTGTAGAGCCCAGGAGCCCTGGCTCTTATCTAACATTTGTCTGTGTAACTAGGTGCTGTAGAGCCCAGGAGCCCTGGCTCTTATCTAACATGTGTCTGTGTAACTAGGTGCTGTAGAGCCCAGGAGCCCTGGCTCTTATCTAACATGTGTCTGTGTAACAAGGTGCTGTAGAGCCCAGGAGCCCTGGCTCTTAGCTAACATGTGTCTGTGTAACAAGGTGCTGTAGAGCCCAGGAGCACTGGTTCTTATCTAACATGTGTCTGTGTAACAAGGTGCTGTAGAGCCCAGGAGCCCTGGCTCTTATCTAACATGTGTCTGTGTAACAAGGTGCTGTAGAGCCCAGGAGCCCTGGCTCTTATCTAACATGTGTCTTTTAAACAAGGTGCTGTAGAGCCCAGGAGCACTGGCTCTTATCTAACATGTGTCTGTGTAACAAGGTGCTGTAGAGCCCAGGAGCCCTGGCTCTTATCTAACATGTGTCTTTTAAACAAGGTGCTGTAGAGCCCAGGAGCACTGGCTCTTATCTAACATGTGTCTGTGTAACAAGGTGCTGTAGAGCCCAGGAGCCCTGGCTCTTATCTAACATTTGTCTGTGTAACTAGGTGCTGTAGAGCCCAGGAGCCCTGACTCTTATCTAACATGTGTCTTTTAAACAAGGTGCTGTAGAGCCCAGGAGCCCTGGCTCTTATCTAACATGTGTCTGTGTAACAAGGTGCTGTAGAGCCCAGGAGCCCTGGCTCTTATCTAACATGTGTCTGTGTAACAAGGTGCTGTAGCATCTCCACCAGACTCCATGTAAATAATCACTACTTTTAGCGTGTATAGAGCAGTATATCTCCACCAGACTCCATGTAAATAATCACTACTTTTAGCGTGTATAGAGCAGCATATCTCCACCAGACTCCATGTAAATAATCACTACTTTTAGCGTGTATAGAGCAGCATATCTCCACCAGACTCCATGTAAATAATCACTACTTTTAGTGTGTATAGAGCAGCATATCTCCACATGTAAATGGGTGAATTAAGAGTTTATTCCAACCAGACCAGAGTGGTGATTGGAAAGATGAACCAAGACGGCTTTTGGTAGTTTTATTTAGTTTCTGTCCACTTTGAATAAAGTGTGTTTTACAATGATAAAAGTAGTGATAATTTACATGGAGTCTGGTGGGTTTGGTGACGGTGATTTCGGGGCTGTTTCATGTTAAAAGGATCTTACTCTTTAACCAAATTAATGAAAATGAGTGAGAAAAATGCACTCTTAGTGGATGGTAACTGATAGTCAGCATTGCATTGCAGCTTGTTTTGTCGCTTAATACTGAAGCAGTTAATACAATTTCATCAATAAGACCCAAAAACATGGGAAAATAGAGTCTCTGTTGAAAAATACCTAAGTTACCCCTCTAAACAGCTGAACTAATTAGTTAACTCACATTTAAAATGAAAAATGTTTATTTTTAAGATATGTGGTATTTTTTTGGTGAATTATTTGGTGTGTATGTGATAATACGGTACTGACAGAGGGTCTAATGTCCCTATTCTTTCCATATCCATGTCAGTATATTGTGTCTTATATTCTGGTCAAAATGTCACTGAAACAGACAAAGATAATGTTCCTGAAACACTCTGACAGAAAGCAGCAATCCTAAATTGTCTGATTCCATTATTCTTTGCTCTCTAAGTGCTCCCAGTCGATCCCACTGAAACAACAAGCACCAGTGTTTATATCGCCTCCCCATGTCCTTTATTCAAACCCTTAATATGAATGCAAAATGAAAAGCATTTACTGGGACACAGCAAACACAGGAGCGGAGAGAGAAGACACAATAAATACAGGCAAGACTGAAGCTTAAAGTCCAGCTGAAATTGCAAAATATTCCTTTTTAAAATGTATGATAAATTAAAAGTGTTAACCCTTGTGTTGTCCTCAGGTCAAATTGAATGTTATATATCAGAAATATGGATTTCTTTCAACCAAATTGCCCAGAAATAACATGGATGATTCCATACGTTCCTCAGGTAAATTAATGATTAGTTTCATTGGATTTTTTGGGTGTTTTATTTAATCTTATAGCATTTAAATTATTTTTTCTAATGGTCTCAAAACAGTATCCGGACTAAACTTTGACATCTACCCATCTGAGATCCACTCAACATCCTCTGATCTTAACTATTAGTCAAAATAATTCATAATTTCTGCCTTTTTAACTAAAAACGTACGTATAATTTGATATAAATGAGGTTTGTTGACCATGAATTCCAAGAACAAGTGTAAAACCTGTTATTAAACCAGCTCAGATTTTTTTTTAAAAAGCGCCAAAAGCTGGAAAAGTGACAAATAAAATCATAAAAAGCGAAAAAAAAAAAAAAACATTGGAAAAGCACAAAAAAATTATCATTTTCAATTTTGACCTGGAAGGGCAAGTTCATGGTCAACGGGAAGACATCACACGGGTTAAGAGGAAGTGATGAGGCATTGAGGTCAGTGCAGTCCTGT
This sequence comes from Etheostoma perlongum, assembly GCA_026937815.1. Taxonomy (NCBI): domain Eukaryota; kingdom Metazoa; phylum Chordata; class Actinopteri; order Perciformes; family Percidae; genus Etheostoma; species Etheostoma perlongum. The sequence continues at coordinate 1,493,317 of CM049386.1, forward strand.
ACGCACTGTGTTTGTGTGGCGTGTAATGCATGAAATGACAACGGTGTGTAAATGCGGGTTGATGCGCGATCACGGAAGGCTTGTATCACGTGGACGCGCCAACAGTTTTGTTGTCATTACTTAGAATTCCTAATGGGGGCGACAGAAACTACAAACTATAGCTTTAAAATAGGCATGAATATTGGGATATTAGTGATCATATTTTCGGGATGTAATTTTTACGCACATTCCCTCCAGAAAAATGCAATTATACGATCGCATAATTGATCACATGATCACAAAACATGCAATTTAATTTCAGCTGGACTTTAAAACAATAAGTAAGAAAATGTTTTATGTTTTAGCAAATATACTATACCGAAGCTGATTAGTTAGTAATCTCATACATACAGTACTGGATGCTTCGAAGAAATGTCTAGCGTAAAAGAAGTGCATTTGAAAAACATGCAGCTGCAAATTCAGTTACACACACACACACACACACACACACACACACACACACACACACACACACACACACACACACACACACAGTCCAGAGTGAGGAGGAGCATCTTCATCAGGGATTCTGCTCATTGTCGGGGTCGGTGCAGAGGTCAGATAAAGTGTGTTTTGCTTCGCCAGAGAGCAGACTGATAAGGATTCGAAGCTCGTTGTCCAACGCGTTCATTAAATATTGTAAATAAATTAATAAAAACACCTAAAACCAGTGGGGGAAGAAGTATTCTGACTCTACACTACAGTAAGAGTACTTCTACCTACATACGTGAAAGGTCCTACATTCAAAAACTTACTGAAGTTAAAGTATGTTTTTTTTTTTAACCCACCTGTTGCCCTCGGGTCAAATTTGAGCCATTTCTCATCAAAAATATGCGTTTTCTGTCTTCTGTTTTGTTTTCTGACTAAACTCCGTCTTTGGATTGTAACTAATTGTTAAAATATTTAATAATGTATGCTTTATAACTTAAGAAATTGGTATAAAATCATATGAATGAGGTTTGACCATAGAAATAAAATAGAAAGAGCCACTGAACTGTTTGCTGCCTGGCGATTGCTGTTAGTTGTCATGGTGACAATATGCGTAAGTGGGTCAGCGGACCGCTAACGTTAGACCCGGGATTATCATGGGATTAATCAGGATTAATCCCATAATTGTGTAGTTAAAGGTCCCATGACATGGTGGTCTTTGGATCCTTTTATATAGACCTTAGTGGTCCCTAATACTGTATCTGAAGTCTCTTTTATATAGACCTTAGTGGTCCCTAATACTGTATCTGAAGTCTCTTTTATATAGACCTTAGTGGTCCCCTAATACTGTATCTGAAGTCTCTTTTATATAGACCTTAGTGGTCCCTAATACTGTATCTGAAGTCTCTTTTATATAGACCTTAGTGGTCCCTAATACTGTATCTGAAGTCTCTTTTATATAGACCTTAGTGGTCCCCTAATACTGTATCTGAAGTCTCTTTATATAGACCTTAGTGGTCCCCTAATACTGTATCTGGAGTCTCTTTATATAGACCTTAGTGGTCCCTAATACTGTATCTGAAGTCTCTTTTATATAGACCTTAGTGGTCCCTAATACTGTATCTGAAGTCTCTTTATATAGACCTTAGTGGTCCCCTAATACTGTATCTGAAGTCTCTTTTATATAGACCTTAGTGGTCCCTAATACTGTATCTGAAGTCTCTTTTATATAGACCTTAGTGGTCCCCCTAATACTGTATCTGAAGTCTCTTTTATATAGACCTTAGTGGTCCCCTAATACTGTATCTGAAGTCTCTTTTATATAGACCTTAGTGGTCCCTAATACTGTATCTGAAGTCTCTTTTATATAGACCTTAGTGGTCCCTAATACTGTATCTGAAGTCTCTTTATATAGACCTTACTGGTCCCTAATACTGTATCTGAAGTCTCTTTTATATAGACCTTAGTGGTCCCCTAATACTGTATCTGAAGTCTCTTTTATATAGACCTTAGTGGTCCCCTAATACTGTATCTGAAGTCTCTTTTATATAGACCTTAGTGGTCCCCTAATACTGTATCTGGAGTCTCTTTTATATAGACCTTAGTGGTCCCTAATACTGTATCTGGAGTCTCTTTTATATAGACCTTAGTGGTCCCTAATACTGTATCAAGGTGGAGGCTGGAGGCTATCCCCTTATGACATCATAAGGGGAAGATTTCAGATCTCCATCTGAGCTTTCATTTTCTCTATCACTATTTCTAGTCACTGGGGGCCATAGTCAGGCTGGGGGAACTCATATTAATTATTAATTTATTAAGAGTTAAATTCTCATGCCATGGGACCTTTAACGCGCGATTCATTGCAAATTAATCACACTTTTTATATCTGTTCTATATATATGCTTTAAAAGGGATTTTTTTCTTTATCTAGTGGCTTTTGAGACTGGACGTACGGATTCAGTTTCATCATCAACATTCAACATGAACCCATCTGGAGATGCGAGGTTTTCACTGGACAGGAAGGTGAAGAAACACTGGCATCTGAAAACTAACTAAACCGGTCAGACAAGCGTAGTGGAGTAAAAACCTGTCTTATAAAATCTGTTTATAAGATGCAGTGGAGAAGGACAAAGACGCAAAAGCAAAAGTAACTAGAATTTTAAGTACAGTACAGTTCTTGAGTAAATGCATTGACTCGCCGTTTTAGAGGACAGAAAAGAAAAACATTAAAGGGGAAAAAAGATGAAAAGAAGTGTGGGGAGGGTGGCAAACGGCTCAGCTCGTATCCAATTAACATGTAGAGTTTCCATCTTTCATCTTCAGCCCTCTGCCGATTCTCTTGCTCTAGTTTTTTCCCAGAGAGAGGTGTACGGAGCGGTTCACAGAGACGTGGGAATGAAGGCTCTATTCATCATATCGTGCACGCCCGAGATGTTACAGCTATACACATGTGGGAAGGGGAGGAGGCACAGAGGGAGGAGGCTCACATTTTCCCTGATCTTGTGTTCCTTAAGTGCCCATTTTATCTCCGATAAAGGACACTTAGTGAAATTTGTTCTCTTCCAGTTAGACCCTTAGGCAACGCTCCTCTACTCACACGCACACACACTCACACACACTCACACAAAACACATCATTTGAGATTTAAATTACTGAACACAGACCCTGTATCCTCTTGACAAAAAAACATAATCCTTCTTCTTCAAGAGCCATTGAATATTCAATTACACTGTATTCTTAAATAACATTAAAGATGATTAGGCCACTTGACCATGGCATTCGGAAATCTCCCTTTGTCAACCCTGCTCTGACTTAAATAACAGCGTTCAGGCAAACACACGGAGGACACCGCGGATGCAATTTCCTCCTTAATGTGCAAGTGGGATGCTGAAGAAAGGTCAATCCCATTTCAGATACAGAAAGAAACAAATCATTGTTTCTGTTATGATAAAACGTCTTTCTGATTTAATCCTCCCCTGTCTAGAAGAACGTGCCCTTTGTGGCGCTGTAGAGAATCTTCTTGAAGGCCTTCCTGAAATCGTTGTTGAAGATGGTGTAAATGACCGGGTTGAGGCAGGAGTTGCAGTAGCCGATCCAGAAGAAGAATTTAAACAAAGGGTTGGGGATGCTGCAAGTCTCAGGGCATACCGCCTGCAGAGAGTAGGAGAAAAAGAAGGGGAACCAGCAGATCACAAACCCTCCCATTACCACAGCCAGGACGAAGGTGAACCTCTTCTCCCTGTTCACCATGGCTTTGCGGCGGGATGTGGGCGTCCCCTGAAACTTCGGCGTTTCCTCCGGTGCCAGTTTGGTTGAGCCAGACGAGGTGGCCATTGTGTTTTTGTATCTGCATGCCAGGTTCAGCATCTGAACTTTAAACCCTTTCCTTTGGGGCAATCCCAAAGTTTGCCCGTCAACCTTGTTTGTCTCTTCTTTGTCATTAACACCGTCCTCGCACATTTCTGAGCCAGAGCTCGATGAGTTCTCGGGGGGTGCTTCCCCTCCTTCGTTTGGATGCATTTGGGACTCTTTGTGGGAGATGGTACCAGTTAGGGGAACAGCTGAGATGATTTGGCTGCCATGTTGAGAGATTGAAGGGGAGGAGGTGGATTTTTGGACTGGAGCGTTACTCGAATCAGCAGGGTGCTGGTTGTCCTGGCTTGCGGTTTTCTCAAGCGGGTTTTGAAATGAGGAAGTTGATTCAGAGCCAGGCATTTGGGCCAAGCCTTTTTCTTGTTGGCCAGGTGTCATACCTCCTTGATCCCCGTTCTGTTGTGACTGCTCAGATATCTTAGCTGGAGGCTCATTGGTTCCCGGGCTTGCATTTCCTCCTGCTGTCACGCTATTCTTCTGTCCAGGCGGGTGGCGTGTGTGCTGCTTGCGATCTGATAAATCCTCACATACACCAGGATCATTATCACACAGGGGACGAAGAAAGAGCCAATGGTGGAGTAGAGAATGTACCAGCGCTCGTTGTTGAGCTCGCACACCTCTTCGCCTCCTTCGCTCTTGTCCAGGGTGAGAAGGGGAGGGAAAGAGATAACCGCAGAGATCAGCCAGACTACGATGATGGCCGTCTTGATTCGTATTGGGGTGCGTTTGGTTCCGTAGGACACGGGCCGAGAGATGGACAGGTAGCGATCCAGCGCTATGGCGCACAGGTGCACGATGGAGGAGGTGCAGAAGAGAACATCCAGCGCCAGGTAGATCTCACACCAAATGGAGCTGAACGCCCAGTAGCCCTGCAGCTCGTTAGCCAATGAGAACGGGATAATAAGCGTGGCAACTAAAATATCTGCTGCAGCCAGCGACACCAGGAACAGGTTCTGAGCCCCCTTAAGGGATCGTGATGTCAGGACGGCGATGATGACCAGGATGTTCCCGACGATGGTGAGGATCATCATGGAGGTAATGGCTATGGCGAAAGCTGCGGTGGCTTGTGGCGTGTAAGGCGCCGTCCTGGCGGTGCTCCGGTTGCAGGGTTGGGTGCCGGAGACGAGGCTGATGTTCCGGTTGGGGAGTCCGATGTGCTCCGACAGGCAGGGGGCGTTCACAGATGCTGCCATGGTTTGGTGACGCAGAAACTTATAGAGTTAGAGACGGAAAAAGGGTGTTTCTGTGGTGGACCATTGAGAAATAGAGTATTCCCCAGTTAGAGGAGGGACTGAGGGGCCGCTGGTTGTAAGTCAAGGGGAAGCCATGTAATCTGCAAGAGAGAGACTCATTTTATTGTCAACAGTTACTGCAAATGTTATTAAGTTTACATACATACACACATATAAAGAAAGCAGTCAGGACACACAACACATAGACGCACTGGCTGAGTAGCCTACATTTCAGAAGGTAAATAGTTGGAGATCGGCATGGGGAACTTTTCATAACATCATCTCTCAATGCAAATCAGACCAGCTATTAAGCTAACTGAAATAACACCATGCCAATCTGTATTTTAACATAGGGGGTGTATACTTATGCCCCCTGTATTTTAACATAGGGGGTGTATACTTATGCCCCCTGTATTTTTAACATAGGGGGTGTATACTTATACCCCCTGTATTTTAACATAGGGGGGTGTATACTTATGCCCCCTGTATTTTAACATAGGGGGTGTATACTTATACCCCTGTATTTTAACATAGGGGGGTGTATACTTATGCCCCTGTATTTTAACATAGGGGTGTATACTTATGCCCCCTGTATTTTAACATAGGGGGTGTATACTTATGCCCCCTGTATTTTAACATAGGGGGTGTATACTTATGCCCCCTGTGTTTTAACATAGGGGGGTGTATACTTATGCCCCTGTATTTTAACGTAGGGGGGTGTATACTTATGTCCCCTGTATTTTAACATAGGGGGTGTATACTTATGCCCCCTGTATTTTAACATAGGGGGTGTATACTTATGCCCCCTGTATTTTAACATAGGGGGTGTATACTTATGCCCCCTGTATTTTAACATAGGGGGTGTATACTTATGCCCCCTGTATTTTAACATAGGGGTGTATACTTATGCCCCCTGTATTTTAACATAGGGGGTGTATACTTATGCCCCTGTATTTTAACATAGGGGGGTGTATACTTATGCCCCTGTATTTTAACATAGGGGGTGTATACTTATGCCCCTGTATTTTTTAACATAGGGGGTGTATACTTATGCCCCCTGTATTTTAACATAGGGGGTGTATACTTATGCCCCTGTATTTTAACATAGGGGGTGTATACTTATGCCCCCTGTATTTTAACAGGGGGTGTATACTTATGCCCCTGTATTTTAACATAGGGAGTGTATTCTTATGCCCCCTGTATTTTAACATAGGGGGTGTATACTTATGCCCCTGTATTTTAACATAGGGGGTGTATACTTATGCCCCCTGTATTTTAACATAGGGGGTGTATACTTATGCCCCTGTATTTTAACATAGGGGGGGTATACTTATGCCCCCTGTATTTTAACATAGGGGGTGTATACTTATGCCCCCTGTATTTTAACATAGGGAGTGTATTCTTATGCCCCCTGTATTTTAACATAGGGGGGTGTATACTTATCCCCCCTGTATTTTAACATAGGGAGTGTATACTTATGCCCCTTGGAAATGAGGGCCATTTTCGGATAGACTATCATAACGTTACACAAAAATACACAAATACTCATGTTAGCATTAACTTTGTATTGGCGTTTTTTTGCTATTCGGCTTATATTGGACTCCCAGATTTCCTCCAACAGCCGTAGTCTGGAGTAATAAATACTGAACCCAATGCCTTCTGGACAGGCGGTGTCGTATGCTGTGCTCACTCTAAAACCCCTTGACACAAATTTGTAATATTCTGCTTTTCACATAAATAACACTTCTGTTTGCATGTATTTTTTAAATGCTAGTCTTTGCAGTCCGCTCAGCAATGACAGAAAGAAGCAGAGAGACATCAAAGTACATTTGTCAGGATTTTTTTATTGCCTCCTTTGCAACATTTTCCTGATTTTTAAAACGTCCAGTGTTCATTTATCTTTCATCCTAAATCAAATAATATATTCTATATTTCCATTCCTGCAGCTCTTTCTCTTCATCAGCTATACATGTCTTCATATGTGCAAGTTTGTCCAGTATGCCTTCATTGGAGGGTATAAGCTGTTCCATTGCTAATAAATCCAAATATTCTATTATCCAAAACCGTAACAGTCAAAATTTATGTGTCTGATCATTATAACGATCCCTCTCACCGGCAGAAATCCAGATGTTTCCACAGTAAATATGTGGCTGGTGGACAGGGAAATCATAGATGACGGTAATCACATTACTTTTCCCCCCCAGAACCTTTAAATCCAACGGCGACATGAGAACAATCTCAAGCTGAAAGCCTCAAAATAAATGTCAAATCGTGTCAAATGTAGACTTACTTAATGTAAAGATCTCCACTTCAGCTGCGTCAGTGCGTCATCCCAGGTAGAGAACTTTTAAAGTTGATTTTCTTGCACGAATACACAGAGATTTCCAATGAAAGTATCCGGGGATGCTCCGCTGCGTGTCCGGTGTGTTACACCGAGGCAGAGAGTTGAAGAAGCGAACGGGGCAAAAATACAATCCGGTTATTCTCTGGATAAAATAAAAAAAGAGATGGCAAGATTGTGGATTTTAAAAGCGGACACATCCGCGTGCAGGGCTCCTGTTTACATCCCGGGTTGTGGTCTCAGATTGTGCTCGCACACGGAGATGTGGACGAACTGACGCGGATGTCACCGGATAAACGAGGACGCGCTTTTTTACGCGCAGCCTCTTCCACACTGTGTCCGCCTGTGCGCTGCATTCAGGCTTCTCTCTGGGGATGAAACGTGTCTGTTAGCGGCACAAGTAGAACACACAAGACGGATTGAACTTTGAATGACACAGAAACATCTCTATATTATATAGTTGTTTATTTTTATATATATATTTTATGTGGTTCGTTCTACATGTGGACGCTTTTTTGGCGATTTTTTTCACACACATCGGCCACAGCTAAATCAGTGGATGTACAGCAGCTGACAGACACTATTTACAACATGACTCATCAATAGTTATTTATTTTTTTCAGACATCATCTGGTTTGAGCTTTAAAATTGTGAAGATTTGCTCTCTTTTTTGTGATGAATAAACTGAAAATGGGTCAAATTTGACCCGAGGACACCATGAGGGTTAAAGACTTTAGGAAACTCATTTCAAGCAGCGAAACACAAAAAACCTTTCAGCTTTAGCCAAATTATCTCCTTACACGTCGCTATAGAAACGACGTGGGCGTCCCTACACAGACAGCTGAGTCTGTTCTGGACATGCTGATGTGAAACCCACAGGGATCAGTCATATGCAAACACCCTAAAAACGTAAAATGTCCTCAGACCTCAGAGGGTTAATGAACTACAAACTGAAACGCTGAGTTGAATTGAACTTGATATTTAACATTGCAGTGATGTTGATCATTTACGTTAAAGTTGAGTTGATTTGTTCCCCTGTGAGGAACTTTTCTCCACATCTGTCTCCTCATCATGAATCAGTCATCAGCGAGCTGAGACATTAACGCCTGTAATCTGTCTTCCCGGGACACTGAGCCCCGCAGCTGCAATCATTCCCCCGGTGTGGGATGAGTCAGCTTCCCTACGGCTCTCCACCTCACACAGAAACTAATCCTCCACCTCACACAGAAACTAGTCCTCCACCTCACACAGAAACTAGTCCTCCACCTCACACAGAAACTAGTCCTCCACCTCACACAGAAACTAATCCTCCACCTCACACAGAAACTAGTCCTCCACCTCACACAGAAACTAGTCCTCCACCTCACACAGAAACTAATCCTCCACCTCACACAGAAACTAGTCCTCCACCTCACACAGAAACTAGTCCTCCACCTCACACAGAAACTAGTCCTCCACCTCACACAGAAACTAGTCCTCCACCTCACACAGAAACTAGTCCTCCACCTCACACAGAAACTAGTCCTCCACCTCACACAGAAACTAGTCCTCCACCTCACACAGAAACTAGTCCTCCACCTCACACAGAAACTAGTCCTCCACCTCACACAGAAACTAGTCCTCCACCTCACACAGAAACTAATCCTCCACCTCACACAGAAACTAGTCCTCCACCTCACACAGAAACTAGTCCTCCACCTCACACAGAAACTAATCCTCCACCTCACACAGAAACTAATCCTCCACCTCACACAGAAACTAGTCCTCCACCTCACACAGAAACTAGTCCTCTACCTCACACAGAAACTAGTCCTCTACCTCACACAGAAACTAGTCCTCTACCTCACACAGAAACTAGTCCTCCACCTCACACAGAAACTAGTCCTCCACCTCACACAGAAACTAGTCCTCCACCTCACACAGAAACTAATCCTCCACCTCACACAGAAACTAGTCCTCCACCTCACACAGAAACTAGTCCTCCACCTCACACAGAAACTCATCCTCCACCTCACACAGAAACTAGTCCTCCACCTCACACAGAAACTAGTCCTCCACCTCACACAGAAACTAGTCCTCCACCTCACACAGAAACTAGTCCTCCACCTCACACAGAAACTAGTCCTCCACCTCACACAGAAACTAGTCCTCCACTAGTCCTCCCTCACACAGAAACTAATCCTCCACCTCACACAGAAACTAGTCCTCCACCTCACACAGAAACTAATCCTCCACCTCACACAGAAACTAGTCCTCCACCTCACACAGAAACTAGTCCTCCACCTCACACAGAAACTAGTCCTCTACCTCACACAGAAACTAATCCTCCACCTCACACAGAAACTAGTCCTCCACCTCACACAGAAACTAGTCCTCCACCTCACACAGAAACTAGTCCTCCACCTCACAC
>CM049386.1:1508139-1585639 GCA_026937815.1 Etheostoma perlongum
CTATCCCAGAATGCATCTGGCTGTAGCTAAACCTTGGTCCACAGCGCTGTGGAGATAGAGCTGGCAACAGTAAACAAAACATACCACATCTGTAGAGAAGTTTAATTTTCGTGATGTCCGTTTGACTCAGTTTAACTCTCTGTCCCATGTCCCTCACATCATTTTTGGGCTGGATGGTGGGCTGGCCGTTGGCTGAAAACACATGACTGAAACAGGACAAAGAGTCACAACCGAGGTTTTAATCACAGAGGACTGTAAATAGTAAACTACTGTATTTTTACTTTAGCTTATGTTGTGTAATTTTGTATTTTCCAATGAATACATAATACTGTAAGAGTACGGTACCTTCACAGTAAAAATCATTCACAGGAACTTTCTGGACAATTGTTACAGTAAGTTACTGTAAATTTCACGTTAAATTTGTTAGTGTATGGGCACAGGCAGCATGGAGACAACCATAGGATAGTGAACACTATGACTACTTCTTAGTTATGCTGCTATATAAGTAGACTGCCGGGGGACTTCCCATGATGCACTGAGTCCCTCTTCTCTCCATCTGTATGCAACCTCATCCCATTAATGCATGTTACTAACTCAACTTCTTCCCTCTCGGAGTCTTGCTCTTTTATGAAAAGCGCAGTGAGATTACTGCTGTGATTTGGGTCTATATGAGTTTTACTACTGGTGGTGACCCGCTGGTTAGTAAATATGCAGGAACACCAAATTCGGGAGGAAGCAAGTGTTAATATGCGGATTAATACTGGGATGTCTACACAACTGTGAGAGTTAATTGACTGCAAAACGTTTGTAACTTTAAAACACGTGCTCACGTCTCATCTTTCGTCTATTTAGGTTTTTTCCTGGCACACATTCTGCTTATTACACAATACATTGTCTAATCTTTTTAAATCTTGGCCCTGACAAATAACCATATTTTAAAAATAAAATACTAAAACTAAATCTGCTTTAACTAGTCATTAAAATAGTCAAAACTACAAAAAAGAAAATCATAACCTTGGCCACAACATCTCTGCATGCACAAACATGCATGACAGTCCATCGAACGATGCTCGTGTCTTGGACACGTTACCTTCCGTAGTGCATGATTGAGCCAATGTCGTAACCCTGTTCAAAGGTTTTTCCTTGTTGCACATTGAAGTTTTTCTGCATCCCTGAAACACCAAACCAATGTTAGAGCCTCGGACAGACATTTAAAAACACGGAAATTATGGTGTTAAGGCAGCAAAAGGTCACAGCACATGAAATAGGAATAAAATATTTAAAAAAATTTGAATACATACAGGATGGCAATACAAAATGTGCAACTGCTTAACTAGTAATGATAAATATGTAGATGTCCGTATTTGGCAGGTTGCACTTAGTGCATAATTGTAGTTTATGAGTCTTATTACGGTTATTGCCTCAGGGTAATAACTCCCAGTGATGAAGGGGTAATAAGTTTCATCAGAATCAAATACTTTGATCCCCGAAGGGAAACTGTTGCAGTTGCACAAATAGTATACGAGAGTAGGAATACAAATATAACGTGTGGATATGTATGGTATTTACATAGTTGATTATACAGTATTTACATAATTAAGGAGTTTCAATGGTGAAAAGTAATAATAGTTATTATTGCACACATTTCAGGCCGGTGTTATTGCACAAAACAGTTTAGATTGTCCAGTTTCAACCTCCAAGTGTGTCAGACACTTAGAGCGAGGAGTTATAAAGTTTGATGGCCACAGGCAGGAATGACTTCCGGTGGTGCATTTTGGGAGAATGAGTCGATCACTGAAAGTGCTCCTGTGATTGAGCAGCAAGCCATGGAGTGGGTGCAAGACATTGTCCAAGATGGCATGTAGTTTGGACAGCGTCCTCTCTGACACCCCCAACAGAGAGTCCAGATCAACCCCCACAACGTTACTGGCTTTGCGGATCAGTTTGATGAGTCTGTTGGCGGAGTCTGAGTCCGCAACCCTCAGCCTGCTTCCCCAGCATGCAACTGCAACGAGAATAGCACTGCCCCCCGAGTCAAAAACATCCTCAGCATCGTCCTGCATTGCCTGTGGTAGGAATGATTTCTGTAGCGGTCCGTGCGACATTGAAGCTGTCGGAGTCTCCTGGAGATATCCTCAGGAAGCGTTTGTCACATTGAATCTAAATATATGCTTTTCATTTCTGCGTGTGCAGATTTGGTTTAGTTGTTACTGAGAAGTAGTGAGATTTGTTTTAACTTTATGCCTTCTCTTCAACGCTTGTCGTCCCCTTGAGGCTTTTGTCTTAAAACAGTTTTATGGAAAACGGATTGGACCCAAACGAATAACAAAGCAGAGCATTTGTACACAACTAGAGATGATCTCTCTAGAAATAATACCAGCAAGCACAGGAATGTTACCTTCCATAATGTTCTCTGGAGAAATGCTGATGTACTTGTCGCGGTCCACCCGGGTGTGTTCGTGGTAGAGGCCCAGAGCATGAAGGAGCTCATGGGCGATGTTTCCCACGGTGCATGCTGGGCCGATGAACACTGATTGCACTCCGCCGGCAAAGCCCACGAATGACGCACAACTGGGAATGGGGACAGTTAATTATGGAAGCAAATGATCAATTGGAAAACGGATAACCCCATTTAAATTTAATTACTACATTAATAAGAAAAACAGACGTCGGTCCCCGACAGGGTGATGAACCGCTAGGCTGTCTTACCCTGTGCCGACTTCAAAGAGCAGGTAGTTGGACTCAGAGGTTCGCTTGGGGAAGGTCAAACAGGTGGAACTGGAAAGCATCGCCATGGCAGCGAGGACGTCGTTGGTCCGACTGGCTGCAAAACAAGACACGGCATTAAGACAGAGACCCGGAGCAGGGATGGATGCTTGTTCATGCCAATGGTTCCAGAAGGAAACGTGCCCTTTAGACCAATCACAGTCGTCTAGGGCGACGGTGGCTCTGCTAAGTAGTCCCAGGAAGGAACTGGTTCTGGGGGAACATCTGCACCCCCGCACAAGAAAGCTCCTCATGTTGTCTTCGGGTCAAATTTGACCCGTTTTTAAAATTTCTGTAGCAGCAATTTTAATTTCTTCCTTTCCATGAAACTCTTCACAAGTCAAACTAAGGGTCAGTTCACTATCACTGACCTTTGGCTGTTTTATTCCATTTTACAGCATGGGATTATCCATCAACATCCTCTGATCTTAAATAAAATAACTCACTTTCTGCTTTTTAAACTCAAAAGTTAGATATACAAGGTTTAGTGACCAGAAATTCCACAAATAGCAGTAATAAGTTGTTAGTGTACACTGGCGGAAGGCCAGGCGGGGGCACCAAAAATCTTTGAGACAAAAACATTTAAAAATAAATGAAATAAACAAGTGAAAAAAAGCGTTTGTATTGAATTTGGACATAGGACAACACAAGGGTTAAATGGAGTTACCTGTCGACAATGCAGTAACAGGAGCCATTTTAAAAACTGCACAATTTGTTAAATTAACATTTTAGCATAGAATTTAAGTAGTTGCACATGTTTTGTATATATATATATTCAAATATTTGTTCTTAAATTTTATTCCTATTATTTCATGTATACATGTATTCTAGTATTTCATTATATTTATACTGTGTGCTGTGACTGATTTTGCTGCTGGAACACCAATTTCCCATTTTATTGGGATCAATATCTATGAGGTGGTGCATTTTACACCTTCTCTTACCAATGTGTGTGGGGACTTTGTCCCGAGACATCCCACAACGTCCCAGTTAGATGAGACGCCCTCAACATATTTATTAATCTTTACAATCTTTCCTCTAGAGACCCGAGCAGAACTGTCTTGTTGTATCGTCCGTATGTTCTTCATAACTTGACATTTTCAGCGTGTAGCTGCTGGTTTTTGGTTTAGAACAAAAACATAAAAGAAAGCTGCCAAACTATGTGGTAACCTAAGCGTTGAGGTTTGTTGTATTTTTGGTGCCCAGCCTGTGCCTTTAGTGTTTGACGTCTACGCCCCGTGTTGTAGAGATTGGGTTTTGTCACCACGTATTCAGGTTGCAGGCAGCTAGCGGATCAAGGAGAGATGGCTCTGATTTGAGACAATAATGAAATCCCACTGAAACCATGCAGGAGCTCCCCGTGCACCTTTACTCCACACGCAGACCTCTTACCTAGCTCTGGGTGGATCTCGTATGGGACGGCTGGTGCTGGCCAGATGCTGTTCGCTGCGTTCCTGTCACTCTGTGGGCAACAAAAAGTCCAAATAAACTTCCAAGCGAGTGCAGAAAAACTCATCTTGAGATTGAGAAGTGTGTTGGCTGCGAGCAATAGAACGAAAATTAGAATCTTGCATTTCCAGATATACAGAAGGTCTCTTTCCTACTGTGCAATCTGCCTTCCCATGTATCCCAAAAAATTAAAAATCCCTAAACTTTGCACATTAGGTCCAGTCCTACACTAAAACTTTCTTATCTGGCTCAGTAGTCTCCAAAGTCCATGTCGAACTAGACCGGCATGCTTGCACTTTAAGTAACGGGTTAAATTTGACCCGAGGACATGAGGTTTAAAAGGCTAAAAAACAAGAACGTGTCAACTGTTGCGTTGATTTGTCTTTAACAAGTCCTGCAATGTTTGTGTAATACTGATTCAACTTTACAGCAAAATTAAAAAAAAAAAAATTGCTAAAATACATTTAAAGGACGTTTTACTCACTGACAACATAATGTCTCCCTCCATTACTGCGTCATCATTGTGCATCAGCTCTGTGAAAAATAAAAATATTTCAGATTCTCTTTTCACCTGCAACTTATACACACGAAACGTGCAGCAGAGACACCACAGCTGGTCGGGACAGAGACAGACTTTAACAGCAGTACTGACCGTACACCGTCTCCGGGTTAGACTCCATGTAATCAGCCGGCATGGAGACCCAGTCATCTGGATAATCTGGTGAAAACACACAAGACTTAACCAGTGGTGGAATGTAACAGAGTACTTGTACTTCAGTACAGATGTTTAGGTACTTGTGCTTTACTGAAGTCTTTTCATGTTACTTTAGTTACTCCGCTACATTCATCTGACAGCTTGTTACTTTAAAGATTAAGATTTTGGTCCCAGGACTTTAAAAACCACCAAACCACCCCCCCCCAAAAAAAGGGAAAAGTTTCCAAAAAAAAAAAAAAACACAACCCTCTTGAATTCACTTTTTTTTTTTTTAAATGTAGCAAAAACTCAAAGAAAATGCAACACAAACTCAAAAAGCCGTTGATGGTTCCTGGGGAACACCCAGCTGATAATGATGATGATAATAATAATAATGATGATGATGATGATGATGATGATGATGATGATGATGATGATAATGATGAGGATGATGATGATGCGAACAGCTGTTCGGATCCTTCACTCGCTCTACCACGGTCTTCCCTTTAACACTTTCCTCTTACATCCTCACTGCTGGACTTTAACTGGTAACGGGAGTATTCTTACAATGTGGTGTTGCTACATTTACTGCAGTACAAGTATCTAAATACAACCATAACCATGAACTTGCCCTTCCAGATCAAAATTGAATTTTGTGATTTTTTCTGATTTATTTCAGCTTTTTTTTAAAACCTGAGCTGGTTTTACATTTATTCATGGAATTCATGGTCAAAAAAAAAACCTCATTTATATCAAGTTAGACATAAGATTTTAGTTAAAAAGGCAGAAATTATGAATTATTTTGACTAATAGTTAAGATCAGAGGATGTTGAGTGGATCTCAGATGGTTAGATGTCAAAGTTTAGTCCCGATACAGTTTTGAAATCCTAAAAACAAAAATTCAAATGCTATAAAAGATTAAATAAAACACCCAAATAATTCAATGAAAATAATCCTTAATTTACCTGAACAACATATGGAATCATCCGTGTTGTTTTTGGGCAATTTGATTGAAAGAAAACTAATATTTCTGATATAAAACACTTAGAAACAGGTCAGTTTGACCCGAGGACAACACGAGGGTTAAAGAAACACATTCGTCCCGTGATTGTCAAGATTTTAATCAACTTCAATCCAATCCTTTCTTTCTCAGTTTGCAGTAAATGATTGGAGGAGAACAAAAGACAAAAAATCCAACGAGTTGGTGTCTTACCATTTGTGGAGGACTGGGCCAACAGAAGCGCAGCGAGGAGCAGATGCAGCATGTCTTCCCAGGTCAGGACTCAGACTGACTGCAGCAGCTCGGTGATGACTAACAGGTGCTTCGTCTCCTTAAATCAAATCACCTGGTGGCTCCGCCCCTTTTCTCCCTGGGGCTCTGAAACAAGCTCCTGAGGCTACATATCCCACCTGTTACTCTACATCTGTTTCACAGTGTTGTTACTTTGCAGATTAAAATATAAATTAAAGAGTCTATAAGATATGATGCATTAGGCCGGGGTGCAAACACAATTCCTGGCCCTGTAACTGAAAGTCCTGGTGTGGTAGTTAAGGGCGGTGTCCTTGGACACCTGCCAACAGGCCGGGGGTTCAATTCCTGGCCCTGCAGTCCTGTGTTGAAGTGTCCTTGGACAAGACACTGAACCACTAGTTGCCATCTGTAGATGTCTGATGAGCAGATCCTGTTTATTTTATTTTATTTATTGTTTACAAAAGGGGGACAATACATATTAATGAACATTTTCGCAAATGTAAATATGCCAGATTATAGTCTTAGGCTCATTTCCATCTGCAGACCCCCTGGCAGGTTGGTGGTACACAAAAAATAAAATAAATAATAAATACATACAAATACACTATACACAGGCTATATACAGAGAAACAATTTTATACAGACCACAATTTTACACATGCCCTGTCAAACCTGATATTGCACTGACCCAAATAACACCACCCTATATTGCACTGACCCACTTTTTTAATAATGAAGTAACTCTTGTTTTACATCTGATATATGAAAATTCACTAAACATGATCACAAGTTTGTGTGTCCCTCAGCCACACTTTTAAACGACTCCTAAAGATAGGAAGACTTGTGCTTTCCCTCTGATAGTGGAAGACTATTCCAGAAGCTCGCTCCCTGATAGGACAGAACGTTCTGTGAAAAGGCGGTTCGCCTAAACGCCAAGTCACAATGCCAAAAGTGCTTTGAGTAGTTGTTAAGACTAGAAAAGCGTGATATAGATCCAGTTGGAATTCTTCAGCAGGTTTTGTCTTCCTGTCAACCATAAAAAAATAAATATTCTTTTTACTTTTGCAGTGCCCGTCCCCTTCAGCTCTCTGTGTTCACTTTGGGAAGCAACAACAAACTCCGAGCTAGAGATCTCAAAGTCTTTATTTATAAAGGTCTTTATTTTATTTTTTTCTTCAACATGTGTTTTGCTGACTTGAATTTATCCAGATCCCAAATGCAACAGAAAGAAACGTTGTCCAGGCCTCCAGGGGGAGCAGTCAGTGGAACAGCTTGATTTTCAACCAGAGAGACAGAGAGACACACAGACAGACAGAAAGAGACAGAGACACACACACACACACAGAGACACAGACAGACAGAGGCAGACAAAGAGAAATAGACAAGACACACTGAGACACACAGACAGACAGAGACACACAGAGACAGACAGACAGAAAGAGACAGACAGACAGAGACAGACACACTGACAGACAGAGGCAGACAGAGAGAAATAGACAGAGACACACTGAGACACACAGACAGACAGAGACACAGACAGACAGAAAGAGACAGAGACACACACACACAGAGACACAGACAGACAGAGGCAGACAAAGAGAAATAGACAGAGACACACTGAGACACACAGACAGACAGAGACACACAGAGACAGACAGACAGAAAGACACAGACAGACAGAGACAGACACACTGACAGACAGAGAGAAATAGACAGAGACACACTGAGACACACAGACAGACAGAGACACACAGACAGAGAGAGACACAGACAGAGACACACAGAGAGACAGACAGACAGAGAGGGACAAGCAGACACAGACAGAGAGACAGACAGACAGAGAGAGACAGGCAGAGACACAGACAGACAGAGACACACAGAGACAGCCAGACAGAGTGAGACAGGCAGAGACACAGACAGACAGAGAGAGACAGACAGAGACAGCCAGACAGAGTGAGACAGGCAGAGACACAGACAGACAGAGACACACAGAGAGACAGACAGACAGAGACAGACAGAGCAGATGAGGGGTTTGTTTTGGACACAGGAAGCTAAGTGCAGTAAAGATCCTGCACATTAATCTTTATGCTTGGCCCTTGTCTTATTATGAAAGAGCACCAGGTTTCCATGGCTACCATGCTAACACTATTAGCCCGTATATGTCACTGTAAGTAACTACCATTAGAAATCTAGTGTTTGCCAAATGCTCCGCACATGTTACATTAACATGTTTTTTAATTTGCATGTGTTATATAAGTTGCAGAGGACCTGAAAACAACGTTCTATTGATGTTTAACTTTTTTTTACGTTTGTCTCTTTTTTCAATGTTCGCCACTTTTGGCGTTTTCAACACTAACTTATTAACTTTAGTTTTACAGTTATTTTTGGAATTTATGGTCTTTATTACCTAATGTTTGAGTTAGAAAAGCAGAAATTAGGAATTATTGAGACTAAAATTAAAGGAATGGATGTTGATGATAATCACAGACTGGAATATGTCAACTTTTACTCAATACTATTTCAAAAACACTTCCATTTGTTTTACAATGCTATAAAATTGAATAAGACGCCCCAAAATGAATGAAAGTAGAGATTTGTACTTGGCAAAGAGCGTTGGGTGGAATCAATCATGTTATTTTGGGGAATTAAAAAGAACACTGATATAGGACAACATGAGGACAACATGAGGACAACATGGGGACAACATGGGGTTAAAATGTATACAAAATACAATTTCTTAAGATTTATATCCTGAGGGACCTAGGACCAAAAAATAAAAAAGGTAGGTGTAATAAGCAAATCCTGCAATGTGTATATGAATGGGAATGCATTTGTTTTCTAACTTCTGCACGTAATCATTTTAAAATAATTTGTCTTTTATTTTTCAATAATTATGTCTTCAATCAAAGAAGATCCTAGAGGCGGGGCTACCAGGGAATTGCCCATAACTTTGGTTCTGCTGTAGCGATCCGGTCTACAATGGATCGAGACACTTCCCACCACGTCTCAAACGTACATACCGAGTCTCGTTAAAATCCGACAAAAGGGTGAAATCGGAGACCTTCGGCATCTACTGCAGCGAGGAAACATTTTCTATAGAGCAATAAACCATTTGAGGTGCATTTCAGCTTCTTTTTACACAGGGCTTTGTTCATATATCATTCGGACATTGATTTATAGGCTACAACACATTTACAAAACCTTTTATTAACAATTTGTACATAAATTTCTCCTTTAAAATATTTTTTTTTAATTAAAAAAAGTCTTTCCGGTGTTATTGTGACCCCTAGTGGCGGCGTTGGGGTGCTGCAGGGCGCCGGATGGAGAGGCAGAATCCCGCCCATCGCTGCCGACACCATGAGGCACGTTTTCACCCCCCCCATCTATTCATGGACATCTGGTAAAAAGAGATGAGAAGCGTAGTTTGCATTTTGGAACCAATCAGAAACCAAGAGTAAAAAAACACCAGAAACCAAGAGTAAGAGACGTTAGAAACCAAGAGTAAGAAACCAAGAGTAAGAGACGTCAGAAACCAAGAGTAAGAGACGTCAGAAACCAAGAGTAAGAAACCAAGAGTAAGAGACGTCAGAAACCAAGAGTAAGAGACGTAAGAAACCAAGAGTAAGAGACGTAAGAAACCAAGAGTAAGAAACCAAGAGTAAGACGTAAGAAACCAAGAGTAAGAAACGTCAGAAACCAAGAGTAAGAAACCAAGAGTAAGAAACCAAGAGTAAGAAACCAAGAGTAAGAAACATCAGAAACCAAGAGTAAGAAACCAAGAGTAAGAGACGTCAGAAACCAAGAGTAAGAGACGTAAGAAACCAAGAGTAAGAAACCAAGAGTAAGACGTAAGAAACCAAGAGTAAGACGTAAGAAACCAAACGTCAGAAACCAAGAGTAAGAAACCAAGAGTAAGAAACCAAGAGTAAGAAACATCAGAAACCAAGAGTAAGAAACCAAGAGTAAGAGACGTCAGAAACCAAGAGTAAGAAACCAAGAGTAAGAAACGTCAGAAACCAAGAGTAAGAAACGTCAGAAACCAAGAGTAAGACGTAAGAAACCAAGAGTAAGAAACCAAGAGTAAGAAACGTCAGAAACCAAGAGTAAGAAACCAAGAGTAAGAAACCAAGAGTAAGAAACCAAGAGTAAGAAACATCAGAAACCAAGAGTAAGAAACCAAGAGTAAGAAACCAAGAGTAAGAAACCAAGAGTAAGAAACCAAGAGTAAGAAACCAAGAGTAAGAAACCAAGAGTAAGAAACCAAGAGTAAGAAACCAAGAGTAAGAGACGACAGAAACCAAGAGTAAGAAACGTCAGAAACCAAGAGTAAGAAACCAAGAGTAAGAAACCAAGAGTAAGAAACCAAGAGTAAGAAACCAAGAGTAAGAAACCAAGAGTAAGAGACGACAGAAACCAAGAGTAAGAAACGTCAGAAACCAAGAGTAAGAAACCAAGAGTAAGAAACGTCAGAAACCAAGAGTAAGACGTAAGAAACCAAGAGTAAGAAACCAAGAGTAAGAAACCAAGAGTAAGAAACGTCAGATACCAAGAGTAAGAAACCAAGAGTAAGAAACCAAGAGTAAGAAACCAAGAGTAAGAAACCAAGAGTAAGAAACCAAGAGTAAGAAACCAAGAGTAAGAAACCAAGAGTAAGAAACCAAGAGTAAGAAACGTCAGAAACCAAGAGTAAGAAACCAAGAGTAAGAAACGTCAGAAACCAAGAGTAAGAGACCAAGTGTAAGAAACCAAGAGTAAAACATATACAATAAAAAGAATGAAACAGAAAAACAGCAAAATCAGAAAAGGTTACATAGAGACAGGAGAGAGAAACTGTCACACCACTACTAGGTATTAATAGCCAATCAAAAGCCTGGACCCCCCTGACCCCCACAGTAATCCAACCTTGAACTAATGAAGCATGAATGGCTTTTCTAGATCGTGCCTGTTAAGGAAAGGCTTAAACTTTAGCCAGGAGAAGCTAACGTTGTTGATTTGCTTGTCAAATTCCATGTTACAATCTAAAGTAACCCCCAAATTTCTGTCAGCTGGTTTAAGATATAAGCCAGAGCTCTCAAACCCAACTACCAACAGTTAAAGAAAAACAGATCACCACAGCTGTAGAGAAGGCGAACTTTCTTGATATCTGTTTTCGTCAATTTCACTCTCTGTCCCATGTTCTTCACACCCTTTTTGGGTAGGATCGTGGGGAAACCGTTGGCTGAGAAACCCCTGAAACGGGACAAATAACAGAGTCAGAAAAGTCTATGCAGACACACAGGCATAATTGTACAATGCTTGTGTATGTTGGACACGTTACCTTCCGTAGTGCATGATGGAACTCAAGTCGTAACTCAGATTAAAGGTTTGGCCGTTTTCCACATTGAAGTTTCCCTCCATCCCTGCAACACACAACACTTAGTATTTCCACTCCAGAAGCAAATAAACTCCCTGTTATACACAAACTATTATCAAAGCACAGTATTTGTACGTCAAAAGAAGCCAGTTGAGGTGGTTCGGTCATTTGCCAAGGATGCCTCCTGGGGGGGTCCCTAGGGAGGTGGTCCAGGCACGTCCAGCTGGGACGAGGCTTCAGGGAAGACCAGGACTGGGTGGAGGGACGTCCAGCTGGGAGGAGGCCTCGGTAGAGACCCAGGACTAGGTGGAGGGACGTCCAGCTAGGAGGAGGCCTCGGGGAAGACTCAGGACTAGGTGGAGGGACGTCCAGCTGGGAGGAGGCCTCGGTAGAGACCCAGGACTAGGTGGAGGGACGTCCAGCTGGGAGGAGGCCTCGGTAGAGACCCAGGACTAGGTGGAGGGACGTCCAGCTGGGAGGAGGCCTCGGTAGAGACCCAGGACTAGGTGGAGGGACGTCCAGCTGGGAGGAGGCCTCGGTAGAGACCCAGGACTAGGTGGAGGGACGTCACGCTGGGAGGAGGCCTCGGTAGAGACCCAGGACTATGTGGAGGGACGTCCAGCTGGGAGGAGGCCTCGGTAGAGACCCAGGACTAGGTGGAGGGACGTCCAGCTGGGAGGAGGCCTCGGGGAAGACCCAGGACTAGGTGGAGGGATTATATCTCCAACCTGGCCTGGGAACGCCTCGGGATCCCCCAGTCGGAGCTGGTTGATGTGGCTCGGGAAAGGGAAGTTTGGGGTCCCCTGCTGGAGCTGCTGCCCCCGATACCAGATGAATGGATGTAGTATTTGTACGCAGCTAGAAGCCAGAGCTGAACTTTGAATGAATGACACAGGAGCACAGGGACGTTACCTTTCACAATGTTATCGGGAAGAATTGCGATGTACTTCCGGCGGTCCGCCCTGGTGTGTTCGTGGTAGAGACCCAGAGCATGAAGGACCTCATGGGCGATCATTCCCACAGTGCACGCCGGGCCGATTGACACGGGTTGCTCTCCGCCGATGAAGCCCACGTATGACCCACAACTACAATGTTACAGTTGATTAAGGAAGCGAAAAGGAGACACAAGAATTCAGATAACACGGTTTTTAAAGTAACTTGCTTCCATAGATGATGCACACGTGTTTGAGACAGCTGAGACAGACCTTTACGCTAAAGGATAAGTCCCAGGTGTATACATCATAATAGCTAAACTCTAAGCTGTCATACCCTGTGCTGAAGTTGAAGAGCAGGTAGTCCGTCTCAGAGGTTTGCTCGTGGAAGGACACACAGGTGGGTTTGGACAGCATCGCCATGGCAGCGAGGATGTCGTCTGTCTGACCGGCTGCAAGACACAGCAGTAAAACAGAGAAATTAGCATTTAGTTTTAAGTGGATGCTTCTTTAACCCTCGGGTTGTCTGCCAGTCAAAATGAATAAATTTTTTATTTTATTTATTTATATATATATATATATATATATATATATATATATATATATATATATATATATATATATATATATATATATATATATATATATATATATATATATATATATATATATATATATATATACTTTTGCTGCATTTTATCAATGTTTGTCCCTTTTGACGTTCAACACTACGTTACACTAACTTATTAACTTTAGTTTTACAGTTATTTTTGGAATTTATGGTCATTAAACCTCATTTATAGGAAATTATACCTAAAAAACACTTCCATTTGTTTTACAATGCTATAAAATTGAATAAGACGCCCCAAAATTAATGAAAGTAGAGATTTGTACTTGGCAAAGAGCGTTGGGTGGAATCAATCATGTTATTTTGGGGAATTAAAAAGAACATTGATATAGGACAACATGAGGACAACCAGGGGGACAACCAGGGGGACAACCAGGGGGACAACCAGGGGGACAACCAGGGGGACAACCAGGGGGACAACCAGGGGGTTAATCCACACTCAGACCGCTTACCCAGCTCTGGGCTGATTTTGTACGGTATCTCTAGTGTTGGCCAGATGTTTTCCACTGCGTTCCTTTCCCTCTGTGGACGGCAAATAGACTGACATCAACTTCAAGTGTGTGCAGACACTCAGAAACAAGTGACAAAAATAAATAATCTCGTGTTTGCAGATATTCTTCTTGCCATGAAATCGGCCTTTCCATGATTGGTAAATTACCAAACTTTGCACACAAGTCCAGTTCTATGCTAAACTTCCTTAACTGGCTTCAAGGGCTCTTTGTCCTGATGGTGGCGCTACAGCTGTAAAAAAAAATACATAAAAATCTGAATTATCTGCTTTAACCACAAGTAGAATTCTACTTTATTACATAAGTTCTAGTTGTACAAGTTTACACGCAATTAACATTTAAGTTAACCTTTGCTTAATTTTACTTTTTCAAGATTTTAAGTTGATTGATGATTATACAAACAGGCCGGATGTCCGTCCCCGTCCTCTGTCTATGTCTCTGTGTTGGCGCTCTAACCTGCAGCTGATTTCTGAGGACTGTGGTTACCTGGTCCTCAGGTCTCTGCAGGGTAAATCCAGACAGCTAGCTAGACTATCTGTCCAATCTGAGGACTATGGTTACCTGGTCCTCAGATCTCTGCAGGGTAAATCCAGACAGCTAGCTAGACTATCTGTCCAATCTGAGGACTATGGTTACCTGGTCCTCAGATCTCTGCAGGGTAAATCCAGACAGCTAGCTAGACTATCTGTCCAATTAGAGTCTCTGTTGACGACTAAAACTACTTCTGAGCGTACACATGTTCCACCAAAACTACTTCCTTCCTGAGACTATTTAGCAGCGGCACCGTGGCTCTGTCTCTTGATATTAACCTTTAAGCCTCCTCCTAAGAAACTCCATCCACAGTTTTGACACCAAAACGGCTCCAGTGCATCTTTAAACTGTCCTTCATAAAGATCCACGCAGATTTTTTCCATTTTCAAAAATTGAGCATGCAGTGTTATCAAAACGTTTTACTGTAAACTGCAAATTCTTGCTTTCACATCTGCAATGTTACAGAAAATAAGACAACTGTGGTACATTTTAGAATTATAACTCAAACTGAATTTTTCGCCCCAAACAAGTCCTGCAACTTTCTTTACACAGGAAATTAGAAAGATTCCTAAAAATACATTTAAAGAGGACATTTTACTCACTCTCAACAGCACGTCTCCCTCCACTACTGCGTTGTTCTTGTTCATCAGCTCTGTCAAAAATAAGAAAAAGAAAAACTAAATATTTCAGATTTTCTTTGTTCAACAGTTTTCTTCTCACTTGCAACTTAACTACACACATTGCAAATTCATTTATAGTGTCAAATCATAACAGAAGTGAACTTTGGACACTTTCCGGATACCATACATAAGAGTTGGTGCAAAACTCTTCGTTTCAGCAGGAAGAAACTCCCAGCAGAGCCATGTGACGAACACAGAGACAGACGTACAGAAGTACTGACCATACACAGTCTCTATGAGAGACTCCATGTAACGAGCCGCCCTGGAGATCCAGTCATCTGGAAGATCTGGTAAAAACACACAGTTAGACTTTTAGAAACAAAAAAACATCTACCTAATGAATGTAGTGATCCACTGCAATCCAGACTGTACCTGTCTCAGCTCCGGGTAAAGGACTCGAGTCGACTAAAACAATTAGAGAGAAAAATAAAATCATGTTTTTCTTTATTCTCGTTACAGTTAATTTCATTCATAGCACTTTAAAAAAAAAACTTTGCACCAAACTTCTTCACAAAGACATAAAAACGGATTCAATTTTATTTACATAGTCAAATCATAACAAGAGTTATCGAGACACTATCGAGACAGATAGGAGGTCTAGACCACTCTATAATTTACAGATAGAGCAGGTCTAGACCACTCTATAATTTACAGATTACCGACCGATCGGAGACTTAGATGTTAAAAGAAACACATACATCCTGTGATTGTCAATATTTTAATCAACTTCAATCCAATCCTTTCTCAGTTTGCGGTAAACGATTGGAGGAGACCAAAACAAAACAAAAAAAACCCAATGTTTGATTTTTTTCCCATGAAAGCTGAATCCAACGTGTTGGTTTCTTACCATTTGTGGAGGACTGGGCCAACAGAAGCGCAGCGAGGAGCAGATGCAGCATGTCTTCTCAGGTCAGGACTCAGACTGACTGCAGCAGCTCGGTGATGACTAACAGGTGCTTCGTCTCATTAAGTCAAATCACCTGGTGGCCCCGCCCCTTTTCTCCCTGTGGATCTGAAACAAGCTCCTGAGGCTACATATCCACCCTTTACTCTACACTGTGTCGTTACTTTGCAGATTAAAATGTATTAAAGGTCTATAAGATATGATGCATTAGGAGAAATAGAAACCAATAGTGCATCAAATAAAAATGCTGCCGACATATTTTCAAGTTCTACAGAAGAGAAAATAAAAAACTTTATTGTCTGCCATGAGTGACAGAAATTTTAAAATAAAATAAAATAAAATGCATATAAGAACATAAAAGATCGAAAATATACAAATCTGTATGTTTGTTTAAAACAAAATGACACAAAACTGATTTAGCTTAAAGTTTTAGATAATATTTTGTTAAACATTCACATTGTTGAAATGAGCCAATGGGACAGACGGAGAAGCTTCATCTTCCTTTGTACAAAAATAATACTCTGTCAGTTCAACAAAGTTCTTCACACACACATGCACAATACATATGAAGAAATAAACATAAATCCCAGTTAATTTTAGGATTGATTTTCTGATTCTAATGTCTGTTTTTAAAGCCCTTCATGGACTAGCTCCAGTCTATGTCCCTGATCTGTTGTCCCACATGCGAACCAGTCTCTTCTTGTTGTTCCTAAATTGCGGCAGCAGGACCACGGCAACAGCTGCAACCAAGATCTCATTGCCATCCTAATCCAGGAAATATGCTGGGGAAAAAGAAAACATAAGGACTCCAGGGACTAATCTCCCCAGAACTAGGTCAGTAACAAGCATTTCTGGGATGTGATGCACACACATGGAAAGATAAAGGAGAGAGGAGCTCAGTGTGTCAAAGAAAGGAAGGAAGTCCCCCCAGCAGTCTAGAACTACAACAGCATAACTAGGAGAGACAGGTTAAGGAGAGGATCCTGGTCAGGCTAGAACTCTCCCCTGCCGGATCAGTCTGTACTGCCCTGCCTCCCACGAGTTTTATTATATTATTATCTGGTAGATGAATCTGACGACTATGAAGAGAAGCAGAGAAGGGGTGCCGTGTCTGCGGCTATACACCCTCCCCCGCCGGTCTAGACGGACGCTGAAACTCCTCACTCCCTAACTATAAGCTTTATCAAAGAGGAGAGGTTTCAGGTTATTAAATATGGTAAATGTGGTGACGGTGTCTGCCCCCCCCCGAACTTAGACTGGGAGCTGATTCCACAGGAGAAGAACCTGATAGCCTGATAGCCTGATAGGAAAGGGAAGTTTGGGGTCCCCTACTGGAGCTGTTGCCCCCGCGACCCGACTCCGGATAAGCGGATGAAGATGGATGGAAGAGCCTGATAGCTGAAGGCTCTGGCTCCCATTCTACTTTTACAGTGGGATTTTATTACAGGAAGCTTTCTTAGTTCTTGTCAGAACGCGCTGCTTCATTCTGGATCAGCAAGAGTCTTAATGTACTTATTTGAGTTTGCTGATAGTAAGGAATTACAGTAGTCCAGCCTAGATAACAGATCTAGCAAGATCGGGCACAAGCAAACTTGGCAAGAGACTAGAGTGAATGGAGCTATGTAGTATATGGAGCTATATATGAGTCAACTGTAGTGATTTCTTGTTGTACTCCCCACCGGTTGAGAACCACTGGCCTAAATAATTGATTGTAGTATTGGAAATCTTTAAGGCTGTAATTCCTCTGGCTGTTTCTTGCGTGACTGCAAAGTATTACATGGTTTAATTTTCAAAAGACACATAATTTTGTTGTGCTCCTCTATTCACCCTGTGCATGTCTCTGTTTTAGCTTGCAGAGACTTCTCTTCTTCTGTACTATCTTTGTTGGCAGTCGCACATGCACAGCAGCTAGATAACTCTTTCTCCAGCTTTGGTCAGTCCAAGGCAGGATCAGCTGGGAGACTTCTTCTAGACCAGGGACACTTGTGGAATACCTGCACAACAGGGACAGGAAGTAGAACAGGGACAGGAAGTACAACAAGGACAAGAAGTACAACAAGGACAAGAGGTAGAACAGAGACAGGAAGTAGAACAGGGACAGGAAGTTCAACAAGGACAGGAAGTAGAACAGGGACAGGAAGTAGTTCTTTTGGAGATTATAGCCAACTAGTGGCTGTTGGAGCAGTGTTTTCCAATGAGAACGAGCTAGCATGCTACGGTTAGCCACCTCGTCTCTAGTGACGTAGAAAGCCGTGCAGATGTAGAAGTGTGTGTGTGGAAGCACCAGACACAAAATAACTCCCCAAATCCCAGAAAAAGAGATTTGTTCATAATAAGGGCACTTTAATGGAATGTAAATGCACACATTAGTTGGGTGCAACTAACCGATCATATTCTTGTTGAAAAAAAGAACAAGAACATCAACAATTTTTTTTACAACTTTATTGTAGCGTTTTTTTTTTTTAAACATTTATGATGGCTTTTTAGACATTTTTTTTTAAAGAAATTTTTTTTTAAAATACTTTTTGTAGTTTTTTAGGACATATTGTGTCCCTGTCTGTGTGTCTCTGCAGGTCACGCCCTCCCAGTACAGCTGTGAACCTGCAAACACACCTGGACTGGACTTGCCTCTGCAGGTAAAATAACAGATCTTAATCTTAACTGAGCTCATTTTGAGCTTCTGGGGCTCCCCGGATGTTTTTCTCAAACAGAAACATCTCATCACTTCTAAAACTTCAATACAAGCAAATAAACCTCAAACTAATTTACAAAACTCCTTACAAAAAGCAAAAAAATGTAGAAGTGTCAAAAAATGTTAATAAAAGCCAAAAAATAAGAAAAACCAACACCAAACATGTAAACCCATGAAAAACATAAAAAACAGAATGACAACAATCAGCTGTCAGCAACAAACATGGAGACTAAATAGGACGAAGAGTTAAAGCTCAGAATTTAACCCTTAAATGACTTCTGTCTATTTCACTTAAAACAACTCAGCAGAGTCTCCAGGAGGCCAATCAAACCTTAGTCCAGCATAGAGGGGCTGAGTGAACGTGGTCTGGACTCTGTGGAGGAGAGTCATGGTTTCAGAGACGCTGTAGAAGGACAGAATACCTGCACTGTGATCCAGGTACACTCCTACTCTGAAGGACACAGGACCTGAGACGCGAGTTTGGACATTGTTGGACCAAAATTTATATCTGTTGTTGTTACAATATAACGCCCAAGATTTGTCATTTCGTCCAAATCTACATTCATCCGACTCCCCCACTCTCCTGATATTCTTGTATGCGACTGCTACAGAAACTCCTCCTCTCCTCTCCACCTCCCAGTAACAACGTCCAGTCAGACTCTCTCTACTCAGGACCTGAGACAACCAGTGAATCTGTCTGGGTGTCTAGAATAAGACTGATGTTGACTCATGAACGTTGCTTTCCTGTTCCCCTCAGATAATAACAGCTGTGTGTTTGCTGTGTTTGGATCCAGTGTGATTTCACGTGAATATTGTAAGAATCCAGCTCTGGTCTTGGGCTCTGGTTGTGGTAGTAAAACTTCCACTTCAGTCCCTGTCAGTGAGACGTTTGTCCTCTTCTCTCTCAGGACGTCCTGTAGTTTATCTCTGAGCTCTGACACGGCCGCTGTCACGTCCTCAAAGCCGCTCAGAGGACGGATCTGGATGCTGGATGCTGATTGGCTGAGTGGTGCCAGTGAGGGGTAGTTGTGTAGAAACTGGTTGTGATCCTCTGTGTGTGAGAGCTTCTTCAGCTCAGCGTCTTTCCTCTTCAGCTCAGTGATCTCCTGCTCCAGCTTCTCCTGAAGCTCTCGGACTCGACTCACTTCCCTTTCCTGCTGGGATCTGACCTGCTGCTTCACATCAGAGCTTCTTTTCTCCAGGAGACGGATCAGCTCAGTGAAGATCTTCTCGCTGTCCTCCACTGCTTCATCAGCAGAGAGATTGATGGCCTCCGCCTGCTGTTGAAGCAGCTTCACATCTTTCTCTCTGTCCTGGATTCTCTGCTGGATGTTGAGTCGACTCCCCTCGAGCTCTCTCTGCCTCTCAGCTCTCTCTGCTGCAGCTGAGACTGTGTCGTGGCCTTTATGTTCCTCCACAGAGCAGAGATAACAGATAAGCTGCTGATCAGTACGGCAGAACATCTTCATCACCTCATCATGACGAGAGCAGACGTTCTCCTGGAGCTTCTTGGACGGCTCCACCAGCTTGTGTTTCTTGAATGTTTCTGATTCATAATGAGGCTGAAGGTGTTTCTCACAGTAAGAAGCCAGACATTGCAGACAGGACTTGATGGCTTTGAGTTTCCTCCCGGTGCAGAAATCACAGGCCACATCTTCAGCTCCAGCATAGCATTGATCAGCAGGAGCAGCTTGGAGTCCAGTGTTCTTCAGCTCCTCCACTAAATCTGCTAACATGGTGTTTTTCAGCAGGACAGGCCTCGGTGTGAACGTCTTCCTGCACTGAGGACAGCTGTAGCTGTACTTACCATCCTCTCCATCCCAGTGGCTTTTAATACAGTTCATGCAGTAGCTGTGTCCACAGGGAGTAGTCACCGGATCCTTCAGTAGATCCAGACAGATGGAACAAGAGAAGGTTTCCCGGTCCAGCTGAACTCCTCTCTGCGCCATCTCACCTCTCGCTCAGTGACAACGACTGTCTGAGTCTCACTTCCTGAGAAGTGAGACTAGTCTGAGCTCTGATGTAAAAACATCATGTGATTGGGAGGAGTTATCAAGTTCTGCTGCATTCCTGGACGAGGAGCAGTTTGAGAGAGATACTGGGTGTGTTACACACCCATACTACTATTATTATGACAATAAACACAATACATAGTGGTATGACCTACAGTACGCCAAGAATCGTCCTATGCACCCTGTCACATTGTGCAGTATACAAGCCAGCGTGATTTCTGACCCACAATCCTTTGTGCAGCATATCTGAGCAAGAGGCTCAAAGTTCAAGGTGTGATGTTATCACAGAGTCTGATGTCCCGACTGTCTGCAGACTGGACTGCAGGCAGCATGATGTACTTTGTAAGAGCAGCTGGAGGAGGGAGGGGTCATCAAGTTCTGCTTCATTCCTGGACGAGGAGCAGTTTGAGAGAGAGACTGGGTGTGTTGACAGGGTAAGATTTATTATGTCCCCATACATAGTAGTCTGACTTACAGTATGACTGTCTCATCGGGGGTTTTAGGTTCAGCTTTATTGTCCTTATAAATCACAGGGGGGGTTATCAAGCTGGGATTAATGCCAGTAGCAGGAGTGGCACTTTGACCTTCTCATTTAAGATGACTCCTCAGTTAAAGGCAGCTACACATCTGAAAACGTCATCTGTTAAGTTGTAATATACTTCTTGGGGGAGCATCTCTCCTCTCTCCACTGACTTGTATTGTGTCTTTTATTCCGTCTGATAACAAACAACAGAAACATGTCTGAAAGCTGCTGTGAGCTGATATTCACTACCAACAATGTAGAGAACCCAGAACAGTGTTTCCCACTCAGAGACTTATTTGTGGATCCACACAATCAACACCGACCGCCACATATTGGATTTACTCATTATTATTATTATTTTTAACGGTATACTCTATGCCCTATGGAGAGCAGTCTCCAACATGTGTTGACCAACCTGGGACTGGGGCCAGATGTTATTTTTCAGCCCTCCGTCAATTGGATGGCCCACTCTGGAGTTATACTTGGTTCTGTGATGAGCAGAGAAATTAATAAGTTCTAACAAGTTGTGACATATTCCATCTTTATCCGCTTATCCAGTATCGGGTTGCGGGGGCAGCAGCTCCAGTAGGGGACCTCAAACTTCCCTTCACTGAGCCACATCAACCAGCTACGACTGGGGATCTCTGAGTCTTGTGGCCCCAGGCCAGCACTGGAGATATAATCTCTCCACCTAGTCCTGGGTCTTCCCCGAGGCCTCCTCCCAGCTGGACGTGGCTGGAACACCTCCCTAGGGAGGCGCCCAGGAGGCATCCTTACCAAATGCCCAAACCACCTCAACTGGCTTCTTTTGACGTGAAGGAGCAGCGGCTCTACTCCGAGCTCCTCTCGGAGGACTGAGCTTCTCACCCTATCTCTAAGGGAGACCCCCCCTCCTGAAGAAACCCATTTTGGGCGCTTGTACCCTAGATGTCGTTCTTTCGGTCATGACCCAGCCTTTATGACCATAAGTGAGGGTAGCAACAAAAACTGCAAGTTGTGACATATTAAGACATCTAATTTTTGAATAGGGTGGGCCGGTGTCCCATACAAGAATCAAGTTTAGCCCTAGACCACATCTCTATATATGAAACTGGCCCATAGAGTTCAAGAAAGAAGAACGTTACAAACAGGATAGAGGAGAAGTCAAATTCACTTCTAAATGCATCAGCATGATTTGGATTGAAATGGAGGAGCAAGACATCTCGCTGTAGGCCTCCCTGGCAAGATGACTCGGTGTTGTGGCACTTGTGATGTTAAATGTATGATTCTGTTCCTCAAGACCAAGAACTCTATGTTGCTCTGTAGGTGATTCTGGAGCTGTTGTGCAGCAGCCGTTTCGGGGCTCGAATCCTTAAAAGTATATCAACAAAATGAAAGCTTTATTACCATGGTCCATCCCATAAAATTTGGTTGACAGATCCATCACTTTGTGGATCTGCAGACCTGTCAGGAAGTTCAACTGAAGAATTTTCTTCCTCTGTTCCAACTTCAAACTCAACAGCATGGCCCAGTAGGTGTCTCCTAAACCATCTCATGTGATTAAATGAGCGAGGGCACCCAACTTGATCGCACTGGAAATATGTTGACGTGGAGAATACATTATGTATCACTCTCAGAGGCCAAAAAAATGTCTTATGTCATTGCCTAAAGATGTTCTACACTTGAAGCACACGTAACACATTTGTGGAGACCTAGGACTCTATGTGTACCTCAAGCAACTTTTTGAGCTGGCATTGAAATTTTAGTCGTGGCCCAAGGAGAGGTATCAGGGAGGTCAAGGTGTTTCCATCCAAGAGATAAAAGCACTATCAATCTGCTCAGCTGCATAACACAACATTAACTGTATATATTACCAATAGTTACAGGACATTTTTATTGGGTTGACAAACACATAAACATGTATAAAGCAAGCTCCACTGTATTTATTACCAGCTGCAAGATGGTCTTTACCTAAATTACATTCATTTGTTTTAACCCCCCTTACATACTGTAGGCTACCTTCCAAAGAGGGGAGCAGCTCAGCCAGGGTCCATTCAAGAAGTTTCTCCTTCACCAAATCATCCATCTTTTAGAAATGAATAGAGACATTTTTAGGGTCACATATGATTTTGCACTTATGGATTGTTCTATAGCTCATCGGCCATTTTGACCAAAATAGTAGAACTAACACTAAGAAGTACTATCATAACCACTAGAACGCTCATGTTAACCTTTAGATTCAACACTGTGTAATCTCTCATGCTAAATACCCAAATGAGAGAACAACTTGTCTGTTTACTGAGAATATCTAGGATGATCACAATGAGTCCAAGATGTAAATTTCAACAATTATGTATTTATTAATATGGATTCTACAGCATACAGTAAACACTATAATAGTGTACATTCACACCAGTACTTTTCTGTAGGGTAATAACATTGCATTTTTAGATTAACCTAGCAAACAATATCAACATTTTCCATAATCTATAACAGAACTAATGCACAGCCTTAGCAGCCCAGTGGAGTCAGTGCAGTACCGACTGGAACCAGTGTTGCCAGTGTCACCTAACACGGGAATCGGTCTCCTCAGAGCAGAGCCCCCCCTACTGGTGGGGGGGTGTAACGGTTCGGTTTGTAAACTGAATTAAAGAAGTGATTTTTCTTAGTTGTGAAAATCGTTCTATTGATAGATTCTTGTTTTAAGTATTTTCACTAATACAGTTAAAAAACCAAAGTCAAGCACAAAAGTATTGTTTTAATCTAAATTGCTATCAGCCTTAAAATAAATAGATTCTCTTGCTATGCTGTTTATCTTACTTAGATTTTATACGTCCAATCATTTCTGAGTGAATCTAAATCAAGTGACAGCAAACCTTTATGCTACTTCAAAAACTCAGAACAACCAAAACCAACCAAACGGGAACGCTGTGTGGAGGTACGGCCAACAGCAGGAGAACCTTACAGTTGGTTGGTTCTCTTAACGTTTAGGGAACGTTAGAACCCGGAGGGAACGTTCCCTAAATGTTAGTTTTGGTTTGGTTGGAACTAACCTTTAGAGAACCATAAACTAACGTTCCCTAACGTTCCCTAAACGTTCTGTGTTAGTGGGGAAGCACTGCCCGAGGGGATCTTTCCAACCAATGATGTTTCTTTAGTACTCAGGGTCAGGAACCGGTCCTCCCAGGGTCCCCGGAGGTCCCTCCTTCTCAAGGACGCCCGCTAGCCTTTATTGGTCCCCGGTCCGAGAGAGGCTAAGCGCTCGGTGGCTCTGACCGGCAGAGCGGATGGGGAGATGCCCCCCCACTAGGAGATAACAGGAGGTCTGACTGTCAACGTCGGTCCCCGCCGGGCAGCAACTGGCCCAGGTGGTTAAAGAGGAGTCTTAACTACCCTCACGGGGGGGAGACCTCTGCCCTCGGACGGCCCAGGAGTGAGAGAGAGAAATTAAATGACTAAAATCAAGGAATACAAATCTTTTTGGTCCCCTAGCTCACAACAAGCTCAGGTGGTTTTATTCTTTAGTGAATAATCAAAAGCAAGAACAAAATACAGAAATCATCTTTTCCCTTCCTGCCCTAAAAGAAAAAAGGGTCAAAATCCAGAGAATAGAAACAGAAACCCGGTAAGTGGGTAAGCCCCGCTAACGAGAGTCCACATCAACTCATATTTATAGTCCTAGTCAAGGCTAACCCCCCCCTTCTGGAAATCAGGGGGTTTCCACCATTACGTAATCACACAGGTGGCCCCAGCAGAAGAGGTCCAGACCAGATCCACTGTTACAGGAAGTGTGACCCCTAGCACACTTAAAGGTCACACCCAACGCCTATTATATAGTTTTAGCTGTTTCTAATATTTAGTTCATACATACATCAAAACAATATATATCATGGGTTACATAGCACACTTCAAGCAGTACATATATTTTAGCTTTGTGTTTTTGGGTTTTCAACTGAACCTTCGTTCAACACCACTCAATCTGACATCAAGTTGGAATAATTCATCATCAGAAGCATTTGATTTGGATTCCATACTAAAAATGTCAAGCTGAGAAAATGAGAAATAAAACATAACAGATACAAGAAAAATGAGATTTATTAAAAACCATCATACCAAAATACACATTTAGGTGATTATTTTACTAAACTTTGTCTATTTGCACGTTCAAAGTTCTCCTAAATTCACCAAAAGTTAGCATTTGCATATTTAAACATGACATTTCAGAAAAGTAGTAATCCAAAAATCTGTAATATTTCTCTGTGTTAATGTAAGTAATTAACTGTTGATATGTGTTAGTTCATTAGTTGGACCCTTTTCTCCTATAATGACCAGATGTTAATGTTATGTTATGTATAATCCAGATGTTCAAAGGCCGTTTTCTCTAAATGGGTTTTTCTCAGACTGAGCCAAAAATCTCCACTTCAGCAGCACTTCCATGCACCCAACTTTCCAGTTTCACTCCAATCTATATTCTGAAGGTTTTTACAGGGGGGGTCACATATCATTCACAAACTGATTTATGGAACATTTCATATCTAAAAACCTGTCAACAGGTGTTTTTATGGCTGTTGCCACCATATTGTGATTGATGCAGTGATAAAAGGAGATCTCCAAAATCCTGTCTGGAAAAACCTTTGACTCTAATATGTCAACAACATAAAAGAAGAATTTAGAACCTTTACAATGTTCAGATTTCTCTTCTGGAAATGTCTCTGTCTGTCCCTGTGTGTCTCTGTGTGTCTCTGTCTCTGTCTCTCTCTGTCTCTGTGTGTCTCTGTCTCTGTGTGTCTATGTCTCTGTGTGTCTATGTCTGTCTCTGTCTCTGTGTCTCTGTGTGTCTCTGTGTCTCTGTCTGTCTCTGTCTCTTGGTCTCTGTCTCTGTGTCACTGTGTGCCTGTCTCTGTCTCTGTGTGTCACTGTCTCTGTGTCTTTGTCTCTATGTATCTTTGTGTGTCTCTGTCTCTGTTTGTCTCTGTGTGTCTCTGTATGTCTCTGTCTCTGTCAAAAACTGTCTCTGTGTGTCTCTGCAGGTCAACCCCTCCCAGCACAGCTGTGAACCTGCAGACACACCTGTCCGACCATATATGGACTTCCCTCTGCAGGTAAAATAACAGATCTCAACTGAGCTCATTGAGAGCTTGTTGATAAAAGCCAAAAAAATAAGAAAAACCAACACAAAACGTGGAAACACATGAAAAACATAAAAAATAGAATGACAACAATCAGCTGTCAGCAACAAACATGGAGACTAAATAAGACGAAGAGTTAAAACTCAGAATTTAACCTTTAAATGACTTCTGTCTATTTCACTTCACACAACTCAGCAGAGGCTCCATAAAACCAATAAAACCCTAGTCCAGCATAGAGGGGCTGAGTGAACGTGGTCTGGACTCTGTGGAGGAGAGTCATGGTTTCAGAGACGCTGTAGAAGGACAGAATACCTGCACTGTGATCCAGGTACACTCCTACTCTGGAGGACCCAGGACCTGAGACGGGAGTTTGGACATTGTTGGACCAAAATGTATAACTGTTGTTGTTACATTCTAACGCCCAAGATTTGTCATTTAGTCCAAATCCACATTCACCCGACCCCCCCGCTCTCCTGATATTCTTGTATGCGACTGCTACATAAACTCCTCCTCTCATCTCCACCTCCCAGTAACAACGTCCAGTCAGACTCTCTCTACTCAGGACCTGACACCAGTCAGTGAATCTGTCTGGGTGACTAGAATAAGACTGATGTTGTCTCATTAATGTTGCTTTCCTGTTCCCCTCAGATAATAACAGCTGTGTGTATGCTGTGTTTGGATCCAGTGTGATTTCACGTGAATATTGTAAGAATCCAGCTCTGGTCTTGGGCTCTGGTTGTGGCAGTAAAACGTCCACTTCAGTCCCTGTCAGTGAGACGTTTGTCCTCTTCTCTCTCAGGACGTCCTGTAGTTTATCTCTGAGCTCTGACACGGCCGCTGTCACGTCCTCAAAGCCGCTCAGAGGACGGATCTGGATGCTGGATGCTGATTGGCTGAGTGGTGCCAGTGAGGGGTAGTTGTGTAGAAACTGGTTGTGATCCTCTGTGTGTGAGAGCTTCTTCAGCTCAGCGTCTTTCCTCTTCAGCTCAGTGATCTCCTGCTCCAGCTTCTCCTGAAGCTCTCTCGGACTCGACTCACTTCCCTTTCCTGCTGGGATCTGACCTGCTGCTTCACATCAGAGCTTCTTTTCTCCAGGAGACGGATCAGCTCAGTGAAGATCTTCGCTGTCCTCCACTGCTTCATCAGCAGAGAGATTGATGGCCTCCGCCTGCTGTTGAAGCAGCTTCACATCTTTCTCTCTGTCCTGGATTCTCTGCTGGATGTTGAGTCGACTCCCCTCGAGCTCTCTCTGCCTCTCAGCTCTCTCTGCTGCAGCTGAGACTGTGTCGTGGCCTTTATGTTCCTCCACAGAGCAGAGATAACAGATAAGCTGCTGATCAGTACGGCAGAACATCTTCATCACCTCATCATGACGAGAGCAGACGTTCTCCTGGAGCTTCTTGGACGGCTCCACCAGCTTGTGTTTCTTTAATGGAGGTGATTCATAATGAGGCTGAAGGTGTTTCTCACAGTAAGAAGCCAGACATTGCAGACAGGACTTGATGGCTTTGAGTTTCCTCCCGGTGCAGACATCACAGGCCACATCTTCAGCTCCAGCATAGCAGTGATCAGCAGGAGCAGCTTGGAGTCCAGTCTTCTTCAGCTCCTCCACTAAATCTGCTAACATGGTGCTTTTCAGCAGGACAGGCCTCGGTGTGAACGTCTTCCTGCACTGAGGACAGCTGTAGCTGTACTTACCATCCTCTCCATCCCAGTGGCTTTTAATACAGTTCATGCAGTAGCTGTGTCCACAGGGAGTAGTCACCGGATCCTTCAGTAGATCCAGACAGATGGAACAAGAGAAGGTTTCCCGGTCCAGCTGAACTCCTCTCTGCGCCATCTCACCTCTCACTCATGACTGACTCTGACTGTGACTTACAGTATGCGTGACTGTGTTATCAAGGGATCCAGGTCCAAGGTTCAGCTTTATTGCCATTATACAATACAGGGAGGGGTTATCAAACATGGACTCATGCCAGGATGAGGAGTGGCACCTTGACTTTGGACTTTGTTTCCTCATTTTAAATGCCACCTCAGTTAAAACGTCCTCTACATCAGAAAACATGACATTTCTAGTTGTAAAATCCTTCTCTTCTCCTCAGGTTTTGTTGATGTCTCCGTACGTCTCTGACTCAATCTTAAATGTTCCTTTTACTGGTTTAAAATCAACTGAAAGTTATCAAACTAAACTGTCATAAACCCTTAAATTGCTGTATAATAATCTCACAATCCTAGAATGTGTGTACAAGGTGTCAGAGATAAGTTCTCTGAACACAGATGCATAACAAGATGCCGCAGCTTTATTATTCTTATAAAACACAGGGGGGAGGGTTATAAAAAGTTTGTCTCAGTCTCTGTGTGTCTCTGTGTCTCTCTGCAGGTCAACCCCTCCCAGCACAGCTGTGAACCTGCAGACACACCTGTCCGACCATATATGGACTTCCCTCTGCAGGCTGTTACCTGTGGAAGGATCCCGTGCGTCTCCGTCTCGCAGCGTTACGTAACTTTGTCCTTGTCCCTCTGTGCTGGGAGACGACACAATGCAGTCTCTCTGCACGTGTCCCTCAGGTGTGTTTCTCCAGATGACTCAGCGCTCGTCTGCTGAACATAAAAACAGGTTTTACAGTCATCACCACTTCAGGGAAAGAGTCGGACATTTACAGACAGAATTACAGAAAAACATGCTTTATATCCATGATTTAGGTGCATGATATATTGTCTCAATATCGTTATCACGTTGAGCAATTTTATATCAAAAGTGTCTCAATAAGTATGAAATATTTCATTAACCTGTTACCGTGCCACGTGCACATGTTAGTGCACGTCAGCGCACGGGGCCACTACGGGACAAACCCTATGGAGCGTACCACGTGTGTGTGTGTGTGTGTATCGACAGAGTGACGGTGTAAGTGAAGACATAGAGACAACAAAAGGAACCAATCAGAGAAGAGAAAGAAGAGTTATTGATATATTTTACACTGTCCAACTGTATTACAGGCCAGTAGCTGTGGCCGGTGTTATGTCCAAAGTGCTGGAGACAGTTATATTGTGGAGACTTGAGATGTACTTCCTGTCTATTGATAACCAACTTGGTTTTAAATGAAAGCATGGCCCTGATTTCTGTCACGCACCGGCAGGAATGAGGACCCAAAGCAGAGATCAGGGAGGCAGGCGGGAGCAGGTACACAAGGATTTATTCAACAAAGTCCAAGGACAAACACAGGGAGCCAAAGGAACAGGCAAACTCCAAGAACTACAAAAATCCAAAAGGTCCAAAATCAAGAAGTCCAGAAACAGGTCCAGGGGGAAGGCAAGACAAAAACAGGGTAACTGCACAGGGGAGAACTCACGGGGAAGATCTGGACCACGACAGGAACCCTGACATCAACACGTCGACTAGACAACAGGATCTGACCAGAGACAAGGGAAGGAAACATTAAATACACAAGGTAACGAGGTGACGAGGTGACGAGGTGACGAGGTAAGGAGGTAACAAGGTAACGAGGGGACGAGGGGATGAGGTGACGAGAGGCAAGAGGTGACGAGGTAACGAGGAAGCGAGGTGACGAGGGGACGAGGTGACGAGAGGCAAGAGGTGACGAGGTAACGAGGAGACGAGGTGATGAGGGGACGAGGTGACTGCAACAAGAGGTGACGAGGTGGAACGAGGTGAAAAAGGGACGAGGTGACGAGGCAAGAGATCTTCCAGGACCAGGTTAACGAGGGGACGAGGTGATGAGGGGACGAGGTGACGAGGTGACGAGGGGACGAGGTGACGAGGGGGACGAGGCAACAGGAGAGGCAAGAGGTGACGAGGTAACGATGAAGCGAGGTGACGAGGTGACGAGGGGACGAGGTAACAAGGTGATGAGGTGACGAGGTAACGAGGGACGCAGGTGGAGAACATCAGGTAATCACAGGAGGGGGAAGACACAGGAAGTAGAACTAAAGACAGGACGAGACAAAAACCAGACTTCAAAATAGTTTAAGTTTAGTTTAGTTTAGTTTAATAGTTTATTTGAACATGTAAAAAACATTAAAATAAAATATTTATATACATGCATTCATATATAATTAAAATGACAGATAAATAAGGTCATGTCTTCAAAATTGAAAGTCATTCAAACAAACAAAAACGTCCCATGTTCAAAAGGAGTAGGAAGAAGTTGATAAACAACTTATCAGGTCCGACCCCCCCCCACTTTATCCTTTAGTAAATCTTATGCTTCAGTTATTTACACACACACACACACACACACACACACACACACACACACACACACACACACACACACACACACACACACACACATTTACACTTTTTCAAAAGTTTTTGTTTCTTTTCTTCTTCTTCTTTCTATACCATCTATCTATAGATATAGATTAAATAACACATCCATACTAGACTTAGTATATAGATATATGTAGTATATATTATATAAATATTAGTATGTAGATATATTAGTATATAAATATTAGTATGTAGATATATTAGCATATAGATATACTAATATATATATATATTAGTATAAAGATATTAGTATGTAGATATATTAGCATATAAATATTCTAGTATATAGATATATTAGCATATAGATATTAGTATGTAGATATATTAGCATATAGATATACTAGTATATAGATATATTAGCATATAAATATACTAGTATATAGATATATCTGCATATAAATACTAGTATATAGATATATTAGCATATAGATATTAGTATTTAGATATATTAGCATATAAATATACTAGTATATAGATATATCTGCATATAGATATATTAGTATATAGATATATTAGCATATAGATATTAATTCCATAGATATATTATATTAAGCATATAAATATACTAGTATATAGAAATATCTGCATATAGATATACTAGTATATAGATATATTAGCATATAAATATTAGTATGTAGATATATTAGCATATAGCATATAGAATATATAGTATATTTTAGAATATTATATTATCTGCATATAGATATACTAGTATATAGATATATTAGTATATAGATATTAGTATGTAGATATATATGCATATAAATAGGAGTATATAGATATATTAGTATATAGATATTAGTATGTAGATATATTGCATATAGATATACTAGTATATAGATATATTAGTATATAGATATTAATATGTAGATATATTAGCATATAGATATACTAGTGTATAGATATATTAGTATATAAATATTAGTATGTAGATATATTAGCATATAGATATACTAGTATATAGATATATTAGTATATAGATATATTAGTATATAGATATATTAGCATAGATAGATATAGTATATAGATATATTAGCATTTAAATATTAGTATTAGATATATTAGCATATAGATATTAGTATTTAGATATATTAGCATATAAATATAGTAGTATATAGATTTATCTATAGATATATTAGCCAATATTAGTATATATATATTAGCATATAGATATACTAGTATATAGATATATCTGCATATAGATATTAGTATATAGATATATTAGCATATAGATATTAGTATATAGATATATTAGTATATAGATATTAGTATGTAGATATATTAGCATATAGATATACTAGTATATAGATATATCTGCATATAAATGCCAAGTAACCATACAGTCTTTCTACAATACTATCACTTTAAATCCTTTTTGTATCCCTTTAATAAATTCATTTTAAATAATCTCTTGAAATTGCTCATTGTTGTAGATGATTTCATCTCTTCACTGCAGCTGTTCCATAAACTAACTCCTTTAGTTGTGATGCAGTGATATTTAGCATTTGTTCTTATAGGTTTCTCTTTTTATATACAAATGTTCCTCTTAAGAGATCTTTGCTCTCTCTTATTTGAAACATCCCTTGGACACTGTTCCATAGCTGATGATTATTTATTTTGTACATCATTTGTGCAGTTTTAAAGTCAACAATATCTCTGAATTTTAGTGCTTTTAATTTAATAAACAGTGGATTAGTTGGTGCTCTATAAGTGGTTTTATTGACAGTTCTTAAGGCTCTCTTTTGAAGAATGAACATCGGTTCAGTGTTGGTTTTGAAAGTGTTTCCCCATCCCTCCGAACAGTAAGTAATGTATGGAAGTATGAAGGAACAATACAGCGTATACAATGAGCGTTGATTTAATAAATTATTGGTTTTATACAGTATAGCAATTGATTTGGATATTTTACCATTAATTTTGTGTATAAGTGGCTTCCAACATAATTTTTCGTTGATTATGACTCCCAAAAATTTAAGTTCTTGTAATCTTTCGATTTCAATATCATTTATCATGAGTTTTTTTGTGTAAAGTTGTGTCACGATTACCAAAAATTATAACTTTAGTTTTGCTTAAGTTCAGCGTTAGTTTATTAGCATCAAACCAGCTCTTCATCTTTTTTAATTCATTTTCTGCTGTATCCAGAACAGAATAAATTAGTATCATCAGCAAATAAAAAGGCTGTCAGTGTTTTTGACACCTCCCGCACATTATTTTATATACAAGTTAAAAACAACAATGGTCCCAACACTGACCCCTGGGGGACCCCACAGGTGATTTTCTTCACTTTTTGATTTATGGTTTTGCAATTCAACATATTGTGTTCTGCTCTGTAAGTAGCTATTTAACCATGAAAGTGCAGTGCCCCCCTAATTCCATATTTGTGTAATTTCGTGATCAGTAAATTGTGGTCTACTGTATCAAATGCCTTCTTAAGATCCAAGAATATCCCCACTGCATATTTCTTTGTTCTATTGCTGTTGATATTTCTTCTACAAATTGTTTAATTGCATGTGAAGTTGTCCTATTAGCCCTGAACACATATTGCTGATCACAAAGAATATTATGTTTAGTAATGAAACTATCAATCCTTGTATTTTTTCTAGTATTTTTTGAGAAGAATTGGGAGAGCAATGAAACAGGTCTGTAGTTTGAAAGTGTATGTTTTACCAGCCTTGTATATTGGTATCACCTTTGGCATTTTCATTTTATCTGGAAAGACTCCAGTTTTCAGAGATTGATTACATACTGCACATGCGTTAGAGGTTTGACAACACAGCCAATAATAGTTTTGGACCATAAACATGTCAATACCATTCCAGTCAGTGGACTTTTTACTCTTTTTGGTAAATTCAATATAATAAATAAGTTAATGGCATAGCGTCTCCTCGTTGTTTTATTATCAGCTGGTTTTTATTTTTGCTTTTTTCAATTTTCAGGTCGGGAAAATCATTTCAAATACAAAATACTTTGGAAAATACTTCATCAGAAACTCCGATGCTGAAAAACGCTGGTATTGTTCTTATCGGGTGTAATAAAAAAATAATCAGAAGCATTTAATTTGGATTCCATACTAAAAATGTCAAGCTGAGAAAATGAGAAAAAAAACATAACAGATACAAGAAAAATGAGATTTATTAAAAACCATCATACCAAAATACACATTTAGGTGATTATTTGACTAAACTTTGTCTATTTGCACGTTCAAAGTTCTCCTAAATTCACCAAAAGTTAGCATTTGCATATTTAAACATGACATTTCAGAAAAGTAGTAATCCAAAAATCTGTAATATTTCTCTGTGTTAATGTAAGTAATTAACTGTTGATATGTGTTAGTTCATTAGTTGGACCCTTTTCTCCTATAATGACCAGATGTTAATGTTATGTTATGTATAATCCAGATGTTCAAAGGCCGTTTTCTCTAAATGGGTTTTTCTCAGACTGAGCAAAAATCTCCACTTCAGCAGCACTTCCATGCACCCAACTTTCCAGTTTCACTCCAATCTATATTCTGAAGGTTTTTACAGAGGGGGGGGGTCACATATCATTCACAAACTGATTTATGGAACATTTCATATCTAAAAACCTGTCAACAGGTGTTTTTATGGCTGTTGCCACCATATTGTGATTGATGCAGTGATAAAAGGAGATCTCCAAAATCCTGTCTGGAAAAACCTTTGACTCATATGTCAACAACATAAAAGAAGAATTTAGAACCTTTACAATGTTCAGATTTCTCTTCTGGAAAATGTCTGTCTCTGTGTCTCTCTGTCTCTGTGTGTGTGTCTCTGTGTCTCTGTCTCTGTCTCTGTGTGTCTCTGCAGGTCTGTCTGTCTCTGTGTGTCTCTGTCCCCTCCCAGGCAACCCCTCCCAGCTGTGAACCTGCAGACACACCTGTCCGACCATATATGGACTTCCCTCTGCAGGTAAAATAACAGATCTCAACTGAGCTCATTGAGAGCTTGTTGATAAAAGCCAAAAAAATAAGAAAAACCAACACAAAACGTGGAAACACATGAAAAACATAAAAAATAGAATGACAACAATCAGCTGTCAGCAACAAACATGGAGACTAAATAAGACGAAGAGTTAAAACTCAGAATTTAACCCTTAAATGACTTCTGTCTATTTCACTTTACACAACTCAGCAGAGGCTCCAGGAGACCAATAAAACCTTAGTCCAGCATAGAGGGGCTGAGTGAACGTGGTCTGGACTCTGTGGAGGAGAGTCATGGTTTCAGAGACGCTGTAGAAGGACAGAATACCTGCACTGTGATCCAGGTACACTCCTACTCTGGAGGACAGGACCTGAGACGGGAGTTTGGACATTGTTGGACCAAAATGTATAACTGTTGTTGTTACAATCTAACGCCCAAGATTTGTCATTTAGTCCAAATAAACATTCATACGACCCCCCCGCTCTCCTGATATTCTTGTATGTGACTGCTACATAAACTCCTCCTCCTCTCATCTCCACCTCCCAGTAACAACGTCCAGTCAGACTCTCTCTACTCAGGACCTGAGACCAGTTAGTGAATCTGTCTGGGTGACTAGAATAAGACTGATGTTGAGTCATGAACGTTGCTTTCCTGTTCCCCTCAGATAATAACAGCTGTGTGTGTGCTGTGTTTGGATCCAGTGTGATTTCACGTGAATATTGTAAGAATCCAGCTCTGGTCTTGGGCTCTGGTTGTGGCAGTAAAACGTCCACTTCAGTCCCTGTCAGTGAGACGTTTGTCCTCTTCTCTCTCAGGACGTCCTGTAGTTTATCTCTGAGCTCTGACACGGCCGCTGTCACGTCCTCAAAGCCGCTCAGAGGACGGATCTGGATGCTGGATGCTGATTGGCTGAG
Organism: Etheostoma perlongum; assembly: GCA_026937815.1. Taxonomy (NCBI): domain Eukaryota; kingdom Metazoa; phylum Chordata; class Actinopteri; order Perciformes; family Percidae; genus Etheostoma; species Etheostoma perlongum. The sequence continues at coordinate 1,543,313 of CM049386.1, forward strand.
TGGTGCCAGTGAGGGGTAGTTGTGTAGAAACTGGTTGTGATCCTCTGTGTGTGAGAGCTTCTTCAGCTCAGCGTCTTTCCTCTTCAGCTCAGTGATCTCCTGCTCCAGCTTCTCCTGAAGCTCTCGGACTCGACTCACTTCCCTTTCCTGCTGGGATCTGACCTGCTGCTTCACATCAGAGCTTCTTTTCTCCAGGAGACGGATCAGCTCAGTGAAGATCTTCTCGCTGTCCTCCACTGCTTCATCAGCAGAGAGATTGATGGCCTCCGCCTGCTGTTGAAGCAGCTTCACATCTTTCTCTCTGTCCTGGATTCTCTGCTGGATGTTGAGTCGACTCCCCTCGAGCTCTCTCTGCCTCTCAGCTCTCTCTGCTGCAGCTGAGACTGTGTCGTGGCCTTTATGTTCCTCCACAGAGCAGAGATAACAGATAAGCTGCTGATCAGTACGGCAGAACATCTTCATCACCTCATCATGACGAGAGCAGACGTTCTCCTGGAGCTTCTTGGACGGCTCCACCAGCTTGTGTTTCTTGAATGTCTCTGATTCATAATGAGGCTGAAGGTGTTTCTCACAGTAAGAAGCCAGACATTGCAGACAGGACTTGATGGCTTTGAGTTTCCTCCCGGTGCAGACATCACAGGCCACATCTTCAGCTCCAGCATAGCAGTGATCAGCAGGAGCAGCTTGGAGTCCAGTCTTCTTCAGCTCCTCCACTAAATCTGCTAACATGGTGTTTTTCAGCAGGACAGGCCTCGGTGTGAACGTCTTCCTGCACTGAGGACAGCTGTAGCTGTACTTACCATCCTCTCCATCCCAGTGGCTTTTAATACAGTTCATGCAGTAGCTGTGTCCACAGGGAGTAGTCACCGGATCCTTCAGTAGATCCAGACAGATGGAACAAGAGAAGGTTTCCCGGTCCAGCTGAACTCCTCTCTGCGCCATCTCACCTCTCAGTGATGACAACTGACTGTGACTTACTGAGTGACTGTGTTATCCTGGGATCCAGGTCCAAGGTTCAGCTTTATTGCCATATACAAAAACATCATGTGATACCTTGACTTTGGACTTTGTTTCCCCATTTTAAATGCTCCACCCATTAAAACGTCCTCTAGCATCTGAAGGGGAGGGAACAGGACATTTGCTCAGTTGTGGAGCTGGCTCCTGTGTTGAGCAGGACTCAATCTTAAAGGGTTCCTTTCACTGGTTTAAATTCCTGGAAAGGATCAAGGCTTTGTCATAAACCCTAAATTGTGTTGCAATCGCCCATCCTAGAATTAGTATGACATGAAGATTTTATATTCCCAAACATAGTATATCAAATGCAGTATGCCAAAAATGTCCTAATCCTCTGAGGTTTTGAGCAGTATACTTTTGGGGGGCCAGCGTGATTTAAAGCGGTGGTGTTACCCACAATGTCCTCTGTGCAGCATATCTGAGACAAGAGGCTCAAAGTTGAAGGTGTGATGTTATCCCAGAGTCTGATGTCCCGACTGTCTGCAGACTGGACTGCAGGCAGCAGGATTTTACCTTTGTAAGAGCAGCTGCAGTTTGTACTAAAAGTAAAAGAAAGAGTTTGTGATGAGGAAGAATGCAGCTCCACTTGTTTCCAACAGAGATCATCTCTCATTTAAAAACAGCTGAACTTCAGCTTTTAGAGGTAAACTCTTGTTAGAATCAGAGGGTCTGGAGACCCCCCCCATAAAGGACTGGAGACGCCCCCCAGGTTCATAAAGGACTGGAGATCTTGCCCCCAGGTTCATAAAGGTCTGCTGTTTGACACCCCCAGGTTCAAAAAGGACTGGAGACTGCCCCCAGGTTCATAAAGGACTGAGACAGAATTGCCCCCCAGGTTCAGGGACTGGACAGACCCCCAGGTTCATAAAGGTCTATTTGTGAGACATCAGAGGTGGATCTAAAAATCATAACCTCAGTTTTACTCTATTAAAGTTTCAAAAATGTAAGGCCATCCAGGCTTTAATATCAATAAAACAGTCAACTAATCGTTTAAAGAACCATCATTTCTCTTGATGGGCAGGTAGATTTGTGAATCATCTGCGTAGAGATGGGAGCTGATGTGTCTTTTAAGATACATCCAAGGGGAAAAAGAAAAATGAATTGGCCCAAGAATCCAACCCTGGTGAACTCCACATGTGAGGGACACAGAAGGTGAAATAGAGCCACCAAAATTGACTCTAAAATCTCTCTCTGACAAGTATGACCTAAACCACTCTAAGGCAGCGCCCTTAATCCCCACGCCATGCTCGAGGTGAGGAATAAGGATGCTGTGCTCAAATGTGTCAAATGCTGCTGTAAGATCTAAAAGCATAAGAATTACATCATCTCCAGAGTCAGTAGAGATTAAAAGATCATTAAAAACTTTTAAAAGTGCAGATTCAGTGCTATGAAATGTTATAAAACCAGACCGGAACACCTCCAGAACACCATGTGTATCTAAATGGAGATTAACCCTTGTGTTGTCCTCCCGTTGCAACTTGTAGTTTTTCTTTTGGGTCAAAAAAATTTAAAATCCGACCTACAGCACTTTGCTGCAGGTTCAAATCCCCCTTCATGTCGAAATGTCTGAGCTGTCCTATCAAATAAAGGCATCAAATTCTCAATATTTTGATCATGTTTTTCATCACTTTTGTCGCATTTTCCCCCAAATGTTTTTGACACTTTCTTCAACGGATCAATGGATGAATTGGAAACGCTTCTTGTAGCCAGCCAAGAGTTGAGATTTCTGGGCTGTCTGTCACGCACTGCTCTTTTAAGGTCTATCCAAAAATGTTCCATTGTGTTGAGGTCAGGAGATTGTGAAGGCCATGGCAAAACCTTCAGTTTTTGAGGTGTGTTTAAGATCATTATCCATTTCTACAAATGGATAAGAGCCATCCTCTCTTTAACTTCAGCTTTTTCCCAGATGGCATCAAGTTAGCGTCCAAAAGTTGCTGAAATTTAATTGAATCCATTTTTCATTCTACTCGTAAAATGTTCCCTTTGCCTCTGGCTGCAATACACCCCCCCCCCCCCCCCCATTCTTAACAGCTGGACAGAGGTTCTTTTCATCAAATTCTGTGCCCTTTCTTCTCCAAACGTACCTTTGCTCATTGTAAAAAAGTTCTATTTTAACCTCATCGGTCCACAGAACTTGTTCCCACAATGCATCGGGCTTGTCTATATGTTCATTTGCAAACTTCAAACGCTGATTTTTGTGGTGAGGACGTTTTCTTCTGATGACTCTACCATGAAAACCATGTTTGTACGAGTATCTCTTTATAGTGGAATGGTGTAGCACAACTCCAGTGTCTCCAGGTCTTTCTGGATGGATCGGGCAGTCCAACATGGGTCTTGACTTGCTTTTCTCCCAGTCCTGCAAGCTGTTCTGTCTGATATTGTTCTTGGTCTTCCAGATCTTGCTTTAACTTCCACTGTTCCTGATGACGGCCATTTATTAATTACATCCCAAACAGAGGATGTTGGCATCTGAAAACGCTTTGCTATCTTCTTCTAGCCTTCTCCTGCTTTGTGAGCATCAACTATTTTCAGTTTCAGTATTCTAGACAACTGCTTAGAAGAAGCCATGGTGCTGATTGTTGGGGGGGGTCAGATGAGTCTGGACATTTAAAACCTTAAGATGGACATCACCTGATCTTTCCAGACGATGATTGAGAACAATCCATGACACTCAGGTCTCAGCTTTCCAAAGGGGGGCGTGCATGCTAGAAACTCTGCAGAGGGCCCAAACATTTGCAGACGCCATTTTTTTGTTTTCTGTTACTTTGAAAGTGCAAATGATGGAAATAAAATCTAACTTTTTGTGACATATTATACAAATGTCTATTCTGTCATTTGATGCCTTTTGGAGTTTATTTTTCTTTTCTTGGCTTCTTTATGCACATTACTACAAATTTTTATGGGGTGTCCAAACTTTCGAACCCCACTGTATATAGTGTTAATCTTAGGGCTGGGTAGGACAGGACTACGGCCACTTAATTACCATTTAGTTCCTCCTCTCCTGTTGACCGAGACTCCTGTCTAACACCTGCAGCTCTGTGATTGTCGAGCAGGGCGACAGCAACATGTCATCGCCTGGAGCAGAGGGAGGTGACAGGGAGCTCCTTAAGAGCATGAGCAGCTCATCCATCTTCTCCTCAAGGGTATCCATCCGCTGTGCCATGCAGGTAACGGATGTCCTGCCATGCAGGTAACGGATTTTTTGTCATTCATGGCATTATGGATACTTGAACAAAATGAATGCTGTTAGTTTTGTTGCATTTATACTAAATTTGTTGAACAACTTATAGAAATTCTTAAAATTCATTTCCGTCTCCATGGCTGAGCCACCTCCCTTTGTGTGATGATGTTCTGCTGTTAAGAACAACAAAAAAGTTAAAGTTTCTCTCAAGTTCCTTGTCATGCAATTGTATTTAATTGGAAAAATTCAAAACCACTGTACCGTCAACTGGGTCCCAAGCTGAAGTGGCAGGCCGAGCTTGCGTCGAGATTTTATACGTCCAATCATTTCTGAGTGAATCTAAATCAAGTGACAGCAAACCTTTATGCTACTTCAAAAACTCAGAACAACCAAAACCAACCAGACGGGAACATATTTCCAAATAAACTGTGGAGGTACGGCCAACCGCAGGAGAACCTTACAGTTGGTTGGTTCTCTTAACGTTTAGGGAACGTTAGAACCCGGAGGGAACGTTCCCTAAACGTTAGTTTTGGTTTGGTTGGAACTAACCTTTAGAGAACCATAAACTAACGTTCCCTAACGTTCCCTAAACGTTCTGTGTTAGTGGGGAAGCACTGCCCGAGGGGATCTTTCCAACCAATGATGTTTCTTTAGTACTCAGGGTCAGGAACCGGTCCTCCCAGGGTCCCCGGAGGTCCCTCCTTCTCAAGGACGCCCGCTAGCCTTTATTGGTCCCCGGTCCGTCCGAGAGGCTAAGCGCCGGTGGCTCTGACCGGCAGAGCGGATGGGGAGATGCCCCCCCACTAGGAGATAACAGGAGGTCTGACTGTCAACGTCGGTCCCCGCCGGGCAGCAACTGGCCCAGGTGGTTAAAGAGGAGTCTTAACTACCCTCACGGGGGGGAACCTCTGCCCTCGGACGGCCCAGGAGTGAGAGAGAGAAATTAAATGACTAAAATCAAGGAATACAAATCTTTTTGGTCCCCTAGCTCACAACAAGCTCAGGTGGTTTTATTCTTTAGTGAATAATCAAAAGCAAGAACAAAATACAGAAATCATCTTTTCCCTTCCTGCCCTAAAAGCAAAAAGGGTCAAAATCCAGAGAATAGAAACAGAAACCCGGTAAGTGGGTAAGCCCCGCTAACGAGAGTCCACATCAACTCATATTTATAGTCCTAGTCAAGGCTAACCCCCCCCCCTTCTGGAAATCAGGGGGTTTCCACCATTACGTAATCACACAGGTGGCCCCAGCAGAAGAGGTCCAGACCAGATCCACTGTTACAGGAAGTGTGACCCCTAGCACACTTAAAGGTCACACCCAACGCCTATTATATAGTTTTAGCTGTTTCTAATATTTAGTTCATACATACATCAAAACAATATATATCATGGGTTACATAGCACACTTCAAGCAGTACATATATTTTAGCTTTGTGTTTTTGGGTTTTCAACTGAACCTTCGTTCAACACCACTCAATCTGACATCAAGTTGGAATAATTCATCATCAGAAGCATTTGATTTGGATTCCATACTAAAAATGTCAAGCTGAGAAAATGAGAAATAAAACATAACAGATACAAGAAAAAATGAGATTTATAAAAAACCATCATACCAAAATACACATTTAGGAGATTATTTGACTAAACTTTGTCTATTTGCACGTTCAAAGTTCTCCTAAATTCACCAAAAGTTAGCATTTGCATATTTAAACATGACATTTCAGAAAAGTAGTAATCCAAAAATCTGTAATATTTCTCTGTGTTAATGTAAGTAATTAACTGTTGATATGTGTTAGTTCATTAGTTGGACCCTTTTCTCCTATAATGACCAGATGTTAATGTTATGTTATGTATAATCCAGATGTTCAAAGGCCGTTTTCTCTAAATGGGTTTTTCTCAGACTGAGCCAAAAATCTCCACTTCAGCAGCACTTCCATGCACCCAACTTTCCAGTTTCACTCCAATCTATATTCTGAAGGTTTTTACAGAGGGGGGGTCACATATCATTCACAAACTGATTTATGGAACATTTCATATCTAAAAACCTGTCAACAGGTGTTTTTATGGCTGTTGCCACCATATTGTGATTGATGCAGTGATAAAAGGAGATCTCCAAAATCCTGTCTGGAAAAACCTTTGACTCTAATATGTCAACAACATAAAAGAAGAATTTAGAACCTTTACAATGTTCAGATTTCTCTTCTGGAAATGTCTGTCTCTGTCTCTGTGTGTCTCTGTGTGTCTCTGTATGTCTCTGTGTGTCTCTGTGTGTCTCTGTGTGTCTCTGTGTGTCTCTGTGTCTCTGTCTCTGTCTCTGTGTGTCTTTGTCTCTGTGTGTCTCTGCAGGTCAACCCCTCCCAGCACAGCTGTGAACCTGCAGACACACCTGTCCGACCATATATGGACTTCCCTCTGCAGGTAAAATAACAGATCTCAACTGAGCTCATTGAGAGCTTGTTGATAAATGTTGAAAAAGCCAAAAAATAAGAAAAACCAACACAAAACGTGGAAACACATGAAAAACATAAAAAATAGAATGACAACAATCAGCTGTCAGCAACAAACATGGAGACTAAATAAGACGAAGAGTTAAAACTCAGAATTTAACCCTTAAATGACTTCTGTCTATTTCACTTTACACAACTCAGCAGAGACTCCAGACCAAAAACCAATAAAACCTTAGTCCAGCATAGAGGGGCTGAGTGAACGTGGTCTGGACTCTGTGGAGGAGAGTCATGGTTTCAGAGACGCTGTAGAAGGACAGAATACCTGCACTGTGATCCAGGTACACTCCTACTCTGGAGGACACAGGACCTGAGACGGGAGTTTGGACATTGTTGGACCAAAATGTATAACTGTTGTTGTTACATTCTAACGCCCAAGATTTGTCATTTAGTCCAAATCTACATTCACCCGACCCCCCCGCTCTCCTGATATTCTTGTATGCGACTGCTACATAAACTCCTCCTCTCATCTCCACCTCCCAGTAACAACGTCCAGTCAGACTCTCTCTACTCAGGACCTGATACCAGTCAGTGAATCTGTCTGGGTGACTAGAATAAGACTGTTGTTCTCATTGAATGTTGCTTTCCTGTTCCCCTCAGATAATAACAGCTCTGTGTATGCTGTGTTTGGATCCAGTGTGATTTCACGTGAATATTGTAAGAATCCAGCTCTGGTCTTGGGCTCTGGTTGTGGCAGTAAAACGTCCACTTCAGTCCCTGTCAGTGAGACGTTTGTCCTCTTCTCTCTCAGGACGTCCTGTAGTTTATCTCTGAGCTCTGACACGGCCGCTGTCACGTCCTCAAAGCCGCTCAGAGGACGGATCTGGATGCTGGATGCTGATTGGCTGAGTGGTGCCAGTGAGGGGTAGTTGTGTAGAAACTGGTTGTGATCCTCTGTGTGTGAGAGCTTCTTCAGCTCAGCGTCTTTCCTCTTCAGCTCAGTGATCTCCTGCTCCAGCTTCTCCTGAAGCTCTCGGACTCGACTCACTTCCCTTTCCTGCTGGGATCTGACCTGCTGCTTCACATCAGAGCTTCTTTTCTCCAGGAGACGGATCAGCTCAGTGAAGATCTTCTCGCTGTCCTCCACTGCTTCATCAGCAGAGAGATTGATGGCCTCCGCCTGCTGTTGAAGCAGCTTCACATCTTTCTCTCTGTCCTGGATTCTCTGCTGGATGTTGAGTCGACTCCCCTCGAGCTCTCTCTGCCTCTCAGCTCTCTCTGCTGCAGCTGAGACTGTGTCGTGGCCTTTATGTTCCTCCACAGAGCAGAGATAACAGATAAGCTGCTGATCAGTACGGCAGAACATCTTCATCACCTCATCATGACGAGAGCAGACGTTCTCCTGGAGCTTCTTGGACGGCTCCACCAGCTTGTGTTTCTTGAATGGAGGTGATTCATAATGAGGCTGAAGGTGTTTCTCACAGTAAGAAGCCAGACATTGCAGACAGGACTTGATGGCTTTGAGTTTCCTCCCGGTGCAGACATCACAGGCCACATCTTCAGCTCCAGCATAGCAGTGATCAGCAGGAGCAGCTTGGAGTCCAGTCTTCTTCAGCTCCTCCACTAAATCTGCTAACATGGTGTTTTTCAGCAGGACAGGCCTCGGTGTGAACGTCTTCCTGCACTGAGGACAGCTGTAGCTGTACTTACCATCCTCTCCATCCCAGTGGCTTTTAATACAGTTCATGCAGTAGCTGTGTCCACAGGGAGTAGTCACCGGATCCTTCAGTAGATCCAGACAGATGGAACAAGAGAAGGTTTCCCGGTCCAGCTGAACTCCTCTCTGCGCCATCTCACCTCTCAGTGATGACTGACTCTGACTGTGACTTACAGTATGTGTGACTGTCTTATCAAGGATCCAGGTGTAAAAAGGTTCAGCTTTATTGTCATTATACAATACAGGGAGGGGGTTTTCAAACATGTGTGCTCAGGTAAAACGACTCATGCCAGGGAGGAGTGGCACCTTGACTTTGGACTTTGTTTCCTCATTGACTTGAGCAGAGTTTTTGGTTCCTATTCTTAAAAAACGCCACATGGCATTTTTGTTGAATGGTATACCTCTGACTATGTCCCATTGTCAGACAGCATGATTTTAAAGATCTTACAATCTTCCACCAAATAGGACTGAACCTGTGGAAGGATGGGTGGCCTTATTACCACAGCTGAGGTTCAAGGGGCCTTTATTGTCCTGCAGATAAAACACAGGATGGTTCTTCACTGTAGAGTAATAAAACAGTTTGTCTCTCCTCCTGCCAGTTCCCATTGTGTACAACAAGGCTTTTTGTCAGCGTGTAAACCTTCCAGACACCCTATCCAAGGCCATTATCTCCTTATTTAAGGTGAAAGATCCCCGGTTTTGCTGACTATAGACCAATCTCACTCCTCTGTGGACCTCAAAATTCTCTTGAAGGTTGTTGCACTCCGTCTTCAAGGAGAGATGAAGTTATTCGCTAGATCAGACAGGGTTCATGGCTGACCGACAGTCTTCATCAAATAACACTAGATGCCTGCTACTCCAAAAGTTCGATGTTTTCTCGGGTGGTATGAGGGTTCAGGAAAAAAAGGAATCGACAGGGTGCAATGGGGATACCTATCAGGCAATGGACTGGTTTGGCCCAGACAATTTAATCCTGTGGGTCAGATTGTTATATTCATCCCCTATGGCCTCAGTCCAAACTGAACCTCTTTTCATAAAAAGGCCCCAGACAGGGCTGCCCTCTGTTCCCGTCTCCTGTGCCATCGAACTCACGTTTGGTTCATGGAGGAAGGTTTCGAGGACATTTACAGACAGAATCTGGCACAACTCAAGTCTCATTGTATAAAGGGACGACCTGCTTTACAGGAAGAACCCCAGCCGTCTTTCACTTCCTATGATTTTAAACTTTCTGGAAACAATTCAGTGCATACTTGGCTATAAGCTCAACGAAAGAAACTGAGCACCTAGCTTATACATTTGATTAGATGGTTGTCCTCCCCAAATTTCTCCCCTTTTCCAGCATATCCTGGTAACAATCGCTAAATGAAAGAAAGAAAGCTGTACAAGGCGATTTCTCTATGTCTTTACACCCTTAAGTTTAGACCTGGCATTTAGGAGCTGGCAAAGAAAGTGCACCGTTGGTGTCAAGGACCTAGACAAGGATGACATATTTAAGTGAAGACTTCACAGAGTTTTAATTTCATCAGACAAGACTAAAATGTTCATCAATCCTGTTTTTCCAGACTAAGAAGAGATGATTACAACATGGATTGCACCAACTGTCCAAAAATTGACTAAGAATAAATTAACATGCATTATTGTTGACAACAAAAGACAAGACTAAAATGTTTTTAAAAAAAAAACTAATAAAGAGGTCTCTTCTTCTTTTGGTTTTTTCATCATGAGATAGAACTACCTGATTTTATTGAGTGCCCGTTTGGATTGTGTGCCTGTCCCAAACAGGTTTGGTTCATAGTTATTTTTTATCCCCACTGAATGTCAGGTTCAATCAGGCGTGGCTGCAGAACACTCATCTAGAAGCCTCAATGGTCAACAATTTGGCGTGTTCCCTTTTTTTAATCTAGCTGTCACACATCCAGTTAGCGATTGGCCCGGGTGAAACTTATAAAAGTCTAATTTGGTAAATGCCTTTTGGAGAAGCCGCTTAGGATGGACAGATGTGCCCTGTGCCCCGGGCAAGGGAACCCCGCTATAAATATGTCTTAAACAACCGGCTGGAGAAATATATGCAACTGCTGGCAACAAAACAAGGTGCTGTAGAGCCCAGGAGCCCTGGCTCTTATCTAACATGTGTCTGTGTAACAAGGTGCTGTAGAGCCCAAGAGCCCTGGCTCTTATCTAACATGTGTCTGTGTAACAAGGTGCTGTAGAGCCCAGGAGCCCTTGTTTTATCTAACATGTGTTTGTGTAAAAGGGAAATGTAGAGCCCAGGAGCCCTGGCTCTTATCTAATGTGTCTGTGTAACAAGGTGCTGTAGAGCCCAGGAGCCCTGGCTCTTATCTTACATGTGTCTGTGTAACAAGGTGTTACAAGAGCCCAAGAAAGCCTTGTGGCTCTTATCTAACATGTGAAAAATTCTGTGTTGAAGGTGCTTGTAGAGCCCAAGAGCCCTGGCTCTTATCTAACATTGTCTGTGTAATCTAGGTCTGAAAGAGCCCAAGACCTTTATGCTCTCAGCAAAAATCTAACATGTGTCTGTGTAACAAGGTGTTGTAGAGGTGTGGCCCAGGACCTTATCCAACATGTGTCTGTGTATCAAGGTACTTAGAGCCACCAGGCTCTTTTTCTAACATGTGTACTATAAATAAAATTGTGTATTGAATCTTATGAAAATGTGTCTGTGTAACAATGTCACTTTTAGAGCCCAGGACCTCTTTTTATCTAACACATGTCTGTGTACGATTGTATTTGCTTGAAGGAAAAGAATGAATGAATGTTCAGCTTAAGAAAGGTAATGAAATGACAATGAGTCATTGTTTAAATCCATGGAAGCCCTCAGGACATGGTCCATGGTGCTGAAACAGACAATTGTTACTAAAACAGAGGGAACTGTCCATGGTGCTGAAACAGAACCATGTAACCTTGTCATGTGCTGATGTTTACGGGAAGTGTAGTGCTCTCTTGCTCTGTGTGTCCGATGTTTAGCTATTCCTTTGCCTCCGTTAGTGATTACGTTACATGTAATAAATGGAGTAATTTGCTAAATTAAATGGCAGTTTGGAGGCATGGCCCTGCACCATGAAATCAAACCACCAAAACTGCTTGAAGTTCTGTTGCAATGAAAGACCAGTTATCAGCTGGTGCGGGCCAACATACATTTTTTCAAGTTTTTCAGCAGTCTGAACCGGGAGAACCCAAAGCAGCAACGGGCGAAAGATTTGGGTCTGAAGAAAGCTCATTGCAATAACCGGTTTTTTATTGAGGGAAAGGACCGCTGAAATTCCAAAGAATGGGAGCAAGAAATGGCTGGCCGCCAACATCTTGGCCTTTCGAACAATTTCTCCCAACTCGGTAACACACCAGCTTTTTGAAAATAAAGAAGGTCTCATTTTTATTGGGATTGAATTTATATTTTTTTTGCAGAAAGGGGTTGGATTCCAAGCAGGAGGTTAAAATGTGTCCCTGAAGGGGCCAAGAATGGGAGAATTTAGAATCCCATCTAAAGCTGCTAAAACCGGTAACACAATCAGATCATACTTCATGTAGGTGGTAATGATTCCAAAGTAAGTAAATTAGAGATCACTAAAATTAATATTGATTCACTTTTGCTAAAAACAATGTACTAAACTTCATCCTTTGGTTAAAGGTTGCCCAGTCCTCTATAGGTCCTAAATTCCTTCTCAAGGACGCCCGCTAGCCTTTATTGGTCCCCCGGTCCGAGAGAAACATGCCGGTGGCTCTGACCGGCAGAGCGGATGGGGAGATGCCCCCCCACTAGGAGATAACAGGAGGTCTGACTGTCAACGTCGGTCCCCGCCGGGCAGCAACTGGCCCAGGTGGTTAAAGAGGAGTCTTAACTACCCTCAAGGGGACCCTCTGCCCTCGGACGAAAAAATGCCCAGGAGTGAGAGAGAGAAATTAAATGACTAAAATCAAGGAATACAAATCTTTTTGGTCCCCTAGCTCACAACAAGCTCAGGTGGTTTTATTCTTTAGTGAATAATCAAAAGCAAGAACAAAATACAGAAATCATCTTTTCCCTTCCTGCCCTAAAAGCAAAAAGGGTCAAAATCCAGAGAATAGAAACAGAAACCCGGTAAGTGGGTAAGCCCCGCTAAAGAGTCCACATGACTCATATTTATAGTCCTAGTCAAAGGCTAAATCCCCCCCCTTCTGGAAATCAGGGGTTTCCACCATTACTGAGCCACACAGGTGGCCCCAGCAAGAGGTCCAGCACCAACTTTCCACTGTTACAGGAAGTGTGACCCCTAGCAAGGTTTTTAAAGGTCACATAACGCCTATTATATAGTTTTAGCTGTTTCTAATATTTAGTTCATACATACATCAAAACATGGCTGTTATATATCATGGGTTCCAAAATCCTGTCTGGAAAAACCTTTGACTCTAATTTCAACAACATAAAAGAAGAATTTAGAACCTTTGATTCTAATTTCTCTGTAGATTTATTAAAAACCATCATACCAAAATACACATTTAGGTGATTATTTGACTAAACTTTGTCTATTTGCACGTTCAAAGTTCTCCTAAATTCACCAAAAGTTAGCATTTGCATATTTTCAGTAACAAAAATCTGTAATATTTTAGCTTTTGTGTTTTCATTTTGGACCCTTTTCTGAACCAGATGTTAATGTTATGTTATGTATAATCCAGATGTTCTCTGTTTTCTGTTGGAAAAATCTCATCATCAGAAGCATTCCATGCACCCAACTTTCCAGTTTCCTATATTCTGAAGGTTTTTAAAAGGGGGGGGGGGTCACATATCATTCAAACTGATTTATGGAACATTTCATATCTAAAAACCTGTCAACAGGTGTTTTTATCTGTTCATGTCTGATTGATGCAGTGATGATCTCTCTGTCTGGAAAACCTTTGACTCTAATATGTCAACAACTCCCAGAATTTAGAACCTTTACAATCTCTGTGAAACTGTCTCTGTGTGACACACCTGTCCTGTGTGTCTCTGCAGGTCAACCCCTCCCAGCAGCTGTGAACCTAACACCATATATGGACTTCCCTCTGCTCAACTCATCACTTCTAAAAGCTCATTGAGAGCTTGTTGATAAAAGCCAAAAAATAAGAAAAACCAACACAAAACGTGGAAACACATGAAAAACATAAAAAATAGAATGACAACAATCAGCTGTCAGCAACAAACATGGAGACTAAATAAGACGAAGAGTTAAAACTCAGAATTTAACCCTTAAATGACTTCTGTCTATTTCACTTTACACAACTCAGCAGAGGCTCCAGGAGGCCAATAAACAGTTAGTCCAGCATAGAGGGGCTGAGTGAACGTGGTCTGGACTCTGTGGAGGAGAGTCATGGTTTTAGAGACGCTGTAGAAGGACAGAATACCTGTACTGTGATCCAGGTACACTCCTACTCTGGAGGACCAAGGACCTGAGACGGGAGTTTGGACATTGTTGGACCAAAATGTATAACTGTTGTTGTTACATTCTAACGCCCAAGATTTGTCATTTAGTCCAAATCCACATTCACCCGACCCCCCCACTCTCCTGATATTCTTGTATGCGACTGCTACAGAAACTCCTCCTCTCATCTCCACCTCCCAGTAACAACGTCCAGTCAGACTCTCTCTACTCAGGACCTGAGACCACCAGTCAGTGAATCTGTCTGGGTGACTAGAAAAAGACTGTTGTTGACTCATTACTGTTGCTTTCCTGTTCCCCTCAGATAATAACAGCTGTGTGTGTGCTGTGTTTGGATCCAGTGTGATTTCACGTGAATATCGTAAGAATCCAGCTCTGGTCTTGGGCTCTGGTTGTGGCAGTAAAACGTCCACTTCAGTCCTTGTCAGTGAGACGTTTGTCCTCTTCTCTCTCAGGACATCCTGTAGTTTATCTCTGAGCTCTGACACGGCCGCTGTCACGTCCTCAAAGCCGCTCAGAGGACGGATCTGGATGCTGGATGCTGATTGGCTGAGTGGTGCCAGTGAGGGGTAGTTGTGTAGAAACTGGTTGTGATCCTCTGTGTGTGAGAGCTTCTTCAGCTCAGCGTCTTTCCTCTTCAGCTCAGTGATCTCCTGCTCCAGCTTCTCCTGAAGCTCTCGGACTCGACTCACTTCCCTTTCCTGCTGGGATCTGACCTGCTGCTTCACATCAGAGCTTCTTTTCTCCAGGAGACGGATCAGCTCAGTGAAGATCTTCTCGCTGTCCTCCACTGCTTCATCAGCAGAGAGATTGATGGCCTCCGCCTGCTGTTGAAGCAGCTTCACATCTTTCTCTCTGTCCTGGATTCTCTGCTGGATGTTGAGTCGACTCCCCTCGAGCTCTCTCTGCCTCTCAGCTCTCTCTGCTGCAGCTGAGACTGTGTCGTGGCCTTTATGTTCCTCCACAGAGCAGAGATAACAGATAAGCTGCTGATCAGTACGGCAGAACATCTTCATCACCTCATCATGACGAGAGCAGACGTTCTCCTGGAGCTTCTTGGACGGCTCCACCAGCTTGTGTTTCTTTAATGGAGGTGATTCATAATGAGGCTGAAGGTGTTTCTCACAGTAAGAAGCCAGACATTGCAGACAGGACTTGATGGCTTTGAGTTTCCTCCCGGTGCAGACATCACAGGCCACATCTTCAGCTCCAGCATAGCAGTGATCAGCAGGAGCAGCTTGGAGTCCAGTCTTCTTCAGCTCCTCCACTAAATCTGCTAACATGGTGTTTTTCAGCAGGACAGGCCTCGGTGTGAACGTCTTCCTGCACTGAGGACAGCTGTAGCTGTCCTTACCGTCCTCTCCATCCCAGTGGCTTTTAATACAGTTCATGCAGTAGCTGTGTCCACAGGGAGTAGTCACCGGATCCTTCAGTAGATCCAGACAGATGGAACAAGAGAAGGTTTCCCAGTCCAGCTGAACTCCTCTCTGCGCCATCTCACCTCTCAGTGATGACTGACTGAGACTTACAGTATGCGTGACTGTGTTATCAAGGGATCCAGGTCCAAGGTTCAGCTTTATTGCCATTATCAAACATTGACTTATGCCAGGATAAGGAGTGGCACCTTGACTTTGGACTTTGTTTCCTCATTTTAAATGCCACCTCAGTTAAAACGTCCTCTACATCAGAAAACATGACATTTCTAGTTGTAAAATCCTTCTCTTCTCCTCGTCTCTGACTCAATCTTAAATGTTCCTTTCACTGGTTTAAAATCAACTGAAAGTTATCAAACTAAATGGTCATAAACCCTTAATTGCTGTATAATAATCTCACAATCCTAGAATGTGTGTACAAGGTGTCAGAGATAAGTTCTCTGAACGCAGGTGCATAACAAGACGCCATTTTATGCCCTTTGTTATTTCCTCTGTAATCTTCTGAGTTTAAAAACCAGCACTACCTGGAGCAGTACACTAGGGGTCAGCCAAGAGACCTTGTAAAGAGTTGTCAGCATTTACCCTCTGGTCAGGGATACCAACAAGCTAAAGCCCTTCTTGCTGAACATTTGGGGAATGAACACAAAGTTGCTTGTGCCTACATGGACAAAATCCTTCAATGGTCTCCCATTAAAGCGGAGGATGTTTTATCTTGGTTGAGGTTCTTCAACATTTGGAACACAGCAAACGGTGCCTAACATGAATGAGTTGAACATGGCCATCCAAAAAGAAACCAGAGGGTTATAAGCCAGGGAAGGGGTAAATTCTCAGCCTGTAAAGTATACTCCAAGGGTGGATGCAGAGGGTTTGCTGATTGTAAAACCTTTTGGAAAAACAAGTTAAAACCTCTGACCCACTATTTGGAAATATTCAGGAACAAACTACCGGATCACCAAAGATTTGATGCTAGGGGATCTTGGAAGGGGCCTGGGTAGCACCTTTGCCCAACCAGTCACTACATGAAGGTGGATCTGGACAAGGACAATAAGATCAAGTCCCTTCTGAAAGCAACCTTGGGATGCTGTTTATTTTGGGAAAACAGGGGGTCACTCACTGGAGGGCCATGCTCACTCTTATGAAATTCAATGGGACAAGATCCGGGTTTCATAAAGGAAAATGGAATGAGGTTTGGCCTCCTAAAACCTGGTCTCATTGTCAAAGACTGCAGGAGTTGTTTGATATTTATGGACCAGAAGCAGAGATCCTTCACATTGAGGAAGGGGATACAATAAGTCCAAGATTTATTTTAAAGGGCTCAGGATCAACCGCTCTTAAGCTTTTCCACTGAAGTCCTGAGTCACCTGGACCGTCACAGACCTTGGTCATGAGGGGCTGGTGATGAGGATATATTTTCAGAACATCAGAAAAATTCCTGTTTTCTCCATTGTTGCAGGTTCAGGTTAAAAGGCCAGAAGGAAAATGTGATGCATCATTCCCCAGGGAGTTCAGGGAATGAGTCCTTACCAAAAGTGGGTTTAAGGACCTTGGGGTCAACCAGCTAATGGATTGAGATTGAACAATGGGCAGTTGGTGGGATATTACCATTCTGTTGGTTTGGACGTTTCTGGTATGGACAAGATGAGCTGAGCCAGAAGGTCCTAAAAAAGACTACCGGCCAATTTTTGTTTGAACATTCACCATGGTCATGAAGGCTAAATGGTCCTATCTGAAAGATAAAGTTCATGATGGGATGCAGGCATGAAATGGCACTGATGCAGCAAAAGTGATGGAACCTTGGGAGGGATTAACAGCCAAGGAGAAGGGTGAGCAGTCCAAAACAGTCAGTTGGCTGGTTAGTTAATGGACCACTGCGCGGTGGAGACAGCAATGGAGTCAGGCTGCTCTGTTGTTACAACCAACCGGATTTCTGTGGAACATTTTAGGGCATGGAAGAAATGCTCCTGGGCAATACAATCCGATTTCAAGAAAGAACTTCCAGGCAGTTGGAAATGTCAAGAGAGGAAGGCCAAGTTGGGGAAACCCAACAACAGTGGATGGATTATTTCTTTACCTTGGCCCCTGTCCTACCAAATCCCCAGTGTTCAGAGCTTGGTTGATGTGGCTCGGGAAAGAAAGTTATAAGGATGGATGAAGATGGATGGATGGATGTTGGCTCAAGGCTATGCTGAAATAGTACCCACTGATCAGTGGGAACTAGATGATGGAAAAGTGTGGTACATTCCCCATCACGGAGTACATCACCCCACCAAAAGAAAGCTAAGAGTAGTGTTTGACTGTGGAGCCACATATAAAGGAACGTCACTGAACTGCCAGCTTTTACAGGGCCCAGATCTCACCAACTCTCTTATTGGGGTCCTTATTCAATTTAGGAAAGAACCTGTTGCAGTTATGGCTGACGTCAGTGCCATGTTTCATCAGGTAAGAGTGCCTGATAAACATAAGAACTTCCTGCGCTTTCTTTGGTGGCCCAATGGCAACACTGACCAGGAACCAGTGGAATACCGAATGAGAGTACATTTGTTTGGAGCTGTATCATCCCCAAGTTTGCAAATTATGCCTTGAGGAGAACTGCAGAGGACAATGCATCTGCTTTTCCTCCTGAAGTGATCAGCACAGTCAACCACAACTTTTACATGGATGACTACCTGAAGTCCACAGCTTCAGAGGTAGATGCCAATCATATTTTAAAGGACTTGACTGCACTTTGTGACAGAGGCGGATTTAGTCTTCAGAAATGGGTGACCATCAGACGTTCTGTGCTGATGTCAATTCCAAATGACAACTGAGCAACAGGGATGAAAGAGTTGGATTTGGACACGGACCAACTTCCTATGGAAAGAGCACTTGGACTGCAGTGGTGTGCTGAATCTGACAAGTTTGAGTTTAGGGCTTTGTTGCAGGAACGGCCTCAGACCAGGAGAGGTATTTTGTCAGGATTTTTGGCCCCCTTTATCATGCCAGCCAAGTTAATGTTGCAGGAGCTCTGCAGGAGAAACCTAAAGTGGGATGAACAAATTCCCCCTTTCTTCTCCAAACAATGGTCTGATTGGCTGAGTGACCTCCAAAGAATAAGTGAATTCAAGGTGGAGGCAATACTGAACGACAGACCCATCACAAAGGTTTCTGATGACCCCAATGACTTTGAGGCCCTCATGCCAAATCATATCATTCTGCTGAAAGCAAAACCCATTCTTCCACCAGGACTCTTTGAGAAAAGTGACTTGTACATAAGAAGAAGATGGAAGCAAGACAGTGTATTGCAGAGATCTTTTGGAAAAGATGGACATCCGAGTACTTACTTGTGATAAAGGAAAGACAAAAATGAGCCAAGGCAAGAAGAAGCTTCTCTCCAGGTGATATTGTCATCATTGCTGACGCTACAGCTCCAAGAGGATCCTGGATGATGGGCCGAGTTTTGAGTACCAGGTCTGACTCTAAGGGATTGGTTTGTTCTGTGTGCCTCCAAACTAAGACCAGTGTGTTGGAGAGACCTGTAACAAAGATCTGCCTGCTACTGGAGGCCACAGTGTAGCATCATGGACATCTATTCTCTTTCTCTCATTCTATCCTATCTTCTATCTGTCTGTTTCTCTTACAGCAATCAGAAGAAGGAGAACATAACTGATATAGGGAAGTTAGAGTATATGGAGAGAGTATAACTCCCTTTTTATAGAAATAAAGAAAGGTAATTGTGAGTTTACATTTTTCACAATTAGGGGCCGAATTGTTGGAGCTATTCATTATTTCGTTATATATAATAGTTTATTATTTGATTTATTTGATTTCCTTGAATTATAGGGGGTGCAACGGTTCGGTTTGTAAACTGAATTAAAGAAGTGAATTTTCTTAGTTGTGAAAATAGTTCTATTGATAGATTCTTGTTAAAAATATTTTCACTAATACAGTTAAAAAACCAAAGTCAAGCACAAAAGTATTGTTTTAATCTAAATTGATATCAGTCTTAAAATAAATAGATTCTCTTGCTATGCTGTTTATCTTACTTAGATTTTATACGTCCAATCATTTCTGAGTGAATCTAAATCAAGTGACAGCAAACCTTTATGCTACTTCAAAAAACTCAGAACAACCAAAAAACCAACCAGACGGGTTAAATTAAAGGTGTGGAGGTATTTTCCAACAGAAGGAGAACCTTACAGTTGGTTGGGGTTATTTCATTTTAACGTTTGATTTATTTACGCGAGGTTAGAAAAAAACCCGGTGGGAACGTTACTTCTTTACAACTGTGTGAATAAACGTTGGTTTAGTTTTTGGTTTATCCCAAATTTAGTTGGAACTGGAACTAACCTTTAGAGAACCATAAACTAACGTTCCCTAACGTTCCCTAAACGTTCTGTGTTATTGGGGGAAGCACTGCCCGAGGGGATCTTTCCAACCAATGATGTTTCTTTAGTACTCAGGGTCAGGAACCGGTCCTCCCAGGGTCCCCGGAGGTCCCTCCTTCTCAAGGACGCCCGCTAGCCTTTATTGGTCCCCGGTCCGAGAGAGGCTAAGCGCTCGGTGGCTCTGACCGGCAGAGCGGATGGGGAGATGCCCCCCCACTAGGAGATAACAGGAGGTCTGACTGTCAACGTCGGTCCCCGCCGGGCAGCAACTGGCCCAGGTGGTTAAAGAGGAGTCTTAACTACCCTCACGGGGGGGAAACCTCTGCCCTCGGACGGCCCAGGAGTGAGAGAGAGAAATTAAATGACTAAAATCAAGGAATACAAATCTTTTTGGTCCCCTAGCTCACAACAAGCTCAGGTGGTTTTATTCTTTAGTGAATAATCAAAAGCAAGAACAAAATACAGAAATCATCTTTTCCCTTCCTGCCCTAAAAGCAAAAAGGGTCAAAATCCAGAGAATAGAAACAGAAACCCGGTAAGTGGGTAAGCCCCGCTAACGAGAGTCCACATCAACTCATATTTATAGTCCTAGTCAAGGCTAAACCCCCCCCCCTTCTGGAAATCAGGGGGTTTCCACCATTACGTAATCACACAGGTGGCCCCAGCAGAAGAGGTCCAGACCAGATCCACTGTTACAGGAAGTGTGACCCCTAGCACACTTAAAGGTCACACCCAACGCCTATTATATAGTTTTAGCTGTTTCTAATATTTAGTTCATACATACATCAAAACAATATATATCATGGGTTACATAGCACACTTCAAGCAGTACATATATTTTAGCTTTGTGTTTTTGGGTTTTCAACTGAAACCGTTCAACACCACTCAATCTGACATCAAGTTGGAATAATTCATCATCAGAAGCATTTGATTTGGATTCCATACTAAAAATGTCAAGCTGAGAAAATGAGAAAAAAACATAACAGATACAAGAAAAATGAGATTTATTAAAAACCCTCATACCAAAATACACATTTAGGTGATTATTTGACTAAACTTTGTCTATTTGCACGTTCAAAGTTCTCCTAAATTCACCAAAAGTTAGCATTTGCATATTTAAACATGACATTTCAGAAAAGTAGTAATCCAAAAATCTGTAATATTTCTCTGTGTTAATGTAAGTAATTAACTGTTGATATGTGTTAGTTCATTAGTTGGACCCTTTTCTCCTATAATGACCAGATGTTAATGTTATGTTATGTATAATCCAGATGTTCAAAGGCCGTTTTCTCTAAATGGGTTTTTCTCAGACTGAGCCAAAAATCTCCACTTCAGCAGCACTTCCATGCACCCAACTTTCCAGTTTCACTCCAATCTATATTCTGAAGGTTTTTACAGAGGGGGGGTCACATATCATTCACAAACTGATTTATGGAACATTTCATATCTAAAAACCTGTCAACAGGTGTTTTTATGGCTGTTGCCACCATATTGTGATTGATGCAGTGATAAAAGGAGATCTCCAAAATCCTGTCTGGAAAAACCTTTGACTCTAATATGTCAACAACATAAAAGAAGAATTTAGAACCTTTACAATGTTCAGATTTCTCTTCTGGAAATGTCTCTGTGTGTCTCTGTGTGTCTCTGTCTCTGTCTCTGTGTGTCTCTGTCTCTGTGTGTCTCTGTGTGTCTCTGTCTCTGTGTGTCTCTGTCTCTGTGTGTCTCTGCAGGTCAACCCCTCCCAGCACAGCTGTGAACCTGCAGACACACCTGTCCGACCATATATGGACTTCCCTCTGCAGGTAAAATAACAGATCTCAACTGAGCTCATTGAGAGCTTGTTGATAAAAGCCAAAAAAATAAGAAAAACCAACACAAAACGTGGAAACACATGAAAAACATAAAAAATAGAATGACAACAATCAGCTGTCAGCAACAAACATGGAGACTAAATAAGACGAAGAGTTAAAACTCAGAATTTAACCCTTAAATGACTTCTGTCTATTTCACTTTACACAACTCAGCAGAGACTCCAGAAAACCAATCAACCCCTAGTCCAGCATAGAGGGGCTGAGTGAACATGGTCTGGACTCTGTGGAGGAGAGTCATGGTTTCAGAGACGCTGTAGAAGGACAGAATACCTGCACTGTGATCCAGGTACACTCCTACTCTGGAGGACCCAGGACCTGAGATGCGAGTTTTGACATTGTTGGACCAAAATTTATAACTGTTGTTTTTACAATATAACGCCCAAGATTTGTCATTTTGTCCAAATAAACATTCACCCCCCACTCTCCTGATATTCTTGTATGCGACTGCTACATAAACTCCTCCTCTCATCTCCACCTCCCAGTAACAACGTCCAGTCAGACTCTCTCTACTCAGGACCTGCCACCAGTCAGTGAATCTGTCTGGGTGTCTAGAATAAGACTGATGTTGACTCATTACTGTTGCTTTCCTGTTCCCCTCAGATAATAACAGCTGTGTGTATGCTGTGTTTGGATCCAGTGTGATTTCACGTGAATATTGTAAGAATCCAGCTCTGGTCTTGGGCTCTGGTTGTGGCAGTAAAACGTCCACTTCAGTCCCTGTCAGTGAGACGTTTGTCCTCTTCTCTCTCAGGACGTCCTGTAGTTTATCTCTGAGCTCTGACACGGCCGCTGTCACGTCCTCAAAGCCGCTCAGAGGACGGATCTGGATGCTGGATGCTGATTGGCTGAGTGGTGCCAGTGAGGGGTAGTTGTGTAGAAACTGGTTGTGATCCTCTGTGTGTGAGAGCTTCTTCAGCTCAGCGTCTTTCCTCTTCAGCTCAGTGATCTCCTGCTCCAGCTTCTCCTGAAGCTCTCGGACTCGACTCACTTCCCTTTCCTGCTGGGATCTGACCTGCTGCTTCACATCAGAGCTTCTTTTCTCCAGGAGACGGATCAGCTCAGTGAAGATCTTCTCGCTGTCCTCCACTGCTTCATCAGCAGAGAGATTGATGGCCTCCGCCTGCTGTTGAAGCAGCTTCACATCTTTCTCTCTGTCCTGGATTCTCTGCTGGATGTTGAGTCGACTCCCCTCGAGCTCTCTCTGCCTCTCAGCTCTCTCTGCTGCAGCTGAGACTGTGTCGTGGCCTTTATGTTCCTCCACAGAGCAGAGATAACAGATAAGCTGCTGATCAGTACGGCAGAACATCTTCATCACCTCATCATGACGAGCAGACGTTCTCCTGGAGCTTCTTGGACGGCTCCACCAGCTTGTGTTTCTTTAATGGAGGTGATTCATAATGAGGCTGAAGGTGTTTCTCACAGTAAGAAGCCAGACATTGCAGACAGGACTTGATGGCTTTGAGTTTCCTCCCGGTGCAGACATCACAGGCCACATCTTCAGCTCCAGCATAGCAGTGATCAGCAGGAGCAGCTTGGAGTCCAGTCTTCTTCAGCTCCTCCACTAAATCTGCTAACATGGTGTTTTTCAGCAGGACAGGCCTCGGTGTGAACGTCTTCCTGCACTGAGGACAGCTGTAGCTGTACTTACCATCCTCTCCATCCCAGTGGCTTTTAATACAGTTCATGCAGTAGCTGTGTCCACAGGGAGTAGTCACCGGATCCTTCAGTAGATCCAGACAGATGGAACAAGAGAAGGTTTCCCGGTCCAGCTGAACTCCTCTCTGCGCCATCTCACCTCTCAGTGATGACTGACTCTGACTGTGACTTACAGTATGCGTGACTGTGTTATCAAGGGATCCAGGTCCAAGGTTCAGCTTTATTGCCATTATACAATACAGGGAGGGGTTATCAAACATGGACTCATGCCAGGATGAGGAGTGGCACCTTGACTTTGGACTTTGTTTCCTCATTTTAAATGCCACCTCAGTTAAAACGTCCTCTACATCAGAAAACATGACATTTCTAGTTGTAAAATCCTTCTCTTCTCCTCAGGTTTTGTTGATGTCTCCATACGTCTCTGACTCAAACTTAAATGTTCCTTTTACTGGTTTAAAATCAACTGAAAGTTATCAAACTAAACTGTCATAAACCCTTAATTGCTGTATAATAATCTCACAATCCTAGAATGTGTGTACAAGGTGTCAGAGATAAGTTCTCTGAACACAGGTGCATAACAAGATGCCATTTTATGCCCTTTGTTATTTCCTCTGTAATCCACTGAGTTTAAAACCCAACACTAACACTAACAGTTTCTGTGCAATTTCATTCCAATTTAGGTTGACCTGACCTTGTAACTGCTGAGTTGTCACTCCCAGCACAATTTTGTCAGTCCACCTCCGACCATACATGGATTCCCTCTGCACTGGGCTACCTGTGGAATCAATCCCTTCTTAAATCCAAGGAACATTTGGTCTGATGAACACAACAGTTCACTGGACTTGTCAGCCCTCAGATGTAAAACCTTCATACAGTCTCTCAACAGGATGTTCCATGTAGGCACTCTTTAAGTTCCAGAAAGACAGCTGGTGGGAAAATTTGCTGGCGGCTGGAGGTGCACCAATTCATGATAGGTCAGTGATTCCGATGATCAGGAGCCCCACCAACAGTCAATTGAAAAATATCTTCAACGTTTCCACAGTCACCTTTCCAGGCAGAACATATTGGCCAATTCTCCCAGGTGAAAAACATGTAGCCTGCAGGGGAGTAGTCCCACTGGGGCAGGACCGGCTCCCCGTTGAAGCAGTTAATTGGGTGAAAAAATGTCTTGTATTTGAAATAGCGCTGAGGACCAGTTGATCAATTCCATGTCGAATGTTACAGGAAAACAGCAGGCAGGAACATAGAGAAAAGAGAAAAAGTTCCACAAGACAAGCTAGACAGACAGGGAAGGAACCAAGCTGAGATAAGAGGGGAGAGGGAGGATGGAAGTGTTCAGATAAGGAGGAAGAAGTCCTGATACTGCCTCAGAAATAAAGGGACAACAATGTTGAAAAATGGGCATAATAAAACCTTGGGTCCTAAATCAATTTAAAACCACCCAGACTGCCTTTCTGCAGGTCCTCTAGAACCAGATCCTGGTGCTCTAACAGTTCCTGAGGGAGGCAGCAGAGGACAATATAGAAATGATTCCTCTAATAAACTATTGGTTTTCTATTCTAAAGAATCCATTCTAGTTTAACTGGTAGACCTTGTTGTTGTGGAATAAGTCATTTTAATCTACTTTCATTCTATAGACATTTTATTTTATTGTAAAATTACCATATGAGCACAAACTAAAGTCTGTCATTTTAAGTTTTAAATCCAACAAAGTAACCCACAGCAAAGGAGGATTTTCATGAGGTGGAAGCAAGCCATCTGTTCCTGGACTGAATGGTTGGGTCCCATTGCAGAATAAAATCCGTTTTCATGAATTGCAAGCCTTAAATCTTCATAAACACGCTCATGCAGCACACCATGTGAAAGCTCAGAGTCTCATGATCCCACACGCAACACATAAGATGATCTATAGCAGTTAAAATCCTTTATTTTTAAAGAACAAAAGAAATACAATATTTATAAAGATGTAAGCCGAAGAAGTGTCAAAAAGTCGAGTGTGCATCCATACATTTTTCCTCGTGGTTTTATTCCCAGCGGTGAAAGATTGCCAACAATCCAAGGAATTAGAATAACCAAGCCATGTAATCCAAAACCAGCTGGTTGCCTCACAATCTTGTAGTTTCTGGCCCAGTTTCAAACATAAAAAAAACACACAAGAGTTTATCATTTGTGTTTCTTTTTTCATCTTTCTATACACATTTCTTTACAGACAGTTGAATCCTCTGACGTGTGAGGATTTGATTGACAGGTCTTGTCAGCCGATCCCTCTATAGAAGCCCGAGATGGTCAAAGCCAATCATATCGCAGAGTTTAGGGAGGACCCACGTGTGAGAGAGTGACATTTCCTGGTTCCAGTTAAAACTAGATGTTACGTCACCGGCCTCCCTGTGTAGCCAATAAGAAGACGAATCGTTTGATATCAAATATGACCATGAAATTTAACCCTGTGATGGCTGCAGCTGTGTCAAAGCAACAATAAGGCCTCAGTTATCGCATTTCATGAACAATTTATAATGACCTATTTCTACAAATATACTATATATAGTAATTTCAAGTATGTGTTTTAGGATTTGAGAAATTTTGTATTTAGCACTTTTTTGGCTTTTTTTTGATTTACTTTTCAAAAAAAATCACTGAATGTGTAGAAATAACTTGATATAAAATCCATTTTCTGAGTGTTTGTCTTCTGGATTGTTTCTGTAGGAAGTTGAGACATGTGGCTAGGGTACTAGTTTTGTATGTAGCCCATGTAATATGCTTACAGTAGTGTTTTTTAATCATGTTACAGATGCTGGACTTGGACGGACATAGAAAGTCTCCATTCTAACTTCTGTAGCTCTGTGTCAGTGAGGCCTAGACTCCCACTGACACTAGGAACAAGAAACTGAGTCTTAACTTCCCGATGACCTCAGGCACATCCCAGAGGGCCGAAGGAGATGGCAGCTGGAGCGCTTTTATTTTGGTAAGACGTTCAGATGAAAAAGCATGTATTTCCAAGTGTTTAAGAGGTTAGAGAGCAGCATGAAATATCCCAGTAGACCCCTCATAGATCATATTAGTATTAGATATTGATGATATAGACTCCGCCCTGTGGTTCTCACAGCCAATAGATGAGAATGTAATCATTACCATCAGTGTAAGAAGAAGGTCAGGCCTCACTAATCAAGCAATGATCTCCTTTGCTGTTTGTCTGATAGTGATAAAAAAAAAGGGCCAATTTGTAGAATATTAGTTTTGTGATATGCCAGACATGAGTAGACATTTCTGGAGGTCCTCCTTTAAATCTTTTTTAGACGCCCCTTAGCTTTATTGTCCCTGTCCAATGAAGAATAAGCGACCAGTAGCATTCTATAGAGAGCGGATGGGCCACCAGATGCCCCCCACTGGAGATAACAGGAGGTCTGACTGTCAAGTTGTGTCCCCAGGGCAGCAACTGGCCCAGTTTTGGTTAAAGAGGAGTCTTAACTGCTCCCTAAAATTTCTGCCCCTGGACTGCCCAGGAGTGAGAGAGAGAAATTAAATGACTAAAATCAAGGAATACAAATCCTTTTTGGTCCCCTAGCTCACAACAAGCTCAGGTGGTTTTATTCTTTAGTGAATAATCAAAAGCAAGAACAAAAATACAGAAATCATTTTTTCCCTTCCTGCCCTGAAAATGAACAAAAAAGGGTCAAAATCCAGAGAATAGAAAAAGAAACCCGGTATAAGTGGGTAAGCCCCAGCTATACAATGAGTCCACATCAACTCATATTTATAGTCCAAGTCAAGGATACCCCCCTTCTGGAAATCAGGGGTTTCCACCATTTTACGTATGACTCACACATTTGGCCCCAGCAGAATCATTTATCCAGACCAGATTTTTTACAGAATAAAAGTTGTGACCCCTAGCACATTACCAAAGGTCACACCAACGCCTATTATATAGTTTTTAGCTGTTTTTAATATTTATCATACCATACATCAAAACAATATATATCATTTACATATCCAGAACACTTCAAGCAGTATCATATAAGCTTTGTGTTTCAGGGTTTTCAACTGAACCTCCCGTTCAACACCACTCAATCTGACATCAAGTTGGAATAATTCATCATCAGAAGCATTTGATTTGGGGACCCCACAGGTGATTTTCTTCACCTTTGATTTATGGTTTTGCAATTCAACATATTGTGTTCTGCTCTGTAAGTAGCTATTAACCATGAAAGTGCAGTCCCCCTAATTCCATATTTGTGTAATTTTCGTGATCAGTAAATTGTGGTCTACTAAATCAAATGCCTTCTAAGATCCAAGAATATCCCCACTGCATATCTTTTTGTTCTATTGCTGTTGATATTTCTTCTACAAATTGTATAATTGCATGTGAAGTTGTCCTATTAGCCCTGAACCCATATTGCTGATCACAAAGAATATTATGTTTAGTAATGAAACTATCAATCCTTGTATTTTTTCTAGTATTTTTGAGAATTGGGAGAGCAATGAAACAGGTCTGTAGTTTGAAAGTGTGTGTTTTTCACCAGCCTTGTATATTGGTATCACCTTTGGCATTTTCATTTTATCTGGAAAGACTCCAGTTTTCAGAGATTGATTACATACTGCACATGCGTTAGAGGTTTTTGACAACACAGCCAATAAATACCTTGGACCATAAACATGTCAATACCATTCCAGTCAGTGGACTGTTTACTCTTTTGGTAAATTCAATATAATAAATAAGTTAATGGCTGAAGGATTCCTCGTTGTTTTATTATCAGCTGCTTTTTGGGTTTTGTTTTTTTCAATTTTCAGGTCGGGAAAATCATTTCAAATACAAAATACTTTGGAAATACTTCATCAGAAAGCCTCCGATGCTGCGTAAAAACGCTGGTATCGTTTTATGGTGTAATAAAAAAATAATTAGAAGCATTTGATTTGGATTCCATACTAAAGATGTCAAGCTGAGAAAATGAGAAAAAAAAACATAACACATACAAAAAAAATGAGATTTATTAAAAACCCTCATACCAAAATACACATTTAGGAGATTATTTGACTAAACTTTGTCTATTTGCACGTTCAAGTTCTCCTAAATTCACCAAAAGTTAGCATTTGCATATTTAAACATGACATTTCAGAAAAGTAGTAATCCAAAAATCTGTAATATTTCTCTGTGTTAATGTAAGTAATTAACTGTTGATATGTGTTAGTTCATTAGTTGGACCCTTTTCTCCTATAATGACCAGATGTTAATGTTATGTTATGTATAATCCAGATGTTCAAAGGCCGTTTTCTCTAAATGGGTTTTTCTCAGACTGAGCCAAAAATCTCCACTTCAGCAGCACTTCCATGCACCCAACTTTCCAGTTTCACTCCAATCTATATTCTGAAGGTTTTTACAGAGGGGGGGGGGGTCACATATCATTCACAAACTGATTTATGGAACATTTCATTTCTAAAAACCTGTCAACAGGTGTTTTTATGGCTGTTGCCACCATATTGTGATTGATGCAGTGATAAAAGGAGATCTCCAAAATCCTGTCTGGAAAAACCTTTGACTCTAATATGTCAACAACATAAAAGAAGAATTTAGAACCTTTACAATGTTCAGATTTCTCTTCTGGAAATGTCTGTCTCTGTCTCTGTCTCTCTCTGTCTCTGTCTCTGTGTGTCTCTGTGTGTCTCTGTCTCTGTGTGTCTCAGTCTCTGTGTGTCTCTGTCTCTGTGTGTCTCTGCAGGTCAACCCCTCCTGCAACCTGCAGACACACCTGTCCGACCATATATGGACTTCCCTCTGCAGGTAAAATAACAGATCTCAACTGAGCTCATTGAGAGCTTGTTGAAAAAAGCCAAAAAAAATAAGAAAAACCAACACAAAATGTGGAAACACATGAAAAACATAAAAAATAGAATGACAACAATCAGCTGTCAGCAACAAACATGGAGACTAAATAAGACGAAGAGTTAAAACTCAGAATTTAACCCTTAAATGACTTCTGTCTATTTCACTTTACACAACTCAGCAGAGGATTCATAAACCCAAAGTCCAGCACAATTTAACCCTTAAAGTCCATGTTGCAGGTTTAATTTTGCAACGAATTTGTGCAATTTGCTTGTTGGTAGTAAATATTTGAACTGTTATCCATTGTATTTGATGGTGTTGGATATCGCAAATCTGAATATAATACGAAAAGTAGGCACAATTTTACAGTGTTTCCTTTTTTCTCCCACAATGCATTGCATGACGTCACATTAGGGAGATAACAGAGCAGCCTGCATTGTATTTACCGCTGGTCTGGCCTAATGTGGCTTCTGGTCTTTAACATTAACAGTCTATGGTCTCGATCGAGTCCATGTGACTTTATTATATTTATAATAATATTGGAGGGAAAGTGAAACACAGCTTAGACGGGGTGTACATAAACTTTTCATAAATTTAGACTAACGGTCCGCCGACGGACGTTAGCACAACAGCGTTAGCCTAGCCTGCTAGGTTATTACGACTACCTTTGGTGTTGCCTATATGCGTCCATGTTGTCAACATCATACATGTGGCATTAGTGCACCTGTTGTACCATAATTGTATTGAATGAAATAGTAAGCTTCGCTCCTACGAGATGGGGGGTTTGTTACGTTACACACAAAGCTAACTGGCTATAGTTAGCCTGTACAGATGCTAGCGGATATAGCTAACGTTGCGTAGCCAGCCAGCAGGCAGTAGAGTTTCGGTAAGCTAACACGACTGCGTTGTCGCTAGAGGATGGATACCCCACCCGAGCCCGGCGGTACCCGACGGTACTCGACGGGTCGGGCCGGGTTCGGACAGATTTTTAGAAAGGATGCTCGGGTTCGGGTCGGGCTCGGTCACATCAGCGCGATAAGGCATTGAACATTTTGAATTTAAAACAGCTGATTATGTAGGTAACCAATGGGCCTGTTTCACCTGATGCATATGTTCGTTTTTGGATTAAAATAAATGTCAAATATTACCCTAACATCCGTCTTCCTGTGTGCTGTGAAAACGAAAGACGTGCGTATTAAGCTACATGTGGCAGCGCAACGATGGAAGATGTTATAAAGAAGTTGGCCGCAGGAGATTTTAAAACTATTGAAGACGAAGGAAAGTCAGCTGTGCATTGATGAGCTCATCTGTTGACATTTCCCAATGCCTTCCTACAATTGCTTAATAAAAGCGGCTTTCCACACAAACAAACGTACATGTGTCATTAGTATGAGAAACAAATGCGATTTTAACTGTCGGGCTCGGGTCGGGTTCGGTTATTGCTCTGTTGGACGCGGGCCGATCCGCACTCTAGTTGTCGCCCACAATCAACCTGCAGTGATGTTTGACATATAAACAATTACAATCCTGGTGCTGCTGGTTGGGGAGGACCATGATCCCCTACAGCACCCGCTCTCCACCCACTCACTCCCCTACAGCACCCGGTCTCCACCCACTCACTCCCCTACAGCTGAACTCCCCCCTACAGCACCCGCTCTCCATGTTCCCCACAGCACCCGCTCTCCACCCACTCGCTCCCCTACAGCACCCGCTCTCCACCCACTCCCCTACAGCACCCCTCTCCACCCACTCGCTCCCCTACAGCAATGGTTTTCCACCCACTCTGCTCCCCCTACAGCACCCGCTCCACCCAGCTCCCTTTACACCAGTGATTCAAAAGGCTGCATTTCTCCGCCACACACACAAGCAACGGCCAAACAGCGACACGTTTTCACCGGAGGAAGAGGTAAAACTTAGAAATAACACTTGGGGATGCCTTCTATTACTATATCTAGATAACCCTATATCTATCTATTACTATATCTAGATAACCCTATATCTATCTATTCCTATATCTAGATAACCCTATATCTATCTATTCCTATATCTAGATAACCCTATATCTATCTATTCCTATATCTAGATAACCCTATATCTATCTATTACTATATCTAGATAAGTGTACCAGTACTTATCTGAACTAACGACAGGATCACTGTCACTAGATCGAAAGAAAACGTTGACATTCACTCGGTGCTATTCACTGACAGTAAAAAGTAAAGTCTTTGTATGCACTGCTGCGTTGCTAAAATAAAGGAGATAAATGAAGGAGACTTCCCCACAATCTTGACAATTCCTCATTTGCCCTCTCACGTCTGGTAGGTTGGTAATTATTCGCCTGCTGGCCTTTCCTCCTCTTGCACATCCCAGTCAGTCTCCGTAGTTCTAGTGCCAGGCTGAGACTTAACTCCCCAGTAAAACCAACGTCAAAATTGACTTCCTAAACCGTTGAAAAACACCAAAAATGACCAAAAACTAACTTTTAACACTATTTGGAGACATTTTTAAAAATGATATACATATTTTGAGTGTTTTTTGTACCCAATAATCAACAATGGTGGTTAACCTGCAACATGGGCTTTAAATGACTTCTGTCTATTTCACTTTACACAACTCAGCAGAGACTCTAGAAAACCAAGACCAAAAACAATAAAACCTTAGTCCAGCATAGAGGGGCTGAGTGAATGTGGTCTGGACTCTGTGGAGGAGAGTCATGGTTTCAGAGACGCTGTAGAAGGACAGAATACCTGCACTGTGATCCAGGTACACTCCTACTCTGGAGGACCCAGGACCTGAGACGGGAGTTTGGACATTGTTGGACCAAAATGTATAACTGTTGTTGTTACAATCTAACGCCCAAGATTTGTCATTTTGTCCAATCTACAGTCATCCGACCCCCCCGCTCTCCTGATATTCTTGTATGCGACGGCCACATAAAGTTCTCCTCTCATCTCCACCTCCCAGTAACGACGTCCAGTCAGACTCTCTCTACTCAGGACCTGAGGCCAGTCAGTGAATCTGTCTGGGTGACTAGAGTAAGACTGTTCTTGTCTCATGAACGTTGCTTTCCTGTTCCCCTCAGATAATAACAGCCATGTGTTTGCTGTGTTTGGATCCAGTGTGATTTCACATGAGTATTGTAAGAATTCAGCTCTGGTCTTGGGCTCTGGTTGTGGCAGTAAAACGGCCACTTCAGTCCCTGTCAGTGAGACGTTTGTCCTCTTCTCTCTCAGGACGTCCTGTAGTTTATCTCTGAGCTCTGACACGGCCGCTGTCACGTCCTCAAAGCCGCTCAGAGGACGGATCTGGATGCTGGATGCTGATTGGCTGAGTGGTGCCAGTGAGGGGTAGTTGTGTAGAAACTGGTTGTGATCCTCTGTGTGTGAGAGCTTCTTCAGCTCAGCGTCTTTCCTCTTCAGCTCAGTGATCTCCTGCTCCAGCTTCTCCTGAAGCTCTCGGACTCGACTCACTTCCCTTTCCTGCTGGGATCTGACCTGCTGCTTCACATCAGAGCTTCTTTTCTCCAGGAGACAGATCAGCTTAGTGAAGATCTTCTCGCTGTCCTTCACTGCTTCATCAGCAGAGAGATTGATGGCCTCCGTCTGCTTTTGAAGGAGCTTCACATCTTTCTCTCTGTCCTGGATTCTCTGCTGGATGTTGAGTCGACTCCCCTCGAGCTCTCTCTGCCTCTCAGCTCTCTCTGCTGCAGCTGAGACTGTGTCGTGGCCTTTATGTTCCTCCACAGGGCAGAGATAACAGATAAGCTGCTGATCAGTACGGCAGAACATCTTCATCACCTCATCATGACAAGAGCAGACGTTCTCCTGGAGCTTCTTGGACGGCTCCACCAGCTTGTGTTTCTTGAATGTCTCTGATTCATAATGAGGCTGAAGATGTTTCTCACAGTAAGGAAGCCAGACATTGCAGACAGGACTTGATGGCTTTGAGTTTCCTCCCGGTGCAGACATCACAGGCCACATCTTCAGCTCCAGCATAGCAGTGATCAGCAGGAGCAGCTTGGAGTCCAGTCTTCTTCAGCTCCTCCACTAAATCTGCTAACATGGTGTTTTTCAGCAGAAACAGGCCTCGGTGTGAACGTCTTCCTGCACTGAGGACAGCTGTAGCTGTACTTACCATCCTCTCCATCCCAGTGGCTTTTAATACAGTTCATGCAGTAGCTGTGTCCACAGGGAGTAGTCACCGGATCCTTCAGTAGATCCAGACAGATGGAACAAGAAAAGGTTTCCCGGTCCAGCTGAACTCCTCTCTGCGCCATCTCACCTCTCAGTGATGACTGACTGACTGTGACTTACAATATGTGTGACTGTCTTATCAAGGGATCCAGATTCAAAGTTCAGCTTTATTGTCATTATACAATACAGGGAGGGGTTTTCAAACATTGACTCATGCCAGGATGAGGAGTGGCACCTTGACTTTGGACTTTGTTTCCTCATTGACTTGAGCAGAGTTTTTAGTTCTATGCTCTAAAAGAGCATAGGCTTTTATGCTCTGAATGGTATACCTCTGACTGCCCTCCCATTTCAGACAGCATGCTTAAAGATATTACTTTCCACCAAATAGACGAATCCGTGAACGACTTGGGTGGCCTTATTGCCACAGCTGAGGTTTGAGGGGCCATTAACTCGTTACAGAGCGGTAAATCCCCGGGGCAGGATGGCTTCACTGTAGAGTAATATAAAACAATATCCGCTCTCCTCCTGCCAGTTCTAAGAGATGTGTACAACAAGGCTTTTTGTCAGCGTCGCCTTCCAGACACCCTATCCAAGGCCATTATCTCCCTTATTCTTAAGGTGAAAGATCCCCCGGTATACGGCAGCTATAGACCAATCTCACTCCTCAATGTGGACCTCAAAATTCTCTTGAAGGTTGTTGCACTCCGTCTTCAACGGGAGATGAAGATTATCTCGCTAGATCAGACAGGATTCATGGCTGACCAACAGTCTTCATATAACACTAGATGCCTGCTACTCGTCAAGTAACGATACCCCGGAAATTGTGGTATCCCTCGAAGCCGAAAAGGCCTTCGACAGGGTCGAGTGGGGATACCTATACGAGGCAAGGGACTGGTTTGGCCTAGGCAACAATTTAATCCTGTGGGTCAGATTGTTATATTCATCCCCTATGGCCTCAGTCCAAACTTACGACACGTTGCCACCTCTTTTCTCCCTTTGGAAAGGCCCCAGACAGGGCTGCCCTCTGTCCCCGTTTCTGTTTGCCATTGAACCTCTGGCCGTTTGGCTTCACTTGGAGGAAGGTTTCGAGGGCATCACACGATCTGGCACAACTCAAGTCTCACTGTATACGGACGACCTGCTCCTGTACATCTCTACCCCAGCCGTCTCACTTCCTATGATTTTAAACTTTCTGGAACAATTTAGTGCGTACTCTGGCTATAAGCTCAACTACCGAGCACCTAGCGATACATTTGATTAGATGGTTGTCCTCCCCAAATTTCTCTCTTTTCCAGCATATCCTGGTAACAATCGCTAAATCGTTTTTCGACAAGCTGTACAAGGCGATTTCTCTATGTCTTTACACCCTTAAATTTAGACCTGGCATTTAGGAGCTGGCAAAGTAAGTGCACCGTTGGTGTCAAGGACCTATTCAAGTATGACATATTTGCGTCCTTCACAGTAGTTTTAATTTCATCAGACAAGACTAAATATGTTCATCTACTTCCTTTTTTTCCATGACTAAGACGAGATGATTACAAGACTGCACCAACGTCCAAAAACGCTGACTAAGAATAAATTAACATGCATTATTGTTGACAACAAAAGACAAGATTAAAATGTTTTACATAAAATAAAAACTACGATAAAAGCTCTCTTCTTCTTTGACTACAATCTACAATCTACTTTTTCATCATGAGATAGAACTAGCGCAGTGCCCGTTTGGAATGTGTGCCTGTCCCAAACAGGCCAATCGCTTGGTTCCTAGTTATTTTTATCCCCACTAAGCGCGGTTCAATCAGGCGTGGCTTGGCTGCAGCTCATCGAGAGATTTGGCGTGTTCCCTTTTTTTTAAATTTATTTTTATTTATTTAACCTTTATTTATCCAGGTAAACTGTTTGAGAACCACTTCTCATTTACAAACATGACCTGGCCAAGAGGCTACAGAATAAATAGGAACATACTGTACAACTTTACATAGTCTAACACATGACACATAGAACAAGCAGCTAAACTAAATTAAAAAAGGCAGTCAACAAAGAAAAAAAGGAGTAGAGTGCTTAAATATGACGTATAAATATAGTTCATATTTGTCAGCAAGAGCAAGAGTCAGCAATGTACTTTAGAAGGTTTTGCTTAAAAGTGGAGATTGGGATCAGAGATGTAAGTTTCAAGGTATTTTGTAGTATGTTCCAGTCATGTACTGCTGCAAAACGGAAGGCATTACGTCCAAAGGTAGAAGAAGTAGGAGGGGTACTAAATTTAATCAAATTGCTCGATCTTGTGTGGTAGGTGTTATGAACAGCATGAAAAAGAGATGACAAATTAATCTAGCCGTCACACATCCAGTTAGCGATGTGGCACGGGTGGGGAAGGGAGGAAGCCCGGTTCAGCCTGCTGGAGAAGCCGCTACAACGCGTAGCGATGTGCCCCGGGCAAGGGAAGGGGCGCCGGCGAAGCTGCTCTTAAACAAGCAGCTGGAGAAATGTATGCAACTGCTGGCAACAAAACAAGGTGCTGTAGAGCCCAGGAGCCCTGGCTCTTATCTAACATGTGTCTGTGTAACAAGGTGCTGTAGAGCCCAGGCTCTTATCTAAGATGTGTCTGTGTAACAAGGTGCTGTAGAGCCCAGGAACCCTGGCACGTATCTAACATGTGTCTGTGAAACAAGGTGCTGTAGAGCCCAGGAACCCTGGCTCTTATCTAATATGTGTCTGTGTAACACGGTGCTGTAGAGCCCAGGAGCCCTGGCTCTTATCTAACATGTGTCTGTGTAACAAGGTGCTGTAGAGCCCAGGCTCTTATCTAAGATGTGTCTGTGTAACCCTGTAGAGCCCAGGAACCCTGGCTCTTATCTAACATGTGTCTGTGAAACAAGGTGCTGTAGAGCCCAGGAACCCTGGCACTTATCTAACATGTGTCTGTGAAACAAGGTGCTGTAGAGCCCAGGAACCCTGGCTCTTATCTAACATTTGTCTGTGTAACAAGGTGCTGTAGAGCCCAGGAGCCCTGGCTCTTATCTATCTAACATGTGTCTGTGTAACAAGGTGCTTTAGAGCCCAGGAAGCCCTGGCTCTTATCTAACATGTGTCTGTGTAACAAGGTGCTGTAGAGCCCAGGAGACCCTGGCTCTTATCTAACATTTGTCTGTGTAACAAGGTGCTGTAGAGCCCAGGAGCCCTGGCTCTTATCTAACATGTGTCTGTGTAACAAGGTGCTGTAGAGCCCAGGAACCCTGGCTCTTATCTAACATGTGTCTGTGTAACAAGGTGCTGTAGAGCCCAGGAGCCCTGGCTCTTATCTAACATGTGTCTGTGTAACAAGGTGCTGTAGAGCCCAGGCTCTTATCTAACATGTCTGTGTCTGCTGTAACAACAGGTGCTGTAGAGCCCAGGAACCCTGGCTCTTATCTAACATGTGTCTGTGAAACAAGGTGCTGTAGAGCCCAGGAACCCTGGCTCTTATCTAACATTTGTCTGTGTAACAAGGTGCTGTAGAGCCCAGGAGCCCTGGCTCTTATCTAACATGGGTCTGTGTAACAAGGTGCTGTAGAGCCCAGGAACCCTGGCACGTATCTAACATGTGTCTGTGTAACAAGGTGCTGTAGAGCGCAAGAGCCCTGGCTCTTATCTAACATGTGTCTGTGTAACAAGGTGCTGTAGAGCCCAGGCTCTTATCTAAGATGTGTCTGTGTAACAAGGTGCTGTAGAGCCCAGGAACCCTGGCTCTTATCTAACATGTGTCTGTAAAACAAGGTGCTGTAGAGCCCAGGAACCCTGGCTCTTATCTAACATGTGTCTGTGAAACAAGGTGCTGTAGAGCCCAGGAACCCTGGCTCTTATCTAACATGTGTCTGTGTAACAAGGTGCTGTAGAGCCCAGGAGAACCTTACAGTTGGTTGGTTCTCTTAATGTTTAGGTAACGTTAGAACCCGGAGGGAACGTTCCCTAAACGTTAGTTTTTGGTTTGGTTGGAACTAACCTTTAGAGAACCATAAACTAACGTTCCCTAAACGTTCTGTGTTAGTGGGGAAGCACTGCCCGAGGGGATCTTTCCAACCAATGATGTTTCTTTAGTACTCACGGTCAGGAACCGGTCCTCCCAGGGTCCCCGGAGGTCCCTCCTTCTCAAGGACGCCCGCTAGCCTTTATTGGTCGCCGGTCCGAGAGAGGCTAAGCGCTCGGTGGCTCTGACCGGCAGAGCGGATGGGGAGATGCCCCCCCACTAGGAGATAACAGGAGGTCTGACTGTCAACGTCGGTCCCCCGCCGGGGCAGCAACTGGCCCAGGTGGTAAAGAGGAGTCTTAACTACCCTCACGGGGGAAACCTCTGCCCTCGGACGGCCCAGGAGTGAGAGAGAGAAATTAAATGACTAAAATCAAGGAATACAAATCTTTTTGGTCCCCTAGCTCACAACAAGCTCAGGTGGTTTTATTCTTTAGTGAATAATCAAAAGCAAGAACAAAATACAGAAATCATCTTTTCCCTTCCTGCCCTAAAAGAAAAAAGGGTCAAAATCCAGAGAATAGAAACAGAAACCCGGTAAGTGGGTAAGCCCCGCTAACGAGAGTCCACATCAACTCATATTTATAGTCCTAGTCAAGGCTAACCCCCCTTCTGGAAATCAGGGGGTTTCCACCATTACGTAATCACACAGGTGGCCCCAGCAGAAGAGGTCCAGACCAGATCCACTGTTACAGGAAGTGTGACCCCTAGCACACTTAAAGGTCACACCCAACGCCTATTATATAGTTTTAGCTGTTTCTAATATTTAGTTCATACATACATCAAAACAATATATATCATGGGTTACATAGCACACTTCAAGCAGTACATATATTTTAGCTTTGTGTTTTTGGGTTTTCAACTGAACCTTCGTTTCAACACCACTCAATCTGACATCAAGTTGGAATAATTCATCATCAGAAGCATTTGATTTGGATTCCATACTAAAAATGTCAAGCTGAGAAAATGAGAAATAAAACATAACAGATACAAGAAAAATTGAGATTTGTTAAAAAACCATCATACCAAAATACACATTTAGGAGATTATTTTACTAAACTTTGTCTATTTGCACGTTCAAAGTTCTCCTAAATTCACCAAAAGTTAGCATTTGCATATTTAAACATGACATTTCAGAAAAGTAGTAATCCAAAAATCTGTAATATTTCTCTGTGTTAATGTAAGTAATTAACTGTTGATATGTGTTAGTTCATTAGTTGGACCCTTTTCTCCTATAATGACCAGATGTTAATGTTATGTTATGTATAATCCAGATGTTCAAAGGCCGTTTTCTCTAAATGGGTTTTTCTCAGACTGAGCCAAAAATCTCCACTTCAGCAGCACTTCCATGCACCCAACTTTCCAGTTTCACTCCAATCTATATTCTGAAGGTTTTTTACAGGGGGGGTCACATATCATTCACAAACTGATTTATGGAACATTTCATATCTAAAAACCTGTCAACAGGTGTTTTTATGGCTGTTGCCACCATATTGTGATTGATGCAGTGATAAAAGGAGATCTCCAAAATCCTGTCTGGAAAAACCTTTGACTCTAATATGTCAACAACATAAAAGAAGAATTTAGAACCTTTAAAATGTTCAGACTTCTCTTCTGGAAATGTCTGTCTCTGTGTGTCTCTGTCTCTGTCTCTGTGTGTCTCTGTCTCTGTGTGTCTCAGTCTCTGTATGTCTCTGTCTCTGTGTCTCTGTCTCTGTATGTTTCTGTGTGTCTCTGTGTGTCTCTGTCTCTGTGTGTCTCTGTGTGTCTCTGTGTGTCTCTGTCTGTCTGTCTCTGTGTGTCTCTGTCTCTGTATGTCTCTGTGTGTCTCTGTCTCTCTCTGTCTCTGTCTGTCTCTGTTTGTCTCTGTGTGTCTCTGTATGTCTCTGTGTGTCTCTGTCTGTCTCTGTGTGTCTCTGTCTCTGTGTGTCTCTGCAGGTCAACCCCTCCCAGCACAGCTGTGAACCTGCAGACACACCTGTCCGACCATATATGGACTTCCCTCTGCAGGTAAAATAACAGATCTCAACTGAGCTCATTGAGAGCTTGTTGATAAAAGCCAAAAAAATAAGAAAAACCAACACAAAACGTGGAAACACATGAAAAACATAAAAAATAGAATGACAACAATCAGCTGTCAGCAACAAACATGGAGACTAAATAAGACGAAGAGTTAAAACTCAGAATTTAACCCTTAAATGACTTCTGTCTATTTCACTTTACACAACTCAGCAGAGGATTCATAAAAGTCCAGCATAGAGGGGCTGAGTGAACGTGGTCTGGACTCTGTGGAGGAGAGTCATGGTTTCAGAGACTCTGTAGAAGGACAGAATACCTGCACTGTGATCCAGGTACACTCCTACTCTGGAGGACCCAGGACCTGAGACGGGAGTTTGGACATTGTTGGACCAAAATGTATAACTGTTGTTGTTACATTCTAACGCCCAAGATTTGTCATTTCGTCCAAATATACATTCATCCGACCCCCCCTCTCTGCTGATATTCTTGTATGCGACTGCTACAGAAACTCCTCCTCTCATCTCCACCTCCCAGTAACAACGTCCAGTCAGACTCTCTCTACTCAGGACCTGATACCAGTCAGTGAATCTGTCTGGGTGACTAGAATAAGACTGTTCTTGTCTCATGAACGTTGCTTTCCTGTTCCCCTCAGATAATAACAGCAGTGTGTGTGCTGTGTTTGGATCCAGTGTGATTTCACGTGAATATTGTAAGAATCCAGCTCTGGTCTTGGGCTCTGGTTGTGGCAGTAAAACGTCCACTTCAGTCCCTGTCAGTGAGACGGTTGTCCTCTTCTCTCTCAGGACATCCTGTAGTTTATCTCTGAGCTCTGACACGGCCGCTGTCACGTCCTCAAAGCCGCTCAGAGGACGGATCTGGATGCTGGATGCTGATTGGCTGAGTGGTGCCAGTGAGGGGTAGTTGTGTAGAAACTGGTTGTGATCCTCTGTGTGTGAGAGCTTCTTCAGCTCAGCGTCTTTCCTCTTCAGCTCAGTGATCTCCTGCTCCAGCTTCTCCTGAAGCTCTCGGACTCGACTCACTTCCCTTTCCTGCTGGGATCTGACCTGCTGCTTCACATCAGAGCTTCTTTTCTCCAGGAGACGGATCAGCTCAGTGAAGATCTTCTCGCTGTCCTCCACTGCTTCATCAGCAGAGAGATTGATGGCCTCCGCCTGCTGTTGAAGCAGCTTCACATCTTTCTCTCTGTCCTGGATTCTCTGCTGGATGTTGAGTCGACTCCCCCTCGAGCTCTCTGCCTCTCAGCTCTCTCTGCTGCAGCTGAGACTGTGTCGTGGCCTTTATGTTCATCCACAAGCAGAGATAACAGATAAGCTGCTGATCAGTACGGCAGAAAATCTTCATCACCTCATCATGACGAGAGCAGACGTTCTCCTGGAGCTTCTTGGACGGCTCCACCAGCTTGTGTTTCTTGAATGTCTCTGATTCATAATGAAGCTGAAGGTGTTTCTCACAGTAAGAAGCCAGACATTGCAGACAGGACTTGATGGCTTTGAGTTTCCTCCCGGTGCAGACATCACAGGCCACATCTTCAGCTCCAGCATAGCAGTGATCAGCAGGAGCAGCTTGGAGTCCAGTCTTCTTCAGCTCCTCCACTAAATCTGCTAACATGGTGCTTTTCAGCAGGACAGGCCTCGGTATGAACGTCTTCCTGCACTGAGGACAGCTGTAGCTGTACTTACCATCCTCTCCATCCCAGTGGCTTTTAATACAGTTCATGCAGTAGCTGTGTCCACAGGGAGTAGTCACCGGATCCTTCAGTAGATCCAGACAGAGGGAACAAGAGAAGGTTTCCCGGTCCAGCTGAACTCCTATCTGCGCCATCTCACCTCTCGCTCAGTGACAACGACTGTCTGAGTCTCACTTCCTGAAGAAGTGAAACTAGTCTGAGCTCTGATGTAAAAACATCATGTGATACGCTGTTGTACTAAAAGTAAAAGAAAGAGTTTGTGATGAGGAACGCAGCTCCACTTGTTTCCAACAGAGATCATCTCTCATTTAAAAACTGCTGACTTCAGCTTTTAGGAGGTAAACCCTGGTTAGAATCAGAGGGTCTGGAGACGCCCCCCAAGTTCATAAAGGACTGGAGACGCCCCCCCAGGTTCATAAAGGACTGGAGACGCCCCCCAGGTTCATAAAGGACTGAGTTGTCCTGTTACGTTCAATACAAGTTTCTATTGTTTCTAGGAAAGAAAGAAAGAGGCAAAAAGAAAGGGAGAGAAAGACAGAAAGAGACAGAGAAAGAATAAAACAGAATGACAGAGACAGAAAGACAGAAAGAAAGACCGAAAGAGACAGAGGCACAAAGAAAGACACAGAAAGAAAAAGAGACAAAAAGAAAGAGAAAGGGACAAACATAAAGACAATGAAAGACAGAAAGAGAAAGGGACAAAAAGAAAGACCGAAAGAGACAGAGGCATAAAGAAAGAAATAGGCAATAAGAAAGATAGAGTGACAGAAAGATAAAGACAGAAAGAACAACAGAAAGACCCAGAGAGAAAGATGGAAACAGAAAGAGAGAAGGAGACTGAGACCTGTTTGGATCCCTCCTCTTTCCTCTATTTTCTAGTGGTTCTACCAGCCGAGGACAGAACCAGATCCAGATGAAGGGACCTGAACACTAACTGGTTCTTATCTCTCAAACACAGGGGAACTGAATCCTAGCTCACACAATCCTCGGGAAGAAGACCAGCTCCACCCAGCAGTCGAGTCCCCGTCAGACAGCAGATCCAGGACCAGTGAAGCAGAGAAGCCCATTCAAAGAAAGTCCTCAGCCTGGATCCAAGCGGTCTGGCACTAAGAACCCTCCACGAGTCCGATGCCCGCTGCATGTTCCTTAGAAAAGGTTTCTATCAGCCTGAAGACCAGCGCCCCACATGGACATGTCCTCACTCAACTAATGCCTACGTTTACATTTAGATCACCTTGGAGACGGATGCATTTACAGACTTTTACCATCTGGATCAGATGAGTTTGAGTGTTTTTCTGCTTTGCACATAAGGGTGAGAGCTAAAAACATTGTTTTTTCAACAACTTTGGGCTCTTCATCTTCCATAACATGTCTTCTTATAAACAGTGGAAAGAAAACATTTTACTACACTTTGTCCATTTGTGTCTGTAGATTTACGTATTTTACCAGTTAGTCAATGAACTTTAAACTCCCTTAAAGGTCCCACGGCATCAAAA